>JAIGNY010000492.1:750000-1075000 GCA_020152595.1 Chiridota heheva
ACGGTCATATGTGCAGCCAATTTTTTCTGTCAGGATTTTTAATATTTCACAGAAACAATAAACTCATTGGGTTTTTTCTTCCGTCTGCAAACATTCATTAACATGGAAAAGAACAAAAATAATATTCATCATCTGCAGATGGGCTCCGTCCGTCTCAGCAGACAATGGATTGTGTCTGGGTTTGGTCGTGAAAATTGTGGTTTATCAGCGATAATTATGACCAGACAGTGGCGTAGCCAGAGATGGAGGGAGAGGAAGGGGTGGGGAGGGGGGGGGTGGGGAGGAGGCGAGCAGCGATCGCCCCAATATTTTAATCCGTCGGTTCAGAGTTTATTCCGTCGCTTCAGATTGGTTCCGTCGGTTCAATAAGTTTTGACATTCCAGGTGCTTATTATCTTTTTAAATTTCAAAAGGGCACTTTATCAGAAAATTGTATTTTAATGAAGATTCGCCTGACCCCATCAGGGACCATTAAGCGGGCTTGTGGACCCCTGATTTTGTGTTTTGTGTATAGTGTATTATAGCTCTCTTTGATATAAATTTTGACTTGTATAATTTACCTTTTTACTATGCGTTGTGACAACTTTTTTGCTCTTGAAATGCCAATTGCTTCGCCCCTAGACCCCACCAGGGGCCCTTAAGCGGGCCCCTAGACCACACGCCGACTATTCGAGCGCTTCGTGCTCGAAGTGACACCTTCGGTGTTACATCAACTACACCACTAAATATCGTGTCGATTTGATTTAATTCCCCGCCCTTCCCAATTTGAAAATCATGGCTACTCCACTGTGGCCAAATGACCGCAAAGTCCAATTCTGAAATGACTGGCTTTGTAGCAGTTGCTGCACTTGAAGGTTGTTGGCAGGGAAGCTGTTGGGACGGCTGTGGACATATTATATTCAAGTTGGAAAATAGCGCCATCGTAAACAAGCTTCCTTGCTAGTTTTCATCACAGTCATTCTTTTGATTCTAAATTGGCAATCAGGAATTTGATCGATATGTCTGCAATATAGTGTTTTTTTTTTTTTTACAATGGGACTTCCTTGGTGGGAGTTGGCATGGGTTATCAGGGACGGATTTAAGTATGAACCACATGCACACGTGCCCAGGGCCCCACAAATACGTTCCCTCCTGTGGAACCAGGCCCACTGTTCAAAATTAGAATTGTGTATACGGCCCTTAAAATACTATGACAAAAACATTCACCTTCCTCACCTGTGATTTTTCTTCCTCACTGCCGCCGTCACATTTTGAATCATCATCAACTCTATCATTATCATTGTCTTTGGAAGGATTGTCTTGCATTTTTCCTTATGCTATGAAATTATGCTATGCAGTGGCGTAACACTGGGGACAGAGGCTCTTTGGCGGTTGCTAAGATGGGTCCTTTTTAATCGCTTTCTCCGATGTGGGTGCCCCTTTCATGAACCTCGGCGGTTGCTAACATGGGGTACCTTTTTTGATCGCCTTTACCGATGTGGGGCCCGTTTCACAGACCTCGTCAGTTGCTTAAATAGGGCTTCTTTTCCAATCGCCTTCCTCGATGTGGATGCCCCTTTCACGGACCTCGTCGGTTGTTTAGACAGGGCCACTTTCCTAATCGCCTTCCCTGATATGGGTCCCCTTTCATGAACCTCGGCTGTTGCTAAGACGGGTGAACATTTTCTGATAGGACCCACATAGGGATGTACCTATGACCCCACATTTCTTAATCCAGCCCTGTGGATTGTTTAGGCAAGATGCGAAAAGTTGGGCAAGTTGCGATTCGGAAGAGGGTATAGCCAGAAAGCCATCATCAATTTGAACATAACTTTATTCAGTGACGTACATGGTCTGACCGTGATGTTTTATGTCAGAGTCCAAAACATGTGGTCCAAGGGCCTTGAAAACTTTTTTCGGAGAATATTTTGTAATCTCCACTTCACCCTCTAGATTGGTGGGAAGAAATAAAGAATGGGAAAAGAGAAAGAAAGGATATAGGGAAATGAAAGACGCATAATGAACATATTAAACTTTTGACCTTAGGAACCATGCATGGAGTAATTTCCAACCTTCACAGGGGTATAAGAAGCTAGGGGCATGCACCTCTCCGGAGAACCCTAATAAATTCCTGGTAAACGTAAAAAATCCCCTGGCATCAAATATGTTTTAATCAAAGGTTTCTATCTCAGTGGCGTCCAATAGAGAACACTTGTTTTCCCACAATGCTGTAGCTTGAGTTTTTCCAAGGCCGGGGGCGGGTGGGAGGAGGGCGGAAGGGGGGGGGGGAAGCAGGGTGTATTAAGCGAGGGAGACCAGCGTAAGAAGATTTCACTTTCCCATGCTATGGTTTATACTATCTGTGCAGTTGGGATGCAAATTTGGGAAAAAGAATTGAAACAATTGGTAAAGTTGAATTTGGTAAAACTATGGAAATTTTGGTACAATTTCTCAAAAACGTTTTCTCCGAAAATCAAAAAAATTGTTCTAAAAATTGAGAAAAAGTTGTCCGAAAATTGGCCCAAAATTCAAAAAAATTGGGTCAATTTTTAGATAATTAAAGCAAATTTCTCGAAAATCGCAAAACTGCCCGAAAAGGAAAAAATAATCTAAAAAATGGGACAAATTACTTCAAAAATCTTCCGTAAATGAGGAAAATTTTCCGAAAATTGTCCCCCAAATCCCGAAAATGAGCAAAATTTCCTAATGATTTAAGAAAATTCTCCCTTTCCCATCTCCCCTCCCTCTCCTCCCAAAAAATCCTGAAAATCGGAGAAAATTTCCGAAAATGAAGGAATATTAAAGAATATTTCCCATAAGTTTTAGCTTGAAGCTTGAACCGTTGACCGGTTGATAGAAACTGAATTTAGTATTAAGTCCATTTTCCGAATTATTACTCATATCCATCTGGTAGAATCTATGCCAATTTATTTCATGATGATATTGGCATAGCGGAAACATAAGCAAAAGTAGCAAACAGTGAAGCATGACTGTGCTTTTGTTATGTACGCAGAAACCTGGTAACATGCAAAATTAAAGCATCCATGATCAGATTTTTGTTAAGTTTTAGATTTACATTGATTTGACAGTAGTTATCATTAATATAAAAGCCATCCCGAATACAAAAGATATCGAGGGTACAGAAAACAATCATGTGCAAAAAAAAAAAAAAAGTTTTGACGCTATCTTTCTCGTCGTAAAGCACTGGTACAGGGTTAGTGACAAAAGGATAAAGGTTATCCTGGATGTTGGTATCATGAAATCAAATACATAAGAGGAAAATATGGAATTGATATTGATATAAGTAATGTTCGGAAGAAGACAAAAATCAAATGGAAGAAAGAACTTAAAAAAGAAAATTGCTGATTGAATAGAGGAAATAAATTAAAGAAAGGGAACGAGATTTCAACTAGAGCATGGTTTTGAAAGGCAAAACAAAATTGAAGAATGGAAAACAACAGAGACCCTTGCTATAACCAGTTTAAGACTAAATATGATCAAAGTTAAAGAAAGCCACTGAACTAAAAGAAATTGCCTTAATATAAATTGCGAATTTTGTGACCACGAAGATACTGCCAAACATATTTTTAGAACATTATTGGAATGGACTTGAGCAAAATAACCCTTTATGATACGGACAATATGGAAAAAATAAAAAATAAAAAAAAGTCTGGTAAGCAGAGAGAGTAGATGAAATAAAAATGAAGCTAACAAAGAACATATGGACGATGAACTTCTCCAAACTCTCTGTACAGTTGAAATCAATATGTACTATATTTAGCCAACAGTGTCACGAGTCTTGCAGTGTCATCTTCGAATTTATTCTTGCATGGACTGTGCCTGGTATCTTCATGATGATCAGAGTGGACCGTCTGTGATGAACCACATGAAGTCTCTGAAAGTGTGAAGTCGCGTATTTGCTAGAGTTGTCATTTAGTCTTAATAACAACTCCCTGATTTGCTACATTCCTCGATACTCTTAGATGATATTAGGGATGTACCGGATATCCGGTCCGGCCGGATTATCCGGCCGGATTTGGAAAAAAAATCCGGTTCCGGTTCCGGCCGGATTTTTTTCCAAATCCGGCCGGAACCGGATTTTTGGCAATTTTAACAATTGAAGATTTACATTATGAGACTGTGGTACATTACAACTATATGAAATATAAAACAAACATGAATATCTGGATTTTTCTCGGTATAGATAATGTATTTTCTTCTTGAAAACACTGAACAAATTGGCTTATGTTACGTGTATGATCATTTAAAACGGAATAAAGACATGTAGCTGTTTGAAATCAATAGAAAGTTTGAAACAGATTGGGCTGTAACAGATAATAAATAAAACCACACCAGTTGTTAACAATTTTACAGTTAGAGAAATTAATGAAATTTGTAGATAAAAGTACATGTACATGTAGGTTGACTGAATTTGTTTTCCACAATTTTTCATTGCTTAGATTCTCCTGCTATTGAAAAAGAGAAAATGTTTTTTCCCCGCACTTATCTAAGCGAACTGTCTTACAAGTAATTCAGAGTACCAAGGTGTTTTAATGAAATAACACAAAAATAATTCAGAGAATAATTACTTTCCAAATGTAAAACATGAAAGAATTCATATCCATTTCTATTACCTTGTTACTGTCCTTAATTATTTTAGTTAGTTTTACACAATTTGCACATACATGCACTTCAAATACATGTTAAGGTTAGATAAATGACCCTTTCCTCCTTCATAGTGTCATTTGACTTTTGACTTCCTCAGTAAGAACACATGTATGACAGTCTCAAGTTTTATAATATTAAAGATGTTAGGATTAATCCAGAACTGTCACTAATTTTGATTTGATTTCATCACAATATGCCCAATAATTATTATTTTCCAAAAATTTTGGGTTGCTAGCCATTAGTAGCCAACTTGACAATCCCCTGCCCCCACCCCTTTCCCTTTGTTTCTTAAGATTATGAGAATTGTTGTAAGCAATGAAAAATCCGGTTCCGGCCGGATTTTATCCGGCCGGATTTTATCCGGCCGGATTTTAACCTGGATCCGGCAAAATCCGGTTCCGGCCGGATCCAAAAATTTGGATCCGGTACATCCCTAGATGATATTTCCCCCGATTGGATCACCCTTAAGAATTTCATGAACAAAACGACTGGTAATACTAACCTAAGACATATTTTTACTTGGCATACTGTGCGTTTTTACGTAGCGCGCTGTGCGTACGTACAGACTCGCTCGACTCGACAGTAAATGATGAGCAGGCAGGTGCCGGTGATCGACGAATGAGATCGAGAACGTATTTAAAAAAGTTTAAGTTCACAGTAGGAATACTTTTCGTTCAGCTAATATTTGTTTTAAATGGATAAGAAAGAAATGTATTTATCTTGATGTATGAAGGCATCTGAATTACAGTTTAGTATCAAAGGTAAGTAAAATCTAGATATCGATAGTCGCATGATTTAGACCTACTCCTGTGCTAGAAAGTTTTGATACAAAAAGTTGGTCAATGACATTGGCGTGTTGACAGTGTACGCCGTTGCTACTGGTTAGACGAAGCAGTTTCACTAACGTTACACATGTGTAACGTTACTGAACGTTATGTTATTTGGTTATGCCCAACGTTACACTGCACGTCATGTCATGTTTCTGAAACTGTGAAGTCGGCAAAAATCCTTCAAGAGTACATGAACGCCAAAATGTTTACAAGTAGGCCTATCAGATCTGAGTTTATATTGCTTTGTAATTTGTATTTATTCATTTTCCATCTTCTTTAGTTTGATTTTGTTTGATATAAGATTCTTTCACGAGTATTTGGGATGATGTCACAATAATGTGCGTAAATATGAACAACCAGTTTGTCGGTGAAATCAAAGCATTTTAGTACTACTATTACAGCCAGTGTGAAATCGGCCACCTTTAGAGGCCTAAACTTCTATGTTCGCTTGGTTATTTTTGCAGGAAATTGTTGCAAATGTGGAGGAAATATTGTAGGAAAGATCATTTCGAAGTTTAAAATATATATCGTGCATGCGTAGGCTAAAGCATGGTGTTTACTTGTGCAAAAATCGTAGCACGTTTCCACAGACAAAGAGTCCCGGATGTTCAAAATACCTGGATGACTGAATACTGAATTAAACAAATAGTAATATGACATCTGATTATCATGGCTCCTTTTCTCGACACAATACTAACCTGTAGAAATCAGTAAAGTGCTACATAAAACAGCACAAGGAAAAAACAGATAATGTTTTGCCCTGTATCTTTACAGCTTGATGTAATGTTAGTACAGTAATCATCAGTGGCGTCGGAATCAGCGGACCAATACTTTTATTTGCGGGGCCAACTTGCCAAGTACCATTTTGGCCTCCCCAATAATGAAGGTCTACACGAATTGGTTTTAATGAGTCACACTCCATAGCATCTTTTCTTCCGAAAATCTTCAATAATGGGGATATTTTTGTGAAGTTTGTTTCAATTTTTGTGAAATTTCATTCAGTTTGGGAAAATTTTCATAACGTTTTTTCAATTTTAGTTAATTTTCTTCATTTTTGGGAAATTTTTGAGAAGTTTTTTTCAATTTTTTTTCAATTTTTTTCAATTGGCTTAAATTTTCGAAAATTATCATCATTTTCGGAAAAATTTGCAAAATGATGAGATACAGTACATTCAAGTTGGAAGCCTTATTTGTGTAGAAACGAAAAGTATATTAAATAAAATTACAGTAGGCCATGTGGTTTTCATTCACCTACATATTGACAATACCTACATGCACCCATTAGACCGATCAATGTCTGTAAATCTGCCAAAATATTTTCTTGAGTGTTGTCTAGCGTTACATATACCAATATAATTAAGTTGGACATAGAACATGAAAAGCTAATTTTATCAAATGTATATGTCACTGGCGAGCTCACTTTATCAAATAAGGTCAGATAAATCTTTTTCTACTCCGATCCTTCAAATAAATATTTAAAAAAACTCACTAAAATGAGTAAATTTGAATTCAGATGCACCATAAAATATGTTCTTGAGTTGCTTACTTTAATTGTTAAGGCCTATATTTAAGTTTGTCCTTCCTAGTTGGGTGATCGATTTCTGACATGAACAATTTGAAATCTATGCCAGAATCTGTCCACCATATGGAGATTGTGCACTTAAGGTTTAAGCATTATTTTGTTAAGATGACTGTGACTGTACATTGAAATTAAGACCTATAAATTCATGTTAGATACGTTTTATTGCTTCAATTTGGACCCTTGACTTTGGTATGAAATATTAAAAATCAATGGTGATTATCTATACAAGTGTTAACAATTTTGTTGATTAAATGTTTTACATGCTTAATTAGCATAATTAATTAGATTGACGAATTACAGTAAGGCAGCAGTGGATGCAAACTGACAAAAGTGGATGGATTCCGACACAAAAATATATGAAAAACTTACAGGTATTACTCTTAAGTATTAATGTATTTGAAACAATTTTTGTTTGTAAATATTTGTGCGTTGATTGATTATTCAAAACACAAAAAAAGTATTATATTTTACTTCCTTTTTGTAAACTAATAGCAAAAAGACTTTAAGTGGACGAAATCCACACATTGTACCATATACTGTTCGTTAGATTTAAAGTTTTTCTTAAAATCTAAGGTCGGTAGGAGGAAAAAAAAATTGTATTCCACTTTTCTTTAACCTGCTTGCATATTGACTTCATATGAAAAATAACTAAAAAAGAGTTTTTTTTCTCTAATTTTCATGGCTTCAATTACACTTATGTCAGGCTTTAACTTTTTGAGAAAAATTCATTTAGATTTTTTGAACAATTAAATTGCTAGTAAAATTTTGGCAATTTCATGTGATGGTCAGTAGGTAGCTGAAAGCTTGCATGTTACAGTATATTTCATTTTGGCCCTATGAGCAGTAAAAGTACATACAGTACCTGCCATGTATTATACTGTTTTTTTTTTGTTTGTTTGTTTTTTTTTTTTCTCGCAAAACTTTTACAAAACCAGAGGTCATAATGATTACCGTATTCCGAAATTTAGGCTTACACTATCCCAACATTGTTTAAGATATACGGGTGTAAAAGTCTGGAATGACATACCGCAAGATATTAAAAACGTAAATAATGTCAAAACATTTAAGTCTCATCTTAAGAATTACTTTCTAAGCTTATATGATTCTATCTAATTCTGAATTGTTTTTGTCCACTTTTTTCTTAAGATACCCGTTTAATAATGTTGACTATTGATATATGATTTCTTTTCTTTTTTCATGTTAAGTTTGTGTCGTAACATATTTGTTAATTATGTTTTCATGGGGGTTTCTGCCTCGATAAGCCTTTCTGGCTTGAGCAGATAACCCCCTCACTATCCCTTGCAAATTGTCACAAATGTATGTAAAGCTCAATTATTATTTTCTTAACCTGTATATTGTTGTATTTGCAAGAGAGTGAAAATAAAGTTACAATCAATCAATCAATCAATACAGTGGCCTAAGAAGGATTTTTGTAGTTCTCATCTTCAGGTCTATCTCTCAACAGCACACAATAATGTGTAATTGTCACTCTTTCGTTTTGTGAAATTGTCATATACATGTACTAAAGTTGTCTATTAATTCTGCCATGTTTGATCAGCGAACCCTGAAATTGATCCAATTTGCATGACAGATAATTTTGTACATGTTCTGCATAGGTGAGCATGAAGTTACTGAAGTTTGCAATACTACCCAACAGACTAGATTCAGACTAAAGCTGGGTCTGTTTTTAATCCTTCAGATTTGTATGAAATGGATGAAAAAGAAAATAGCTTTGAGTCTTTGACATCCAAAAATATTTTACCTTTGAGATATGCATGATTTCAATGATCATTAACGTTTAACCTAGGCTAAATTCTTGAGGTCGGAATTATGTGCTATCCTGAAACTAGTACTTAGAGCTTTGATAATTACAGTATGCCTTTAAAGTAAGTGTCATTAAGTCATAGGGGAGGGGTGTGCTCTTCTAATTGCAGTGAGGGTCTGTTTCATAAAGGCTTTTGAAATTCAAAAGTATTGTTATGAAATAAAAATGAAAACTTTGTGTCATATTTTACCTCCAATATCCTTTGCACAAACGTTCTGTATAGTCACTCATTACTTCATGCCATATTGATGAGGAACAGATGTGGTGTTTACTTCCATTCAGTTTGCATCAGCCTGGTTTGCATTATGTCTTTTACATAAAATGATATCTTTTACTTAAAATCAAATGTACAGTATACCCAAGCCCTCGATATTTTGTCGTGAAGTTCCGAGTTAATTGTCATTTGAACTGAACATATACTGGAATCCATTCTTGGAAATACATGTTCCTTTCAAACCCACGGTTCTACCCATAGTGTTGAAAACATTTATTTCCAGGGTTTGTATGTCGTAGCGTGAACTTTTGCATTAAAGCAAGGTATTGCTTAAGAAGGGTGTAATAAAAATTGTTGTTCTTTTGTCAGTCTCATAAGTCAATGCTACTTACGTTTCAGTATTTAAAACAACTCAGTTTTAATTGTTTCAAAATTGAATTCGGAAGGAATTGCAATTGCTAGGCCTATATGGTCATCACTTTATTTACCAAGGGTGGCGCTATAAGGGAGGGGGATTTCCCTACGAGATTATTTGCCTTAGCGTGAGATTGCTTGCCTCCTCCCTAACACTTGCCCGCCACAAAATTGTGTAGAGTTACATATTTTGTCTGATGAGAGAGAGAGAGGTGAACACACAATTACAATGACGGGGTCGTCGCCTGCGTATTTGGTTATGATAGTACAAATGCTATTACGTAAACGCTTTAATACGACCGGACGAGAACACAGGTACGACGTGCGGACAGACATAACATCGACAACCAAGTCAATGTCCATGGCCTTTGATAACCAGTTGTGGTGCACTGGCGTGTCTACCCACCCCAGGATTGAACCCGGGGCCTCGTGGTCTGTAGAATGTATAGGCTTTTGCCTTTATAGGCTTTTGCCTCTCCCCACTTCCCCACCATGAGACCAAATTGCCACTTGCCACTTTCTTGCCATATAACCAAATTCCTGGTGCCGCCACTGCACTTTACCCACCGAAAGTGTGTGAGTGTGGGGGTATTATAAACATCGCATGAAGATACAAAGCCTAAGCCCACAATACAAAAAATGTAAATATGGAGAAAATAAATTGGGACATTTCCCCTTTCCACCCAAACCCCCCCTATGCGGCCCATGTGGATTGACTCAAAATATTGTTTTGTAGTGTCAGTATAAATCGGGAGACAGGCTTGCAATTTACTCCATGAGCAGATCCCTAGCATTGCTGTTTCACAGGGGCGGCCCGCCCTGCTCCTCTGTGGGCCCGTCCTGCTCCCTTGGGGTCTGCCCTGCCCCTTTTTAAATTATTTAAAAAAATCAATAATCTTACTTAACCTCATAATTTAAATACCTTACATAGATACAGAATACAGAATGATAGCATAGTAAGCAATTGTCCTGTTTGGCTCTTGGATGGTCCTTAGTCAGAATAATTTCTTTCTGAGGTACGATTATAGCTAAAACCCCAGAGCTTCTTCACCATGAAATTGAGCCTTAAGGGGACTCCACACCAAAAAGATGCAGCACTTTGCACGCGTATAAATGTGTCTTTAAACAAGCCTAGTACCCTGCCCCTTTTTAAATCAATCTAGGGGTTTGATGAGTGGGTAACCTCCTCCTCCCCCCTATTATTTAAAAACTCATTCAGATTGCTAAGAATTGCAACTTGAGGCTCTAAAAGTTTTGTAAGATGTAAAAGTTATTATTATGTGCTTGTTTTGGCCATACAAATGCAGCATTGGATTGTAAGACCCTTTCACAAGAAGAAAATAAATTAGAAATACAAGGAACACGAAATTACCCTGGAAATTGCCTTTCAAATTATAGCATTTATCAGTCTTAAAGAACATTTTCTTTATGCAAAATGTGCTCTTCACTCTTCCCAATAATATGCATCAATGATGATAAATCAGTATTTACAATGATTATGCCTTTTTACATATACTTCTTTAACAGGATGAAAGTAGATTGTCATTTTTGAGTTCAGCTGACCCCCGATGAATTAACACTTGTTTCAAATGCAAAGAAAGTTTTGGGTGAAGACCATGTCATAAATCAGACAAGGGACTCTTAAATTTTAGACTAGTTAATTGAAGAAGCGGGTGTAAAATGTTAGGTTACTAAGGGTACGGCTTGGGGTTTAAATGAAAATTGTAAACAGGTCCATGAGAATATTGTAAACAATAAATTCCCCTTACACAGCCTTTTTATCTTATAATCTTCTACTGTTCTAGTCTACAGTAGTTCCTTCCTTTTACAGAAGTGACTCTCATTCATCCATTCCATTCATCCATTCCATTCTTACACATGTCTTTCCAATTTGGATTGATCCTACTTGCCCAAAACAAGCACATTTTCCTCACACATAAGAAATTGATTTTAAAGGAAATGAACTTGCCCACTTTCCTTGAATAAGTAATTAAATTGGAAATCTGGCTTCGGAAATATTGATATTTCTGGCTGTCTGATGAAACTTATGAATTCCTTTTACAGTTTGCTTTTCCATATTTTTTGGAAAAGATGTACCTTTTTTAAACTGCCCTCCCCCCCTCCCCATCCCTCCTCTCCCCTCTTTTCCCCATACATTGTCAAACCTTTACAGAAAATGAAGAGAATGGAATATTATGAATTGAAAAATATAAAGAACTTATGAACTGAACTACTGTATATACAAACAAAAATTAATGTGGAAGTCGAAAATCAATGTCTGGTTGGAGGCTTTAGCCTTTCAGTCTATATACTCAGGAAATAAGGAAATAATCCCTGCCCACTTTCTTGAATAAGTAATTAAATTGGAAATCCGGCATCAGAAATATTGATATTTCTGGCTGTCTCGTGAAACTTATGAATTACTTTTACTCAGTTTGAATTTTTACATCGGCCCCTCCCCTTTATTTTAAATTTTGATGTTTGAATTTTTAAATTTACTGAAGAATCGGTTGTTGAAGGTTTTTAGTTTGTTTCTTTTATTTTATTTTATTTAATGTTGAAAAAATCAAAGATCGAAGAAATTGCTTTGTTTGGCTTTGTTGGATTTTCTCCTTGTTAAATTTTCGGATGTTGGAAATTTTCATTTTGATGGTTTGTTGAATGTTTTTAGTTTTGTTCCTTCATTTAATTTCTTTTAATTTTTAAGCAGAAATCTGCTTGTTTTGTTTTTATTTTCCTCATAATTATCCTACCATGCATGTTATATTGAATTTTGATTTGTTTTTCAATGTGTTTTCTATAGTGGAATCTAATTGATAAGCTTTCATTGACTCAGACAATCAAGATCGTGAAGTTCCCTTTGTCAGTTTGTTTTGCGGCTTTAATATATTCAACCTACAGCTGCAGTTCAATATGTGTTTTGAGAAGATTATTTTCTTCTGCATGTCAGTTTAAGATAACTTCTCAGGGGAAAGATCTGGTTTACAAAATGGGGGTGTTGTTCCAATGAAGAATCACCGTGGACTTTTGTATATGCATATGTGAATTTTTCCGACAACTTGACTGGATGTAAAATGGTTTTTTGCCAAAATGGCAATAGGCTTATAGACAGTTAAATTTGATCACAATTTATCTTAGATTTTTAAAATGAATAAAATATTTAAAATTCCTCCCTGGATGAAGGAGGCCCCGGAACAAAAGCCCCAAGAAGCAGTATGCGATTTTATTAATTTGACAGCCAAATAAAGGCTTAGATTCAGTCAGAATTTATAACGATGTTCATTTTATAAATCCGTATGGTACATTAAATTTGAGCATTCAAAATATTTTGTCCTGGAAGGGCTACGATACATAAAATTGAGTCAAAATTTCAAAAAAAATATTTTCTAAGGCCAATAGTACACTATAAATTTGGACGAAATTTTTAAAGATAATCTGTTTTAAGCCTGTTTTTAATCATGCATGTCTGACCACAGTGGCGTAGCCATGGGGGAGGGAAATGGGCTCTGGACAGGGATGATTTCTATAAAACAAATTAACAAAGGGGTTCACAAAGAAAGGGCCAAAGCAGTAAAATCTGGTGACACAAACAGAACAGTAATCTGAGATTCCTACCTATAACTATGAAGTTCTTACAATTAGTTTGAAATCAATTGATTAATAGAATATGGCATCAGTCACAACAGAAATGAGTATCATTGCCTTTGTGATATTTCATTTTGGTTATTTACATATTTCAAATGAAAAATTTTTTTCACAGTCAATTGATTTGTATAGAGTTGTCATCATTTTTGAGTGGGGAGGGGGCAAGTTAGGTCAATTTTTAACAAGGGGGTCCAGACCTAGGGCTGATTTCTAGGGGGCTCCTTTCCCTAGAATTTAGCCCTGGGTCCACCCCCAACCCCTCACTATTTCAAGGAAATATTAAAAATTGGGATAATCTTTGTTTTTGTTAATAACTTTTTTCACTTTAAAGGAATAATCCCATACCTTTCTTGAAAAATCTATATTATATATTGGTAATTTAGCAATCCACATGAACAATATGAAGCTCATTGATGGCTTAGTTTTCTAGGAAATGATTTTTAATCAACGGAATTCATAATTAGAAAAATATTGTACAGTCATGTGACTTGGAAGACGATCACGTAGGAGTGACAAATATATATGCAGCTAGTGATGTTGTGAGCATACACAAAACCTTTGTACTGCATGGAAATAGTTGAAAATAGTGAACAACAGCGATACTGACCAAATATCTTTGCAATAAATCGCAGATTGACTGGGTGAGAAATATATTATGTTCAATATTATTTCTTTTTTTCGTTCTGTATAATTTTTTTTTATGCTCGGAAAAACTAAGTCGAAATTGTAGGGCTATTGATTGTTACCAGTCTCTAAAAGTATTTGTTGCGAAAACGTCACAGATCGAGAGAGGTCACATAAAAAAGAGGTGAATTTGTCTGTTCATTGAGGAAAAACAGTCTTGAAAACATCCATCTTTCTCGACATATAAATCATTTCTAAACGATCTGATAATGGGACTTTGTTGGGTAATTTGTTTTTAAAATATATATGAACAAAGAAAATGGCGCGAGACTATTCCTTTTAAAAATAAATGCCTTCAGAAGAGGCTAAATTTTAACACTTTTTCTTGGGAGGGGGTCTAGGACCTTCAGGGACCCCTCACATTTTCAATGCTGGCTTACACCACTGTCTGATCATGGAGTCCAGCATCCACTCACAAAGCATATCATTTCTGTGATCAGAGATGACTCCCTGCTGTGATTGACCAAACAATTATTATCAGCTGATATCATTGAAAGAAGTGCATGAGAAGGCATGGTTTGGTATTGATTATCTAATATGCTATCAAAAATCTGGGACAGAACGAAGTTTTCCCCAACGACGACATAGTTCCACTTAATAATGTTGTTTATTATAATGTAGTACACTGGGTAGTAAAACAATCATTTCCCTGGTAAAATTTACAACACTAAAACAGTTTTGGGTTCTTACATATTGCAATTTAATAGCAACAATATTTTACTGGTTCTAGATGACAAACAATAAAAACGATGATAAATGTTTTCAGGTGCGATTTCCCCCAATTCTACCTTTTATCAAACATGCGGATCACATGTGTTAAACAAGAAATATCACTTGCCGGAAGAATATTATTTCGTTTCAAGTGGGGAGCAAGTCTCATATTACAGATTGTAGGTCACTGCTTGCAATTGATTTCCTGATGGTGTTGCCACGTTTCGTGGTGCATTTGTATAAATTACTTAGTAATAAATAAATCTGTTTAAAATGCCCAGAATTACCAACTGAACCAACGATTCGGTATCAAATCATTGATAATCTCTCTAACGAGTTGATGTTTTTTATCACCTTTCTTTATTGACACGGGAAAGTATATTAAAACAAAGGAAACAATCATAAAAAAAGACTGAGATTAGCTGTACACAGCTGTACATTAGCTGTATGGATATTTTCATATCTCTTCACAAATTTTTAGGGTGCCTGGATTACTAGCTTTGGGAGAGTTGCTCGGATCATTTCATTTACTTCCCAGTGTATGCGTATTATCCTGGAAAATTGTACTTCCACAAGGAAAATAATATCCAAAAGAAAGATGTTTATAAAAGGGAATTGTAGATGTCAGTTTCGGGAAGGGAATTTTCCCTTAATAAAGATATGTAATTTAGATGAGATTATACCGGAATGCAATAATATAAAGAGGGGAAGAGGGGGGAGGGGGAGGGGGTTTGATGTAACTCCACTCTTTTTCATATGTTTATTTTGTTACAAAGTTTTCTATCTCAGACCCCTAGCTTTGCTGTTTCACAGGGACAGCCCACCCTGCCCCTCTGTGGGTCCGCCCTGCCCCCTGGGGTCCGCCCTGCCCCTCATGAGAAAAAATAAAATTTTTATTTTCATTTTTACTCAATAATCTGAATTAGCCTCATAAATGAAATACTTTACATGGATACAGAACCTAGAATGATAGACTGTTCCTTATCAGTCAGAATAGCTTCATTCTCAGATGTATGATTATAGCTAAAATCCCAAAGCTTCTTCACTAGGGGATTGAGCCTTAAGGGTGCCCCTGTGTGCGTGCGCATTAATGTGCCCCTCAACAAGTCTAGCACCCTGCTCCTTTTTAAATTCAAGCTAGGGGTTTGTATCTTATTGTATTTCATGGTTTTGCCCAACTGGTTTCAGTAAGCAAATTTGATTTTATAAATTTGCTATACTGCATTGTTTATTTGTATGCAGCATTTTATACTTTGTCGATAACCCTTACAGAAGCGGCAGCAAGATTTGATGTTAGGGAAAAGATAGAGGTAGCTTTTTCTATGGGCAATTATATCAGACAAAATTTGTGACCTTTCAACACTTTCGAGGGAGTAGAGGGAAAGTCATTTCGTGAACTGATTGCCACTTTGCGCTGCCACTGGGAGGGTCACTTTTTCCAAAAGATATCTTGGACATAGCTCTAGGCCTACAGGAGAAAAGGAAGATAACATGAAATAATATTTGTTGAAATATTCTGGGAGCATATGAATATTTAACAAATCCCACTCCTGCTGCTCTGGGTCAGTATATGCTAGCTTAAGAATTTCAATATAAACCTGGGTTATGGTAATGAAAGTTTTACGGTGAAAACGGGAGCTTTATTTCGCCACTCCTTGTGAAGTTTAATTAGGTCCTATAAAGCCTATGATATAATCTAGTAACAAATGTTTTCATTTTGCTGGGTCTGATTAATTTACAGTTCGAGATAAATTTTTTGGCTTGAAACAGGCCTAAACTTTGTGGAAAGAAAAGACACAATGCAAACTAGGGCCTAATTTATTTTTCCATTATCTTTGGTATGAAAACACAACAAATGCTTTTAAAAATGTATTAACATGCTCTGTGAAAAATGGAATACCCAATTTAAATATGATGATTTATTAGTTGGAATTTAAAAAAAAAAAAGAACAGTGAGACATAACGATCAGTGTCATGTTTATTTTTTTATGCAATTCATGATTTGATGCAAGGCCTGTTGTACACTGTTTTAAGAGAACCATCGTGTTGAACTTGTAACATAATATATCCTATACTATAGTGCCACCTTTCACTTCAGGAAGTCGAATTCAAAACAAAACGATAATTTTAGCAACAAACCTGGAGCAAACAAAAGAGATTTATCTTTGTTAAACTTTCGTGGAGTTAATCCCCATTCATACCAAGATAAACACAGAAACCTTATATACAATGTACAGTGCATTCAGTGTACGCAAACTAAGAGTAAATGCGTGGACGCTCATTTCTTGTGTTGACATCGATTCAATAGGAAACTGCTATTTTTGGGTCAGGCTCCATCTGCTACCAGTCACCTGTCGGTTGGGTGACAGTCGCATAAAGCCTTTATGACGCAGACCCTTAGTGCTGTTATGATATGGCTGTATTATGTACAGTATTGATTATTGTGGAGAAAAATATCCCAATATATTGGTATATTGCGATATGTTTGAAGAAAACTGACTTACGACACAAATTGTTAATATCACTTCTTGTTTAAATATGCTTATGTATGCATATGAATGATAAACACAAGAAACAATGATTTCCATCTAGCAGACGACATAATCGTGTGATTATTACGTTCTAGATTTTATTACGCATCGCATGCACATATTTGGTAATCATAGTTCAGCCATCATTGAAGTGAGAGGCATTTTCTGTGCCAATTTTTTGTTCTTTTTGCCAATTTAATGTACATCTGAGTGTGCCAGTGTGGGGTGAACAAGCACGATTTTAAGAGTTGATTCAGAAACGATCATGGGTTAAACTTGCGTTTTAGATTTGGTAATGTTAGTGCCGTAACGTACGATGTAGCCTAGTCTAGTTGTATGAAAATTTCTTAGTTCTGTATTAGTTTTGGGTATTGCAATATGTTTTAAGAGTCATATTTCATGTCGTGGGAAAAGAGATATTGCGATAATCCACATATCATGACAGCACTTATTACAGTGGGGTACTTAAGCATGATAAAGAAAAATAGCTTTGGGGTGGTGTGGGTAAATTTCAAAGAAAAAACATCCTCTGCAGATGAGATTTATCATCCTGCAAGTTTCTTGTTATTAAGGCAGTCAAGATGTTTTGTAGATGTAAAAGGGTTACCAAGGAGGAGAACAAAACCAAACTATATAATTTAAACAAACAGCAGAGGTGCAAAGTGAAACTTGAAATATATCATTCTTCTAAATTGAGAACATGATAGTAACAAATGTGTCCCTGTATATTCAATTGTAAAGCAGGTTGTAAAAATAATAATATTAGTATAAACTGATCTTCATGTACAGTACTGTACATGTAAAGAAATTACCACTAGTTTGAAATCCTAGGGAATTCTCAATTCTCAACTTGAAAGAGCATTTATTGCAGAGAGAAGCTGTTTGCTGGTTAATATTATAGTCTATCTGGACAGTAAAAAATTCACTGATTCACCAGGTAACAAAATCTGGACAGTAAAATCAACCCTATATACAGCCTCATTGCTTAGTTTTCCAGACTTCAGTATCAGGGCATAAAATGGTAGAATTTGACAGGAGCAAGTATATACAGTGACTAAAACGTCTAATTGCAGGCACTTCTGATGTGTCCATCAAATTCAACTTCAAGGCCATCAAAATTGTTTGCTCCAAAGCAGAAAGGTGTCAGTTACTTCTGCAAATGAGAGACAGTGCCCTTGTAAGGTGCGTTTTCACTTTATATCTCCGGATCATGATCCCTTGACCATAAATTACTTTAATGATTGTACAAAAAAAAAAATAATGTCATGCATTCGCACTCGAGCTGGTGATCAGACCATTGCAGGTAATCAGACCCGCTGCAGGTGATCAGATCTTGGGGTCTGAGTGAACCAGAAGTCAAGAGGTGGGTCATTGAAAAATCCTTAAAATGTAGCGGAGCATGCTAACTGTTCGTGTGAAATAAAATGTTATAATAGGATATCGCATAACTACACATTTGTAACATGATATCAGTCACACAATTTTTTTTTTGGTTCCGATGCTAGTAGCATAAGGTATGTATGTATGTATGTATTTATGTATGGGTGTATGCATGTATGTGTGTGTATGTATGTATGTGTGTATCTCAAGAACGTGATGTCATAACAAGATAGCCTAAGTTCACAGTAGGCCCTTTTGTTCAAGAATGCATATTAATGAGTATTCATGTCATATGAAATGGTATTTTTAACATTTCTTCTTTGATATTGTTGTTAGCTCATGTGTACAAACATTTGTATTTTATTTCTTTATTTACAAAAACAAAGATATGATTGATACAGCATAAAATCACAAGAATTTACAAGGTACACTGTTAGATTTGAACACATATACTACTTCCATCAAAAATATTGAAAAGTCCTTGTAGGCACCTGGATACCTGACCGATAATGCAGATCCAATTTATGGTCCTGGTGCAAACACTACATTGAATATCATTAAAATGCGAAGTGGGCAGGGCTTATAATGATTTTGCTGAAAAGAGCTTGTTAAACACGATATCTCAAAAGAACGATTTATGTCATGTCAAATATTTCATGATATGCAGTGACATTAACAGTAAATACAAATCAATTAGCATGAAAAAATAGCATTGGAACCACAAAACATTTTGGTTCTGGTTTGAGAATTTCTTTGGTGGATCTGATCGCCAGGTCTGGATCATGATCCTACTGTACCCTCATGGAGGATCAAGATCAAATGACTGCAATCCAGATCCAGTGAGCATTTTCACAGTAGAAGATTAGCAGATCTGATTGCAAGCGGTGGTTCCGATCGTGAACTTGTACTCAAGTGAGAACGCTTTCATAAAGACCTTCATTACTGTTATCAAGGAAGTGTGGAAAACAACAAGTTAGGCCTCATTACAGTGATTGATGAAGTGGCCTTTAATCTTCAATGCTGTTTGAGAGAGTTTGTGTACCATGACTAATGAATATCTTCATTAACAAATGATAATTGAGACTATTAGTGAGATGACTGATTGCTCTGCTGTGGTAAAAAGATAATTGTGTTGTAAATCTTTAAATATTTCTTAATGGATTTTTATCAGAAAAATGAAAATAAATAAGGCATAGATTTTGTAATCCAGAGGTAAAGTTGTAATATTTGTACAGTACTATATATATATATCTATATCTATATATATCTATATATTTATATCTATATATATACATATATTATATATATATATATATATATATATATATATATATATATATATATATATATATATATATATATATATATATGTATATATTATATATATATATATATATATATATATATATATATATATATATATATATATATATATAGTACATTACCAACAATAGTGAAAGTACTGATTTTTATTGTCACTTTTTATTTTTACCTTTTGTGGGTTCTTTTTTATCCAGTATCATTTCTTAATAAATTTTCCCACCATTTTCCCTAAGCAAGATTTTGTTAAGATTAAAACCTTTTTATTATTGTTCTGAATGTTGAGAGTTAGTTTACTGACATAAAAAAATTTCATCAAACCTTTTGTACAATTTTATAGATGCTTTTCTTTCCCAGTAGAGAAAGGGGCCCTCCCGATCTTGAATTTTATGATGTTTCCAAGTGTAGCATATTATGCGTGAAAAGAGAGCGTAGAATAATACAAACAAAATGTAGGTAAGCCTAAGGCTGTATCTGTTGTATTTAATTAACTTGTGGTGTGATTTGTATATATGAAAGTTCAATTGCTGTCTTTACCTTTAAAGCTTTTGTGCTTTGCTTATTTTTGGTTCCTATGCTAATAGCATAAGGAACATAGAGCTGTGACCGTTTAGCGTGTACACGCTACATGCTCGCAAATTTAGTAAACGTTTACTAAATACTTCATTGCTAGTAATCGTTTTTCATACATAGTGTCTTGCCGTTGAAAATCAATATTCATGATTCAAATCTCACACACATTCAGCTGACAAAATTCCAATCAATGACTTTTTACAAACTGTAAACCCGATTAGCGTAATCCTTTTTAAATGTGCGAATCACAAATGCGCAGTAATCACCAATGAATAGGGATATTATACACTTTGATTTCGCCGAAATCTGAGTAATCTAACTTGTAAAATGCACCGCGAATGTGCAGCAGTAAACAGTGAAACTAACAATAAGTCTAACGTTAGGCCATAAGGCTTTAAATCCCACGCAATCAAGGCCCGTTTTACAAGCTGTTAAATCGACCAAAAAACACTTGAAAAATACTTGAATCGAGACAATCAGTACATTTACATGTAAATATTACCTAATGAGTCAAATAAATTTTGCAAGAAAGAAAAAATATTGCATAATAAACAACCAGAAAAATGTTTTAACAGAGCTGAAATTCTGCATGCGTTGCAAAGATGGCGGCCATTTTTTCGAGAGGACTGATATTTTAGAATTCCTGGTGGTGGTGGCGGTGTAGTTTTGAAATGTTTTACAGCGAGGCTTATCATAGGCCTAGTATGCAAGATTTTTACAGGATAACTTTGAAAGCCGTAGCGAATAGGACAACAAAATTACGCGATGTTGAGTTTAAATGACATTGAAAGGAAGTTATCTGTTGTTTATAAATTGAATTTCTATGCATATTTTCCATAACAATGATGATTTATACTGTAGAAGTAAACTTTTTGCAATTTGGAAAGCATAATTTAGCGTCTATTTGGGCAATGGAGTCAGTACTTTTGCCATACTGGTTGCATGATTTTTTTTACTTCGCCTTGTGGTTTTGGAGCAATTTCGGTGTATTTTTGAAAATTATGGTACTAAACGCGTGTACACGATACACGCTCGCTTTTTTGGCGTGTACACGTTTACTAAAATCCCTAAACGTTCACAGCTCTAGAACATATGCAGTCATGCCGATATGTATATGTATGTACTGTATGTATGAGTGTACATGTATGTATGTCTGTGACCGCCAGCTCGTAAGCAGAATATCTCAAGAATGATACATCGGATTCATGTCCTGTGGTACACAGATAGCCCATAGTCCATAGATGTGCCCTGTTATTTTTGGTGGTGATGTTGTGCATATTAATGAGTAGGCAGGGATTAATGTAATTATTTTGAAATCATATTTTTACAACCACATGTCTGCTTAAATTAATATTTGGTGTTGTTAGTATATGCAGAAGGTACAAAAATGTTGAATTTCATTACTATGCATGGTGGACAAGGAGGGCTTAACATGATTTTGTTGAAAAGAGTTTGTAAGCACAGTATCTCAAAAGGACATGTCATGTGTGGACAGATAGCCCATGGTCTGTATATATGCCCTATTGTATTTGGTGATGATGTCATGCATATTAATGAGTAGGCGGGGCTTGTAAAAATCTTGAAAAGCTTATATTTTAACAATCACATGTCTGTTTTGTTTAATGTTTTGTAGAATTATGATCTTAGCTAGTTTGTATGTGTTTATTTGATAAAAACATTGCATTTCATTAATATGCTTAGTGGGCGGGGCTTAATGTAATTTTGCTGAAAAGAGCTGTGCAATGACATAATGGTTAATACAAAATTAATCAGCATGAAAAAAAACCCCAAAAAGCATCGGTACCACAAAGCCTTTTGGTTCTGGTTTACTTTTCGCCTGTTTTATGTATTGATTGCATATATTATGCAAATTTTTTGATGTTTAACAGAGCAACCTTGGTATTTTCTTTTATAAATTCTTTGGTTTTTAAATGTGTATCAGAATTCTTTGAAGTGGTGCAGCAAATTCTGACCAAAAGGTTTGATGCTTTGACATGCCCCTATTAAAATTCTAACAAGATTAGACTTTCCCATCATTTTCAATGACTAAGAATCAGGAAACAAATGTAAAAAATTGCATTTTGAGTTGTTTGCTTGGTCATACTGTATATTACAAATTTTGCATTAATTAAAAACATATCAAACTTTGATCAGTCATAATTCAATACATAAAAGTGCTATTTTCAAATTCAAAATCTGATTTGCTCAGAATTTAATACTGTACTTTCAACTAAAATAGAAACAAGAAAGCAATCCATGCCCTTACAGAAATATTAGCGTACAGCAAGCTTGCAGCATGCTTGCTACAAGCTAACAATTTTAGCTTAACAATTTTGCAAGCTTGAGCAAGTGTTGCAAGCTAGTATTTAGCAAATTGTGGCAAAAACTATCTGCAAGCTTGTGCATGCTAGCAAAACTTTGCAAGCTTTCGCAAGCTAACAAATATTTAATGCTAGCTTGCGCAAGCTATTGTTAGCTTGTGCTAGCTAGCAAGCTAGTATTTAGAACAAATACTAGCTTGCAGCACGCTTGCTGCAAACTTGCAGCATGCTGCGCAAGCTTGCAGCATGCTTGTGCAAGCTTGCAGCATGCTTGTGCAAGCTTGCAGCATGTTTGTGCAAGCTTGCAGCATGTTTGTGCAAGCTTGCAGCATGTTTGTGCAAGCTTGCAGCATGCTTGTGCAAGCTTGCAGCATGCTTGTGCAAGCTTGCAGCATGCTTGTGCAAGCTTGCAGCATGTTTGTGCAAGCTTGCAGCATGCTTGTGCAAGCTTGCAGCATGCTTGTGCAAGCTTGCAGCATGCTTGTGCAAGCTTGCAGCATGCTTGTGCAAGCTTGCAGCATGCTTGTGCAAGCTTGCAGCATGATTGTGCAAGCTTGCAGCATGATTGTGCAAGCTTGCAGCATGATTGTGCAAGCTTGCAGCATGATTGTGCAAGCTTGCAGCATGATTGTGCAAGCTTGCAGCATGATTGTGCAAGCTTGCAGCATGCTTGCACTTTAAGAATTTAAAGTGCCACAAAAACTGTACAAATTAGTACATGATTACTACCTAAAATCACATATTTGACCTCTGACCCTTGACCCTAATCACTGAAACAACGTCTGAAATTTTTCATACTTAGCATACCCTAGTGACACCATTCATGCTTACGTCACATTTACCATTCCATTACTATAGGGGAAAATAGGGAAAGTGGTCAATAGCTCTGTGACCTTTTGACCCCACAGTACACAAATTCATGTACCAAGGTATCATGGTACAACATAGGGTTGGTGTAGGTCTTGTACCTTTTGAGTTTAAAATGGTGTAAAATTTTGCATAAATAACACTTATTTGACCTTTTACCTTTTGACCTTCAATTATCTTAAATATTTGTTAAAATGTTGAATGCTACCCACCTATGCAATTTGTAAAGATACCAAGTAATTCCTTCAGAAATACAGCCATCTTCAAAAACTTGTTTCATTTGACCTTTGACCTTTGTACCCCAAAAACCTTAAAGACAAAAGTTGCAGGCCAGGGTCCACTAATTTTGGTTCATGTGTGTATTAAAGTTTTGGAGTTATAAGGGACACAAAATTAATTTCTTGCATAAGCACACATGCACACACACGGACAGATTAAAAAATCACCAAGTTTTGTTCCGTTCCAAAAAAATATGACCTCTAAGCTGTAATATGAGGTCATCATATGAGACCCCCGTTGGGCCCCACCAGCCCCCATAATATCAAGGAGGGTGGCCATGTAGTGTAGGAGGTAAAGACAGTTATTTGCCTATACAGCAAAGTGACTACAATATCTCATCCCCAGGTATATGTACTGTATGTGTGGGTGATGAGATAATAATGTCCATAGACCTTGAAGTAGATCTTTTGTAATGTTAATAGATGTGATGCATACAGTATATGTTTTGTGCTGTACTTGTATCAGAACTAAATGAAAATTGATCCGAAGATGATCTTTCCTTTAAAAAAAATGTTGATTTACATGATTGATTATCATAGATTCATGTTTGTTTCTATAATTAATTAACCTTGTTGTCAGGGTAAAATTTAGCGGACCACTGCACCAATGTTCCTAGAAATTTATTCAGGTCTCCGGAAAGAAAAAGAGAGGAGGAGAGAGAAGAAAAGGGAAAAATGAAAGAACAAGGGGAAAAAGCAAAAACATGAAAAGGAAAGCAGAAAAAGTGGGAAAGAAAGAAAGAAACGAGAAAAGACATAAGTTTCTTCCTAACAAAGCATCGTTGTTGCAGTAGGCTATACAGTACTTTCAGAAAAATTTTCTCGAGACTTTTTGCAGTCTTAGAAAGAGCAATATTTATTTGGGATTATATTTTGTGTAACTGAGCATAGAGCTCTATTCTACATCCCAGGGGCAGAAAATATAGCGGGCCATGGCACCGCACCAGTTGTCCTATTATTTTATGTCTCCTGAAGAAATAAAAAGGATTAAAAAGAAAGGAAAAAGGGGGAAAAGACAGGAAATAGGGAAAAAGAAAATGGAAAAGAAAGATTAGAAAAAGTTAAAAATACAATTTTACTTGCATAATTTTTGGCAAGAGTTTCTTTCATCACAGAAAGTAAAATATTTGTCCACCCCTGCTATAGTACCTCCATTCTCTGAGCAGGGATCTGAGTTTCCTGTTTATTCACTTGTCAGTTGTATGACTTATCCCTCTTACCTCCTGCAATGTCAGAAGGTGAATCATTGGCATATAAAATAGTGACTCACATGTGCATCATTGTCCAAATTGTCAGTCACCAGAGTGAATCTGGGGTAGGTCAATTTACTTTATACCCATTGACTTTGTACAGAGGTGATTGATGTGGGGTAAGTCATTTCACAAAAATGTCAGTCACCTTGAAGTGACTGAGGGGTGCGTCAATGTACATGCTTGTCCACCCACTTTTATAGTTGGCCATGCCTGTCGTTAGGTCTCCTAATGTTATGCTGAAGAAAAATCAATTCTTACGTCGTAATAATCATTTCTTACGTCGTAACAATTCCATTTCATACATCTAAAATGGGTTGCTAATTGGCTGTTTCCTTTAGACATAAGAATAGACATAATTTTAAGCGTCAAAACTAATTTTCAGACATTTTATGTCTAAGAAAAATAAAATTCTTACGTCGTAACAATCATTTCTTACGTCGTAACAATTCCTTGCATACGTCTAAAACAGATCGCTGATTGGCTGTTTTCTTTAGACGTGAGATTAGAAAATTTGTTTTCATCCGTAAAATTATATCTATTTGTACGCCTAAAGGAAACAGCTAATTAATGACCCGTTTTAGACGTATGAAATGGAATTGTTACAACGTAAGAATTAATTTTTCTTAGGCGTAATATTAGGAGACGTTATGACCCGCAAAGCCAATCGTACACTTTGGTGTAATGACTCACCTTGTCCGGGGGTGTAGGGGTGAGTCACACAATTGACAGTGCATTATGCTAGCAGTTCAAATGAGCAGGGATTTGTTGATTAGAGACATACTAGGCTTGTGTCCAGGGGAATGATTGATTGCTCCACAACACAAAACCAGGGGAGTGCAGCTTTAGACAAAACCTTGGGGCAGGCCTTGTGTGAGGACACATGTATGGAGAATTGATTTTTCTTGTTTGTGTGTTTTGACCAACTTAAATTGACCATGGTTTCATCTTGATCAAGCTACTTGTAAGAATGTTACACTAAGTACAGTAATTGCCTTTGACCAGGGATCTGTTATTTGCCAAACCTGACCTACTGTACTGTACCACACCCCAGCTTGATCCAGAAAGGGGCCTTGTGTCACTCACCAAAGGGAGCATTTATAAGGCATCAAGGGCACTTTAATGACAGGTTTAAAGGTACTTGAGATGTAAATATTAAAGGGAGTAGTCAATGCAACAAGTGCTGTAGTGTGACGTGTCCCTGCATCTTTTTATATAGTGGAACTGTAATCAGCATGAAAAGAAGGCAAAATATTGAGTGCTTTATAGTGATAGGGGCAGAGTGGAGTCATTGGGGGCAGGTTGGAGCACCCCTCTGGAAAAAGTGAACTCGGTGTGTGTGTACTTCAACATTGGTCACTCCTTTAGACAATACATCTGGGTCACAAACACTTCTGTTAACTTCTGAAAATCATGACATTTACATTGCTTATTCGTGGTACATTTACTGTTCAGTCAGTGTATAGCTTGTAGAGGTATAGATATAAAACAAATTGAACTCCCTATTTGACAGTAGTCTCACAGCTAAGAATTCCAGCAGCAACTGCGAACCGTTATTGGTTTTGCAATTAAAGGTAGGATCAATTTCTGAAAACAGAACTTGTAAATTTGAGACGTGACATTTTTCTCCTACACCTATCACCTGTGCTGTCGGACTTAATTGCATTTTATTTGATAAGGATCAAAGAGAATGTTGCTTGACTCTTGTTATGTGGAACGGTAGATTTCTCTTACTCTGCCTTTAAATCTTAAATGTCAAGCTGCGTGATGATGCCGGATGAGGTTTTAAATGTGAGATATGACTCTACTGGAAACGGTCAATTGCTTCTTATGTTTAATGACATTTTTAATGTTCTGGAAGATATGTGCTGCCATGTTTGCTTTTCCTGTTGCTGCTGTATGTTGTAGGCAATCAAAGTGAGGTGTTAACACTGGTTATGTTTTAAGGGAATTAATTTTGTTGGCCACGTTGGCCTATTTTTATAGAGGAGAGTTATATAATGCTGAAGACATTATTGGGAAAATGTTAGATACCCTGAACAGACTGGTCAACATTCCTGACTGGGAGATGTCCCGATTGGAAGATTGAGCCTTTCCAGTGACCATAAATTGTTGCTACAGTAATGAGTTTAACCTTCTTTTTGTTTTTTGCTGATCTAATTCTGTAATTCTAAAGTTGTATACTTTGGAAATGATATTGGAATCAGTATTCTGTATAATTTGAGCTTTTGCTGGTGATTAAAATGTTAGAATCTGCTCTTCAAAAATGTTGAAATTAATTTTAAAAGATTAACATTAAAATTTACTGGTGAAAGTCAAATTTGCGCTGGTGAAAATGGAGAAAATAATTTCATCGTTCTGTTACTCCAATAAAATTTGAATATTTCGCATGTGTTTTTCTACATTTGGCTTAAACCTATTTAACCTTATGTATTTCTTTAGAGCGATTTGAATTTGGAAAGATGCATTGAGGATTATAATGACAAAAAATCTCCCGATTGGGAGATCTCCATTCGGGGGCATGGACCGGACTGCTGAAAAATACAATATTACCAAACTCAAATAAATCTGTTTAAAATGTCTAGCAGCAGAAATCTATATTTCAGGAAGTGACCATTCTGACAAGGGTGACTATGAATGTCCCCACAGGGCAGTGATGCCAGAAGCAGGGGATGAGGGTCGAGGGACCGTGGCCTCTCACTTTTCAGAAATTAGAGTTTTTGTCCCCCACTTTTTTGGTCAACTCAAATTTACTTTCCTGCCAGCAAAAACATTAAAGATAACAAGAGGAAGAACTGAAAATATTTCAGGGCAAATTTCTGGTGCCGCTGTTACAGGGGTACAAAGCGTGGCCGAAATTAATATCTTACAGGTTCAAAGAAACATTACATTTTGTATTTGAAAAGGAAATAATTTTTTATTTCCATTACTCATCTTCTTCAATCTTGTTCAAGTTGCAGGAAGAGAATCAATCAACTTGATGCTGTTCATTAAAAATTTCCAGGATGTCCAGCGGTTTTGTAGACAAACTGAGTCACCATTTCCGTCCAATAAATCACTATTCTTTGTAATAATGCAATCCATTAACACTCCTCCCAGCTCATATTCTGCTGTAGGATGCAGAGATTGAGTAAACTTTGCAGTCTTGTTTGTAATTAGGAATCCTGTATCCAGAAAGAAAGTGCCACAAATTGAAATTTGAAGCTGAGTTACCTTCTTATTTTGGTAATCACTGTTTATAATTGCTATAAACAATATTACGTTTCCTTATGTAATGAAAAAATATAAATCTGATATGCTTGTGGTTCTTATTAATCATGGACAAACATCATTAAAGTTTTAGTGAAAATGTTGAGATTTCAGACATATTGTAATTAAAGGTGGAATGAGGAAGGAAGAAGATGGACATTGTCTGGGAATAGAATTATCATTCATCCCTAAATGAAGGGCGCAACATTGGGATCAAGTGAGCTACTGTAGAATATACTATTGTGTACTGTAGTATACATAATCTGTATAACTTCTTAAAAACTAACTTCTTAAAAACTAACTTCTCAAAACATTTTTACTGCAAAGAGATTGTCACAGTTTTAACGTGTGAACCCTCTTCCTTTTTGTGACTCCCATAAGAGTTGTTATTCAGAACACGTTCTCCTTGCTTGCCCCCTGTACAACCTTCCCAGAGCTTCTCTCGCTCCCCACAACTCAATTGCTGAGTTCTTCCAAAAATCCTCCAGATAAAATAGTCTCCTTCCTTCAGCATGCATCCTCTACAACCATATTTAATCCTCCTCTTCCACCCCCTCTCTACTCTGTTTTTAGTTTTACCCATGCACCCCCTCTCTCGATCACAGCTTTCTGGCTTTTGTTCTTGAATTTCTCTCATTCTTCCCCTGGTCTCTTTCCTTACTACCTCTAAAATGATCTGACCTCTCAGGCACAATTTGACCTTCGTTGTCGTGGTGCCGTTAAGACCTCATCAAACAAACAAACAAACAAACAAGTACATGTAGCAATGATAAGGCTTGAAATATCAGAAATTGATGTGGGATGCTTGAGAGGTGAATCCAACTCCAGAAGATATTGCTCCTTCGTGGAGCTTACGTCACTCTTTAATTTGTGGGGATGATAATAATATTAAACTAATATTGCACTTTAAATCCCGATAAGAAGTAAATGAAGATGAGGTTTACAATTGGTTCATTTTGTTATTTATCCCATGTGAACAGTTTCACATTACCCTTTCCATAAAGATAAGTCTGTAAATCTTTTTTCACATATCATGAATGGGTATCAATTTACTGTCATATCATATGCAATGAAGGTCTTGGGAATATACAGTAATACTGATGAAGTGCATTCTTTCAAGTGCATATGGTAAGAAAGGCTTTTTTGTTTGGAGTCAAGTTCAATCACTTTATAGTACATTGACCTGTCATGTGTGATTTAAGGGTTTGTAGTAAAATGACTTGAGAAGGTCATGAGTTATTAATGGGAACAAATTTGAGAAGGTTTGGTCAGGTACCTTATGTGAGATCTCCCTTTTTAAAGGATTAGTTCAGGGGTCAAGTAATTTTATTAATGTACAGGGAACAAAATGGTGAAAAAACTATTTCAATATCTTATTCTGTTATGGAGATATTTAAGTTTAAAGCTCTTGTCTTATCTGTGTAGAAATGAGTGGTGTAGTAAGTCCACTACGGAAGGTTGGCATCCTCAATCCTCCTCACTTTTTTAACAATTGTTAATGCATTTTAAAGAAAATTTGTTGAACTTTTTTACTGAAACTTTCTTGAGGTGGTAAATTATACTTACCCT
Source organism: Chiridota heheva (assembly GCA_020152595.1). Taxonomy (NCBI): domain Eukaryota; kingdom Metazoa; phylum Echinodermata; class Holothuroidea; order Apodida; family Chiridotidae; genus Chiridota; species Chiridota heheva. The sequence goes on from JAIGNY010000492.1 coordinate 779,891, forward strand.
TACTAAATTCTGTTGTACTACTTCCCTGACAGATGACAGAGCTTTAAACTTGAATATCTCCTTAACGGAATAAGATTTGTGTATGCTTTATTGACCATTTTGTTTCTTTTGAAGTTCTCTTTTATATAGGATGGGCATACTTCACCACTGAACTAATCCTTTGAGTTAAGTGGCTTGATGTTCAAGAACAGTTGACTATGTAACCTTGTGTCAAATGTTTAACATTTACCTTGGCAAAGCACCTCATTATCTGTGTATTCAGCAAGGGTTTCTAATCTAAGTAAACTCTCCTTTTTTTGTCCCATCTGTCAGTCTGTCAAAAGCAACAGACTAACATCTTTTATCTACAATGGTATTAAACTCTGAAACCGCTCCAGAGATGCTTTTAAATTAAATTGCAAGAAATTACTCACTTGCTGGCCTGCCTCTAGGGAGAATTCAGACATTGTAATTAAAGGTGGAATGAGGAAGTAAGAAGATGGACATTGTCTAGAATTAGGAACCTTATCAATATGGTTTAAGGGGAACAATTATAAAACTTCAGGTGGTTCATGACAATTTTTACATTGCACACAAGTTTGTATGATATACTATATTTTGAGAAAAATGTTTGTGACTGCTAATCTTCCTTTTAAAAGACATAAATACAATAATACATTGAGGTACTTCCAAAATTTGTAGTCTGTTTGGTGCAGCTGGCTTTTTCATCAGCCACTGTCTTAGAACAGCAAGCTCCTTGGCCTTGCCCCCTGATGTGTGGGCTCCCCACAGATACCAAGAGATCTACTGGTCAACCCCATGCAAGATGGATTGACAGCTTAACAAATTGGATTAACTACAGGTGCCAGTTCTGACTGCTGTGGCATGAAGTCTTGTTAGACTCAATTCACAAATTAATGAGTGACCTAAGCTCCAATGAGTCAACAAGCTACTAGGCTTATGGTGAAGAATGTATGAATGAAGCAGGGAATTCCCTGAATAAAGGACGCAACATTGGGATCAAGTGAGCGACTGTAAAATATACTATACTGTACTGTAGTATACATAATCTGTAGAACTTCTCAAAAACTAACTTCTCAAAATTTTACTGCAAAGAGATTGTCACAGTTTTAACATGTGAACCCTCTTCCTTTTTGTGACTCCCGTAAGAGTTGTTATTCAGATCATATATCTAGTCACAGCTACATGTAGCAATGATAAGGCTTTAAATATCAGAAATTGATGTGAGATGTTTGAGAGGTGAATCCAACTCCAGAAGATATTGCTCCTTCGTGGAGCTTACGTCACTCTTTAATTTGTGGGGATGTTAATGATATTAAACTAATATTGCACTTTAATTCCAGATAATAAGTAAATCAAGATGAGCTTTACAATTCCTCATCCTCAAATTTTAACAATTGTTAATGTATTTTAAGGAAAATTTATTGAACTTTTTTGATAAACTTTCTTGAGGTGGTAAATTATACTTACCCTTACTAAGTTCTGTTTTAGTACTTTCCTGATATATCCAATGGTTTTTTGTCCACATAATCGCTGAACAAAATATGATAGAATATATACAAACTTTGAGGAATCTGAGGCTGTGACATCACAACTAGAGGCTGATTTCAATCGTTTCTGCACAAATGATACCAATTATTAAACTTAAATATCTCCTTAATGGAATGAGATTTTGAATGTTTTCTTCACCAGTTTGTTTCTTTTGAAATCCTCTTTCATATAACATGGACTTGCTTGACCTCTGAACTAATACTTTAACTGATTGCAAGTGTTTTAATCACCATTTTCCTCTTTTAATTCGCACTTCATCTGTTTTTTTTGTTTTTTTTGGAACATACAGTATATGCAGCTATTTCCCCATTTGACCTGCTCTCGCATTCACTTACCTGCTCTCCCATTCACTCACCTGCTCTCCCATTCACTCACCTGCTCTCCCATTCACTTACCTGCTCTCCCATTCACTTACCTGCTCTCCCATTCACTTACCTGCTCTCCCATTCACTAACCTGCTCTCCCATTCACTTACCTGCTCTCCCATTCACTTACTTGCTCTCCCACTCACTTACCTGCTCTCCCATTCACTTACCTGCTGTCCATTCACTTACCTGCTCTCCCATTCACTTACCTGCTGTCGCATTCACTTACCTGCTCTCCCATTCACTTACCTGCTCTCCCATTCACTTACCTGCTCTCGCATTCACTTACCTGCTCTCCCATTCACTTACCTGCTCTCCCATTCACTTACCTGCTCTCGATCCATTCACTTACCTGCTCTCCCATTCACTTACCTGCTCTCCCATTCACTTACTTGCTCTCCCATTCACTTACCTGCTCTCCCATTCACTTACCTGCTCTCCCATGCACTTACCTGCTCTCCCATTCACTTACCTGCTGTCGCATTCACTTACCTGCTCTCCCATTCACTTACCTGCTCTCGCATTCACTTACCTGCTCTCCCATTCACTTACCTGCTCTCCCATTCACTTACCTGCTCTCCCATTCACTTACCTGCTCTCCCATTCACTTACCTGCTCTCCCATTCACTTACCTGCTCTCCCATTCACTTACCTGTTGGGTACAGTTTTTTGTGGACTAATATCTGTTCTGTAAATCTTATAAACAGCAATTTGAGAGATGACAATCCGTCAGAGTTGGATCCTCTATTGTAGAGGTGTACTTCACATTAACATTAGATAAACTCTTCATTTGCGCACATATTTCTTGTAGTGATTTTTGCAAATTCAACTTCAAGTACTTTAAAGGACATTGACCTGTCATGTGTGGATTCAATTTAAGACATACTGTCATACTGTATTATAATGGCTTAAGAAGGTCATATGAGATCTAGAGGGATAAAAACAGTTTGAAAAGGTTTGGTATACAGTAGTTGTGCAAGAAACATCTTCACATTTTTCTCAGAATCTCTCTTCTATCTAATTTGAGTACATTTCTTCGAGCTTATCACTTACGTATTGTCATATGAACAGTAAAAAAAAAACTAGTTTATGTTTGTGAGAAAGATGACAATCATTCCAATTTGAATCCATCTACAGTAGAAGTATACTTTCCACACTCACAGTAACATTAGGTAATACTGACCCCACATTAAAGGCTCGACAAAGGGTCATCTGATAGCTGAAGGGTTAAAGTTCTGGCCAAGTCTTCCCATGTGTGTGTGTTCGATACCCACCTGACATTGTGAGGTTTTTTTCTCTGGGTACTCTGGCTTTCTTCCCACTTGGCATTGGAATGGCCACACCATCGGGTGGACCACGTAACTACAGTAGCCATCCTTTCCTTACCTTTGAAGGCTCTACTTTTCATTTGCAACATAAAGTACTATATATATTTCCTGAGGACAAGTTGCGAAATTTGAGTAACTTGCAAATTTGTGAATTTGTAATTTTTGCAGAATGCTGTTTTATTCTGGGCAATACTTGTACATTTACAGGTAAATTGGCAATTTTATAGTAAATTCTTGATGAGGTTTCACTCATATGAATATATCAAATATATCTCAGTCACTCAAACATTTCCTACTGTGTGTAAAGCCTAAATTATCCACTACTACTGGAATGGATTACATCTTACAGTAAGTAAGTTTGAAAGTGTATCTGTAGTGGAAAGGTAATGCTCAAGTTAAAATTCACAAGAATCTGCAGTGCGCTCATAAATAAGCATTCTGCATCTGTTGAAGATTAGTCCCGAAGGATACACATGACTTTGATTGATTTTAGTGTTGCTTTGGGAGAGTTGAACATTCTTGAAATTTAACAGATCTGATACAGTGGATGTAACAGTTAAAAAAATGCCAGAGTTGTATCTAAGCAGTTCTAAACAGTGAGTATCACATCAACATACATTTATGTGTGTGTGTGCAAGTGTTTTCACTTCAACTCTCAAGAAAATTCCAACACTTGTCTTATACGAATTGATTTGAGTTGAAGTGAAGAATTTTGTGGTTTGAAATCTGTTTCTCTACAGCTTGATGCTGGGCGTGAACCATGAAATTGAACATTACACACCTGGAGCAATTTTAAAGGGCAACGATAATTAATTTCAGTGATAATTGTCAAACTGTTGCCCGTTGAATCACCTGAACAACTTGTTATACTCTGGTTTAAAACAATGATCAGGAGTTAAATTGGTTCAATGATATGAAAGCATGGTACAGTAGGTTGGTTAGGTTGGGGTGACACAGACAAAACCATAGTTTTCAAACCCATCACCGTGTATTATGAATTTGGAGATGAGGACAAAGATCTCCCACTGGTTTAGCAAAACTCTTTCATTTCAAGAAAAATGGATTGTATAGCACAGTATTTAAATCGTAATTAATATGGTGACTAAAAAGTGTCAGAGAGTATCTGAATATCCTAAAGTATTAAAGGATTAGGTCAGTGCTTCAAGCTGATTTCCTTAAGGAAGCCTGCAAGGATACATCAGTCTTAACAGCTATTCATGTAGCAGTTAAAGAGATTTGGAAAACTGGTATCTGGCCAGAGGAAGCTACAATATCAACCTACGTGGCACTCTTCAAAAAGGGTGATTCAGGGACATGTTCGAACTACCGCACACTAGCTTTGATCAGTCACTCCAGTAAAATTGTTTTGTATCTCCTCCTCAATAAACTCCAAGCTATTGCCAACGTTGAAGTCAGCCTCAACCAATGCGGTTTCATTCCTGGCAGATCTACAACTGATGCCATATTTCGCTTTAAACTTATGGCTCAAGCTCATATCGCAGTGAAGAAGTTCCTCTACGTCACATTTGTTGATTTAAAAAAAGCTTTTGACAGTGTCATCCACACAAAGATGTTGGACATACTCCAAGACTTCAATGCCCCTGCTGATGTGCTTCGCCTAATTGCTAACCTTTACTCCAGAGCTAAGGGCGCCCTGACATGGAAAGGTTTAAGTACACCAATGTTCAAGACACCAGTTGGAGTGCTGCAAGGATGTCCTCTCTCGCCAACTATTTTCGACCTTTACACAGTGGCAATGATGCGTGAATGGACTCGGGCAACTGAACATCTTGTACCTCCAGATGTTGAAGGGTTCACTACCAATGAACTACGATATGCAGATGATATTGCACTCCTGGCACTAAGTGTTAACGATGCAGAAATCCAGTTACAGTCGCTTGGTGTCATTGCTTCGCAATATGGTCTCCAACTACACCCTGATAAAACTGAGTACATGGTAATACAGCCCACACTGGATAACCTTTCAATTTCATACAATGATACTGCTATCAAACGTGTCACTTCATTCCGCTACCTTGGCTCAGTCCTGTCCTACAACACTGATGATTCTGCAGAAATACGAAGCCGCATTGCAATGGCAAAGCAGAGCATTAACCAGTGTAGTTACATAAAATCCACTCACATTGACTTAGTGGTGAAGTTTCTTCTCATTAAGTCCCTTGTCATGGCCAGACTTACATATGGTGCATTAACCTGGACAATGAAGAAAAATGACCTGGCAGCTCTTGATGCATTTGGTAGAACTATCTGGCGGCGCCTGCTTGGACTTACATGGTCTGACAAAATTTCCAATGACCACCTACAACATCTGATTGGAAATAGATGGCTTTTTTCATCTGACATAATCCTGGAGCAACAAGCTAAGTGGCATGGACATTGTGTACGTAAAGGCCTTGCCCCCATGATGTCAGGCCTTCCCTCTGGTACCAAAAGATATGCTGGGCGCCCTCGTGCCAGGTGGATGGATGGCCTGAAAAAATGGAGTGGATTGTCTGCATCTGATCTAGCTACTGCAGGGTGGTCCAGAATTCTACTTCAAAAACTTCCGCCAGACACATCCTATTCAATGACCCTAAGGAGTGCGTCAACGAGCCGCTAGGCTTATGGAGATTGATTGATTGAGTTCAGTGGTCAAGCATGTCCATCTTATATGAAATAGGACTTCAAAAGAAACAAAATGATATAGAAAGCATTCAAAACTCTTATTCCATTAAGGAGACATCCAAGTTTAAAGTTTGGTATCATTCGTGTAGAAACAACTGAAATCAGACATGTTGTGATGTCATAGCCTCAGATTCCTCAAAGTTTCTATGTATTCTATCATACTTTGTCCTACAATTTTGTGGCTTAAAAACCATGAGATATGTCAAAAAAGTAGTAAAACTGAATCTAGGAAGGGTATTTTGAAATACAACCTGAAGGAAGTTGAGAAAAAATCATTTAGGTAGTGAAAAAATTGAATAGTCTTTCATTAAAATACATTAACAATTGTTGAGCATGTGAGGATAAGGATGCCCATTTTCAATAGTAGGCTTACTACACCAGTCATTTCTACACAGATACATGTAAGACAGAACTTTAAAAACTTAGATATTTCTTTTAGCGGAATAAGAATTTTGAACACTTTCTTCCCCATTTTGTTTCTTTTGAAGTCCTCTTTCATATAAGATGTCTTGCTTGACCACTGAACTAATCCTTTGATTTAAAATAGCTTATCATAAACTCCATTACTCTTAAATATGACACTGTGTTGAGATATGTAATCATTTATACTTATAATAATGCATTTCATACTAGCAAGCGGCCCTGTAGCTAACAGTGACTATACAGTAGAACAACATAATACTATTTGCAAAAATTGAAAGTGAGCAATTCTGATGGTTCATTTTGTGCCCCCACAGTACTGGTCACCTTTGGTAAATTTTCAAATTTTCTTGCTGCATATGACGTGCGTAGAATCAAATAATTGCAAATGCTTTTCATTATCCAGTCATCAAACATCTTGTGTTTAACTTAAGCAAATCCAATTTCTTGAAGTTCAAAGACCCCTTTGGCTACCCTCAAATTCAGCTATCCAAACAAACCTGTCCTTAAAAAGAAAAATATATTAAAAAAAAACTTAATGAAATTCCATTACAAGCCATTGCTCTTAATCTTCTCAAGGGCTGACCAATTTGTCTGAATTCAATTTGGGAACCAATTAGGACATTTATCCATTTAAGATGTGCCTGGAAGGAAAAAGATATATAAAATCTTTCTGTTGTTAATTTGGTTTTGTAGACTTAACAGTATTCCTTTTTTTGTCTTGAAAAGATACTGTAACCTCCCTTGTTTATTTTTGCAAGGTATTTTTTTGTTATATCTCAAGAACCGTGTTGTGGATTTATGTCATACCTGGTATAGAGATGTGTTGTGGTCTGTAGATGATCCCTATTGTTTTTGGTGCTAATGTCACAAATATTAAATAGAAGGCGGGGCTAAATGTAAAATTCTGTTAACAAGCTTGTTAACATAATATCTGAACAACCGTGTAGTGGATTTATGTCATGCTTGGTATATGGATGTGTTATTGTCTGTAGATGATCCCTATTGTTTTTGGTGCTGATGTCATGAATATTAATTAGTGGATGGGGCTAAATTTAAAATTCTGTTAACTGGCTTGTAAACACAATATTTCAAGAACCGTGTGGTGGATTGATGTCATGTTTGGTATATGGATGTGTTGTGGTCTCTAGATGATCCCTATTGTTTTTGGTGCTGATGTCATGAACATTAATTAGTAGACAGATTGAATATTAATAAGTAGGCGGGGTTAAATGTGAAATTCTGTTAACAAGCTTGTAAACACGATATTTTAAGAACAATGAGGTGGATTTATGTCATACATGGTATATGGATGTGCTGTTGTTTGTATATGCTAAGATGAGCCCTATTAATTTTGGTGCTGATGTCATGAATATTAGTAGGCTGGGCTAAAAGTGAAATTCTGTTAACAAGCTTGTAAAATTAATATCTCAAGAACGGTGAGGTAGACTGTTCCATAAACCCATGTCAGATTTAAATCAAACTTGGTAAGATACTGTTGATAAAAGCAAGGAAGATAGGATCCCATAGAATGTTGAGTTGTTGACTTCATCATTGTTCACGTCAGGCGGAGCCAAATACAATTTTTCATTGATTGTTGTGATTGTGGCTAATAGCTTAAGGCCAAAACCTTAATACTTGAACAACAAAATATACACAAATTACATGTTCCAGTACGATAAGTAAAGAAGGCAACATTTACAGATATACGACTAAAAAAAAATTGCTTGTAATTCAAATTTAGCATCGGAACCTCTCATTTTCTTTTGAAAGCTTAAGGGAATGTAAAGGCATATAAATCTTCATATGACCATGAAATAGATTTTTATTATACAGATGAATTGGGTTTTGATAATTTGTAATTGATGAGTACAGTAGCATAGAAAATATTTATTTAAAAGTGTCATGGTACTTGTAATCTTATTGAGGTTTTGTGTTTGACTTAAAGTTGAAGAAAAGAATACATTTGTCTTGTTGAACTTATAGGAAAAGTGTGTATAATTTTCATAAAATATAATGAAAGAATTTGAGGAAATTCCAGTGCAAGCTTATTGCTCTTAATCTCTTCAAGGACCGACCATTTTGTCGGAAATCAATTTGGGAACCAATTAGGGTGCTCATCCATTTGAAATGTGCCTGGACGGAAAAGAAATCTTTCTGTACTTAATTTTGTTTTCTTAGACTTTAACAGTATTCCTTTTCTTCAAAAGATCCTGTAACCTCCCCTGTTTATTTTTGCAAGGTATTTTTTTTTGTCATATCCATCTTTTTTTTCTTTTGAAAGTTTAATGAAATGTAAAGGCATAGAAATCTTGAATAAAATCACATGACCATGAAATTGATTTTCACTGTTACAGATGAACAGGTTTTGATAATTTGTAATTGATAAGTGCAGTAACATAGGAAAAACTTATTTAGAAGGTGTCATGGTACTTTGTAATCTAAATGAGGTTTTGTGTTTGATTTAAGGTAAAGAGATAGATACTTGTGTCTTGTTAAACTTATAAGAAAAGTGTGTATAATGTTCATAAAACTTCATGGAAAAAACGTAATGAAATTCCATTACAAGTTATTTGCTCTTAATCTCTTCAAGGACCGACCATTTTGTCCAAAAATACAGATCATTTTAAGATGTGCCCAAAGAGAAATCAATCTTTATGTTTTATTTTGACTTTAGAATTCCTCTTTTGTCTACAAAAGATACTGTAACCTCCTTGTTCATTTTTGTTATACCCAAAATTAATTTTCTTTTGTCGAAAGTCTAAATATACCGTAAATGAAATGTAAACGCATAAAAATGTGATGAAAAGTACTTGATTGAAATCAGATGACCATGAAAAAGATATTAGTTGTTATAGATGAATGGGTTTTGATAATTTGTAATTGATAAGTACAGTAGCATGGAAAATGCATTTAAAGGTGTCATGGTACTTTACAATATCAGTGAGACATTGTGTTTTACTTTGAAACAGAAAAAATATATATATTGAAGAAATGAATACATGTGTCTTGTTCTTGAAATTGAAATTGTAAGAAACGTGTGTATGATTATCATAATTGTTGTTTTCCAGACTTGTTTTAATGGTACAAGAAGTTTTAAAGTAGCTAAAGAGCTTTGGAGATAAAACCTAGATAACTTGCAGAACTCGTTGGAAAATTTACAGTATTTACAGTAAATACACTTAAGTTTCTGTACAAGTTTCAGTTTCTTAGACAAGCTTTCTGTAATAAAGCAAAAATGACATTTTATCATCATACTTTTCCTCTTAGCCACAATAATGGAATGTACTGATAATAAGATTAAATTAGTATTTTGAGTAATTATTGGAACATTTTGCACGGTTGTATTTTCATGAAAACTGACGGAAGTTATAGTGGATTAAAATTTTATAAGTGAATACTCTAGAGTACTCGTGTCAAAACAGAAACAGGTTCTCATTTTACTGAAATGATATCTTTAAAAGCATGGTCATGCACTGAGTGCGGAATGGCCCTAGGAGACCTTAGGGATCTGCTAGGGCCATTCCGCAGTCCGTCCCGTACAACACAGACTGCGGAATGGCCCTAGAAGATCTCTAAGAGACCTTAGGGATCTGGTAGGGCCATTCCGCAGTCCGTCCTGTACGACACGGACTGCGGAATGGCCCTAGAAGACCCCTAATGTCTAGGGCCATTCTGCAGTCTGTGTTGTACGGGATGGACTGTGAAATGGCCCAACTATTAAATTAATTATGAATGTTTTTGTTCTTTTTCATTTTAGATGACTGATGGGAAGAGGACTCAGGTCATCCTGCTTGACGGCAAAAACGTGGAACTCCTTGTTCAGGTAATTTGATCCATTCCACAGCTTTCTGTTAGTTAGGGGAATACCTGAGTGGTCAAGTGCTGTTAAGCCCAAAAAGAGAAACAGTGGTCAAGCAAGCTCATCTTATATCAAAGAGGACTTGAAAAGAAACAAAGTAGTGAAAAACATCTTAATCCGTTAAGGAGATATCTAAGTTTAAAGTTTGGTATCATTTGTGTAGAAACCACTGAAATGCCACATCCTCTGATTCCCCAAAGTCTTTATGTAGTCTATCATATTGTTTTAATGCTTTTGTGGCTTAAAAAGCATTGGATACATACATGTATGTCAGGAAAGTACAGTAGGAAAAGAGAATCTGGTAGGGGTAATTATAATTAACCACATAAAGAAAGTTAGAGGAAATGTAATTTAGATAGTGAGCCGGTCAATTAATTTTCTTTAAGATACATTAACAATTGCTTATACATAAGTGAGGATGAGGGTGCCAACCTTCCATGATAGTAGACTTACTACAGTCGTTCCTACACTGATATGACAGAGCTTGAATATCTCCTTGTTTCTATTAAAGTCCTCCCTCGTATAAGATTGCTTAACCACTAAACAAACTGGACCTTTGAATAAGGGGAGAGGAAGAGGTGGGGTTATTTCCCTAGCCACAGAAATATTGATTTACATTTATTATCAGTTAATGCAAGTGAATATTTGCAGAGGGGCAGGTGACAGGTGTATGTTAAAACCAAAAAGCAAGAAAATAGTTGTCAGGAATCTTGCTAAAGATCATTTTTGTTTTGTCTCAAAGTTGCTTGGAACCACCCAAGGAATAAGAATCACAAGCAGATTCACTAATAACACTTTGATTATACTATAGTTTTATTGAACTACAACATATAGTTAAATAAAAACAGTAATAGTCCTGATCAGTAAAGTAGCCAGTCACCTTAAAGTGGGGGTCTGACTGCATGGCTTTCAATGTCCAAGTAGAGGGGTGGGGGTGGGAGGTGCTCCCAAGAGAATGTAATACCATTATTTCTGCAAAAGTAGATTGTGTCCATTAGAAAAAAAAACATGTCATAAACAGATAAACATCTTTGTGCTCTGCTTGTTTTATGGAAGAGCTGTTGTCCTGAGTTTGAACTCTTAGCAACATTTTCTGTTATTACTACAAAACATAAAAAGTTGGTTAGAAATTGTGCTGGAAATTCCCTCCTGCAGAAAGCTCCAACATATGTACACAGGTTGCCTCATGGACTTTTTCTTGCTCAAGGGCTTTTCTTACCTTACCACTCTCCTGTCCTGACTGGAGATTGAGGCTTCATGGAGTAGCTTCTTCCATTTCTTCCTCTGTCTCTTGCAAATTCTGTTGCCCCCTCCAACTATTCCACCCAAGCTCCTTCCTTTCTTTCTCAACTGTCCTTCTCCAAGTTGTTTTTAGTCTTCCACTTTTTCTGCTTCCTTGCGGGGCCCACGACAAGGCAATTTTTGCATAATAAACATTTTCTCTTCTTAGCAGATGCCCAATCCATCTCCATCATCTCCATCTCCTCACTGTTCTTACTCTTACACCATTGTATATTAATATCCTCTTGGCACATTTGACTCTGACTGTCGTCGGTGTCGTTAACCATTAACAAACCAACCAACCATTTTCTTGTCTAAATTGTCTTGCTAATGGCATTGTCTGTGTTCTTTGATATAATTCATCATTGCTGATCTTCATTGGCCATCTTATTTTCGTGATTTTCCTTAGACAGTTCCTTTGAAATATGTCCAGTTTATTTTTGTCTGTTTTGTTGAACTTCCAGGTTTCAGAGCCATAAAGTAACACTGATATAATATTGGTGTGAAAAGTTTGTTTTTTCTCTTGTTTGAATTCCATATTTTACTAAGTTGTTTAAATGTGGTCAGTGCTAAGGAGATTCTCCTTCTTGTGTCATCTTCGGTGTCTCCATCTTTGGACAATGTTGTGCCCAGATATACAAACTTGTCTACATCTTCTAGCTCGTTATCTGATACACTTATATTGCTCTTCCGATGTTATTGTTCATCCTCATTGTCTTCTTTTCATTCATTTTCAGCCCAACCGTATGTTCTAATTTCATTACTTCAGTCGAGATGTTTTCTTGTGTAGATTTTCCCTTGTGTTTGAAATAAAGCAATATCATTAGCATAATCCAGATCTTCTAATGTTGTGTATATGTTCCGTCTGATTCTAAGTCTATGGTTGTCTGTAATTGCTTTTATAATTCAGTCTAGTGCTACTGTAGGATGAAGAGGAATCCTGACACTGCACATTCTTGCCTGACTCCTGTGTTGATAATGAACCAGTCTGATAATTTTCTATCAAAATCTACTGTGCTTACACTTTCTTCATACCAATCCTGTATTATGTTCATGTACTTTTGTGGGATTCCATGTCTTTTAATTATTTTCCATAAAATATTTATGTTAACACTGTCGAAAGCCTTTGTAAAATCAACAAAGTTTAGATAAAGTGATGCACTCCATTCTATGCTCTGCTCTATTATGTGTCTTAATGTGAACATCTGTTCTGTTGTTCCCCTCCCACTTCTTGTTCAACTCTCAATGTAACATTTACAGCATCCTTAATTCTATCAATAATTAACCTTCCAAATATTTTGCTCCCAGTCGGCGGCAGTATAGTTAAATCCCTCTAAATTGTCACATCTTGTTAAATTACCTTTTTTTGGGGCACTACCACGATTATGCTTTTCTTTCATGTCTTAGGAAGACTTCTCTGCTACCTTTCAACATTTCTGTAGTTATGTCATTTATTCCAGCTGCTTTACCATTTTTTGTTTTTCTTAACACTTTTCTCACTTCTTGGGTTGTAATTCTACTTTATCTACCTGTAACTCTTCGACATGAGTATCCTACAGTATAACTCATCTAGCTCATCATTTATAACTTCTACCATTGGTTGGTTTAACATGGATTCAAAATGATCCTTCCATCTATCCCTTATCTCATCATCTCCTGTAATTAATTCTTCATCTCTGCTTCTTATTCCTGCACTTCTCTTTCTTCCTTTATAGAATAATTTCTTTGTAATCTTGTACAAGCTGTTCATGTCACCTCTTGAAGCTGTTCATGTCACCTATTGATGCTGTTCATGTCACCTCTTGATGCTGTTCATGTCACCTCCTAATGCTGTTCATGTTACCTCTTGGTGCTGTTCATGTCACCTCTTGGTGCTGTTCATGTCACCTCTTGATGCTGTTCATGTCACCTCTTGATGCTGTTTATGTCACCTCCTAATGCTGTTCATGTCACCTCTTGGTGCTGTTCATGTAACCTCTTGGTGCTGTTCATGTCACCTCTTGGTGCTGTTCATATTGCCTCTTGATGCTGTCCATGTCACCTCTTGATGCTGTTCATGTCACCTCTTGATGCTGTCCATGTCACCTCTTGATGCTGTTCATGTCACCTCTTGATGCTGTCCATGTCACCTCTTGATGCTGTTCATGTCACCTCTTGTTGCTGTCCATGTCACCTTTTGATGCTGTTCATGTCACCTCTTGATGCTGTCCATGTCACCTCTTGATGCTGTTCATGGCACCTCTTGGTGCTGTTCATGTCACCTCTTCATGCTGTTCATGGCACCTCTTGGTGCTGTTCATGTCACCTGTTCATGTCACCTCCTGATGCTGTTCATGTCACCTCTTAATGCTGTTCATGTCACCTCTTGATGCTGTTCATGTCACCTCTTGATGCTGTTCATGTCACCTCTTGGTGCTGTTCATGTCACCTCTTGATGCTGTTCATGTCACCTCTTGATGCTGTTCATGTCACCTCTTGATGCTGCTTCTTTCGCGTCTTTTGCTGCATCGCCTACCATTTCTTTTTTTGTCCGCACGTTCTCTCTTTTTCACCTCCTTATCCTCTTTCTCTTAATCACTTCGTTTGGTCTGCCTGATACATACAGATTTAGCATCTTCCATTTGTTGTATTCAAAGCTTCTCTCTTCTATTGCACGCCATGACTCCACAGATATCCAGAGCTTTTTAAACCTGTCTCTTTCCGAGTACTTTCATGGCCATCTTGTTTTGTGCAGTTTCTATCTGTTTCCATTTTTCATTTATACTTCCATTCCTCCCATGTGATGTAATCTTCAATTCTCTCATACTCTTGCCTTACTTTGGTACACTTCAGTTTGTTTGATTCATACACAGTTCTAGTTTATCCAGGTTTCTTCTGTGCTCTTTATTTTATTTCTAAAACTGCCAGTAAGTAGGTTGTGATCACTGTGAATATCAGCTCCACGCTTTGTTCTTATGTCTAGAAGTTAGCTTGTTTTTCTTTGGTATTGCAATGTGGTCAATTTGATTCTTTGTGTTACCACATGGCGATGTACAAGTGTATTTGTGAATTTCTTTATGCTTAAATAAAGTGCCACCGATTTTGCAAAAATCTGCAAAACACTCTCCGTTATTGTTCAGGACTCACATCCCTTACCTTCCATAATGATCTATTTTCCATCATTACAAGTTCTAACCTTTGCGTTAGCGTTACCGCTAACATGTCATGCTTCTGCACCTCATCAATAAGTCTTTGCAGCTGCTGGTAGAATTCATCTTTGGCCTCATCACTGACTTGCTCTGTTGGACTATAGATCTGTACAATCGTCATATTCATCCATTTTGTCTTGAATTTAGCTTTTCTGTTTCTTTCTGTAATTGGTTTCCACTCGATTAAGCTGGTCTTCAATTCTTTTGCTATGCAAATTGCGACACCTCTTTCATGATTATCTGCAGTGACTGAATAAAGAATCATCTCTCCAGAATTAGTAACCAATTTTCCAAAACCAGTGCATCTTAACTCAATGATTCCTTGCACTCCGATGTTATATCTTTTCACCTCCTTAACCAGTACTGCAGTCTTTCCAGATTCAAATAAGGTTTGGACATTCCAGCATCCTATCTGTGTTTGGATTCTAGCATTAATTGGCGCGTCACCACAAAAATCCTTTCCGCTTCCTGCTCTTCAGTCCAAAGGCTTCCCATAGGCTTTCACCCCTGGACTTCATACTTTGATCATCTTGTACCCAATGTAAAGTTGGGTCACCTGGGATTACACAGGTTGAAATATCAATTGCTACTTTTGAAGTTTCTGTGACAAAGGTTTGTTTGCCTGATGGGGTTGTCAACCCTATGCAGAACCCCAATTAGGAGTGGGGGCCCCTTAGATAGTTGTCGGTGAAGACTAATGAGCACCATCACCCGGTTTTAAATGAGAGTTTTCCATCTCCTAGAAAGGTTGTCTGCCAAGACTGATGAGGTCTATCCCCCCGGGTTTTTATCAGGTTTTCCTTCCATACCTAGAGCCCCATCAGTTACTCTAGCTGCAAAGCCTTAGCATAGCGGTTGGTACATGTACTGTACCACGTGAAGGTAGGGGTTGAGTTGTGAGCAGAAAGGCGATTATGGACAGACTGGACTTTCAATATTGCTCTCTGTACATACAGCTGGGAGAGTGTAGAATATATAAAAAAAAAAAGGAGGGTGGAGGGTAAACTTAAAGGATGAATTAGTTTAGTGGTCATGCATGTCACTTATATGAAAGAGGACTTTAAAAGAAACAAAATGGTGCAGAACGCATTGCAAAATCTCATTCTGTTAAGGAGATATTCAAGTTTAAAATTTGGTACAGAAATGAATAAAATCAGACTGGTTGTGATGTCACAACCTCGGATTCCTCAAAGTCTTTATGTATTTTAAAGAAAGTATATTGAATTTTTTTACTATTTAAATTATTTTCCCTTAAACTTTCTTCAGGTGGTTTATCATAAATACACTTCCTAGATTCAGTTTTACTAGTTTTTGACATATCCCATGGTTTTTAAGCCACAAAATCACAGGACAAAATTTGATAGAATACATAAAGACTTTGAGGAATTTGAGGCTATGGCATCACAACTAATCTGATTTCAGTCATTTGTACACAAAATTTCCTTAATGGAATAAGATTTGTGAATGCTTTCTTCACCAGTTTGTTTCTTTTGAAGTCCTCTTTGGTGTAAGATAAACATGCTTGACCACTGAACTAATCCTTTAAGGTGGTCCTGTCATGGGGGTCTTACATTAAATATGTTAATTGATTAGCAAAAAATACAACTTTTTCTGCACAAAACCCAATAGATTGCGGAAATTCGCAAAAGAAAAATGCATTTTTTTTTCACCTTGTACTGTAGGACCGTGTAAGGGCCCATGTAAGGGTTGTAAGCCTCATCCTTTTTCTTGTCTGCAAGTGTTCAAATTCAAAAGGAACAGCATCTTTTCATTTGAGAATGTTCTTCATTTATTTATAAATCATTTATATCATAGTTTGAACTTAAAGATAACAAAATAAGATCTGAACAGCTCACATGGTTAGTATGTGTGTGATGCATTGTTTACTATCAGCGGTCCCTGAAATGACGTATCAAACTGTTATGACGTCACAAATCCCTTTAACTTCTTTTCGGAGCAAGCAGTAAATGATCAAGTTCTAAGTCCTTTTTCATCTTGAAAATGGACTTATTTCCAGGCTTTTTTGACGGAGTATTGAATTTAGGGATATGAAAAACCTATAACAGGTTAAATCTCAATTTGTTTAAAAGGCATGGCAGGACCATTTAAGATATATAGGAGATCGAATATAAAGAGGTGATGAGGGAAAAAGTTGAGCAAAGCAAGCTGAAGATGCATATCAACACACCATTAACCAACCACACACCATTAAACCAGCCTAGGACTTTTTCAGTGATTATAAATCACAAAACTCAAGATTGGAATAAATGAGCTTGGATGAATCCTACTGTAGAATATTCTTATTTAAATTGACAGTGAGGAGCCATGTATGCATATATTCCCCCCCAAGCTAAAGACAATTTGTCTATCTTTTAATTATTTTTACCATATTTGATGAATGGAAGAGTTGTCTTTTCTTGAACATGAGTTTTCTGCAGGAGATTGAGATTGGTGAAGAACACAACAGCGTCTTACAATGTTTCCGGGCATCAAACATATTGCATTTCTGTAGAACAGAACACATGGTTTTGCATCGTTTTCCTTAAAGAAATCATCATCATCTATTTTAAATGTATTAAAGGAAAGGTATCATCCCATAAATACATTCAGAAGTGAAGGCCGCCGTGCTGGTAACATCACTTCCGGTTTTCAATTTTCCCTATTGATTGCGATAAACCTGTGATGTTGATCGATCACACATCTGCTGGACCGAACCTAGGGGCCAAAATGTGTTTTTGCAATCAATAAAGAAAATTGAAAAATGGATGTTACGTTGCCAGCACGGCGGTGTTCATTTCTGAATTTATTTATGGCACGATACCTTTCCTTTAAGTGTTTGCTAATTGACATGAGTAACTTTGTATATATCTTTTTGGATTCAAATAAGTCCGGACATTCCAGCATCCTATCCTTGTTTGAATTCAGTATTTTACATTTCTGCTGTAGTAGACCTTTTCAAATCTAATTAGCAATTTCGAAAAATTCATTTAAATAATGTCACATGGCTGAAATTCACTTGTACATAATGGACCAATTGTATACTAGTGGAATCGTATCGACCAATCAAATACAGAGGATTCTTGGCTGTCTGTAATATTTTTGCACGGTGCATGGGTCCACGCGTATGAAGGTAATAAGCGTGTGCATTGTTGCCTACAATTTTCTCCTATAGAAACTGCAGCTGCTTGGTTGGGTAATAAAGGAAAAATTCCCCAGCAGTTAATTGGAGTAATCAACTGCTGTCAATTCCTTAGCAGTTGATTGGAGTAATCAACTGCTGTCGTAATTTTAAAGTAATCATGTTCAGCTTAAATCGGTTTCATATTGGAATCTAATTTACATAATGTCACATGGCCGAAATTTATGTGACTGTAAAGGACCTTTCAAATGCTGGGGGAATACTGATTGTCTGCAAGAAATTACTTGGGTATGAGGTCAAGCCCATTAAAAATACGCTTTAAACACTAATCAATAGTATATTCATGCAGAAATGGGCATTTCAACAAATTTATCAGTGACCTGAATTGTAGCATGATTTGGTTATTAAATTCCTATGCCAGACTAAAACTTCAAATAAACTGTATTCTCTAAATGCACAGTAATTTTCTCAATATGGAAATTATATCGTCTTATTCACAAATAACGTGGGGATTAGCTGCAGAAAACACTTGATACTGCCTTCTTACGTTTGTGTTGTCAGGTCAATGGCATGATTTTATACCATATTAAGCCCCTTTGCTGAATTCCACCGTTTTTGAATTTGAACAAATATTTTCAATTTACATCCTTATTTGTGTTTAAACTGTTCATTAATGATATGATTTTAAAGGAATGCTGAGGGAATGTGAATCCTAAAGAAACACAGTACTACATTAACAAAATGAGCATATTTGAGTTCACACTCTAGGCCTGCATTAAACATATTCTGTCATAATCGTTCATGAGGCCTGATTTGCCTTTTGAATCATACCTAGTTGTTTCACTACTTCCTTCTGATGATCTGACAGGAGGACCGTTTGAAATCCTTTTTTTTTTAAATCCAGTAACAAATAATAAGCCTACAACTGAGTACAAGCAAAGCAGTTTGGACTTGTATGATTTCAGCTTGTACTCTACTTACGTACATGTGCATACAAAATGTTAATGCATTTTACACACTGTACATACGTAATGCAGACTTACGTATTACTGTACTTACTGTTTGTACATATGTAAAAACAATTATAATAAGCACGCGTGTTACGTATTGTTGTTGTTGAACAATGTTTCCTGCAGCAGAGTGGTTGGTTAGTAAAAGGAAATTCCCCAAACATTTGGTTTTGACATTTCAGCTAAACTCAGTTTGAAAAGATCTATTAGGATGGATAGAAATATCTGTGTGGGCTTTTCTACATGAAATTGTTGTGGGTTCCTGGGTGGGTAAAATGTATCTATCGGTGGGGAAAGGGAAAGCAAGGGGTAAATTCTTTATTTTCTAAATGTTTAAGGGCAAAAACATTCACTTTTACTTTGTTCTAAAACCTTGATTCAAGGTTTTATTCTCTTGGCTTCTAAGCTAAAGCTAAATCCATCTGAGCCACTAGGCTCATAGGGCCTTTACTTATCCCCGGTTTTCATGGCGCAATTGGATGAGAGTACATGACTCCCCTGGGCATCACAGATTAAACCCCAAATTAACCATCACAGATTAACCCCCAGCATTGCTGGTACTCATTCAGGAATCGAACCTGGTAACTTTCGCATACGAGTATGACTCCTTATACCACTGAACCACTGCACCAATTTTATTTTTATCAGCACTACCATGCAAGGGTCGAATTAACAAGTTGTTACTACCAGTGCTTTCGTGAAAAGCACTGTTCTGCATTAAAGCTCACTGTTCCAACATTTTCGACAATAACAAAGCAAATTCCTTGCTTTAAATGGGACTTAATATACACCTTTTTTATCATAATATATCTGTAAGAGAAACAAGAAATAAATAGTTATAAGGCTGCTGTGCACACGTCAAAATTTTAAACCAAGTAAAGCTGTAACCCGTCTGGTATCGTATTTATGGTGTAAATAGGTAACAGAAGTCCTGATAGTTGTGTTAGTTAACACATGCAAATACAGTATCAGGGATGTGAGTTGAGACATAAAATATTCTTTTGAAGATTAGCAATATGTAGCACAAATTATTAAGTCTTCGGTAAATGGCGTGAAGAGGGGGGGAGGGGGTCAATTTGACTGTACCTTGTGTTGGAAAATATATTTTCCTAACAACAAACTTTAAAGGCATTAGAGAGAAGAAAAAAATCATGGAAGTTTGAAAAGTAAAAATGTGCTTCTAACAAACGTTATGAGCTGTTTTGTATAAGATATAATGTGTGGGTTAATGGGTAATTTTAACCTCTTCTGGCCGATTATGGAAGCTACACGAGTGACATGCATGGTCAAGTTGACTACACAACGTGGTGGAAACTTATATTTTGTCCAAAAAACCCCAAAAATAGATAAAATGGGAGTCTCCAAAGTTTATTAATACATTAATTTCTCAGAATTATCACACACACATATCATTGTTTCTAGTTATTTATTCTACATATGGAACACTTTTCAAGCACGCATTAATATCCCCTCACAGATATATCCCGTTAGTAAATAAATCCCCAATTAAGCTTCACCCAGGGTCCTGGGAGTGGTTATTTTGACAGCTCTGTGGTAAGCCTGAGAAGAAAGCTGCCTAGGGAAACTGTTCCCGTGTAGTATGTACTGAAATGCTTTCCATGTGGAACGTGTACTGACATACTTTAAGAGCTGTGAATGTTGAGGGATTTTAGTAAACGTTTAAACGCCAAAAAAGCGAGCGCATATCATTTACATGCGTTTAGTACTGTGATTTTTGGAAGTACACTAAAATTGCTCCAATTTACGATGCTAAGTAAAAAAAATTTGCAACCAGGATGGCAAAAATATTGACCCCATTGCCCAAATAGACGCTGGAATTTCCCTTTTTAAGTCATGAAAAGTGCATTTCTATAGTATAAGTTATCATTTTTATGGAAAATTTGGCTGGGAAAGAACAGACAAGTTCCCTTCAATGTCATTTAATCTTAACATGGTGTAACATTTTTGCTGTACTTGCTAGAGCTTTCAGTTTCATTGAAAATCTTGGATACTGTAATACCTTGGTGCCTTGCGTTAATCTATTTCTAAACTATGCCTTCACCCCGGAAATACAGAGTTTTAATATCAGTCCTCTTAAAATGGCTGCGATCTTTGCTGAGCATGCAGAATGCAGCTCTGCTGAAATCTTTTTTGTTCCATTTATTTTGCAATAATTTTGCAAAATTTATTTGACTCATCAGGTACTGTTTACATGTAAAGAATTTTCACTGTATTTTGTGATCAATTTTACAGCTTGTAAAACGTCTTGACAGAGTGAGATCAAAACCTAACATGTTTATTGTAAGTTTCAGTGTCCCATCTATGATCGATTGCGCAGGTAATTGCAGGAATAGAAAGGTTTTCATACTTTAAAAAATATTTATTACGAGGGAATTTACTCTTAGAACACGTTTTATGAGCAGAAAATAATATATTGCAGGATGTAGATGTGAGATGTGATATTTGAAAATTCACTGTACCTGCAAAAGCACTGTTCTCGGAACAGCGGGATTTTAACCTGCCATGACTTGAAACATTTTAGAATTTGGGTAGTGTTTGATACAGTAGCCAACCCATGATGTTTCTTCTTATCTATAACATGTATAGTACATTTAGTACAACAAATGTTCTTTATCACCTACACTACCAATATCACTAATGACAAAATGGTCTTCCCTGTCTTAAATACTCATTAAAGTCATCTTTAATTAATTTGTTCCAAAATTAGTGCACACACCACTGATACTTTGTAGTTAAATTATGTGCTCACCTACTTAATTTATTGATGTTCAGTAATTGATAACACATAAATTGTACTGTATAAGGTGAACTGGTGAATGTTTGTGTTGTTGCTAATTAACAATTTGGCATTTAGTACACAGTACATTTGCATCAACCATTTTCAAGAGACACATTTAGTGCTATGCAGTTTCAGCATTTGCCTTTTAATTTATAATTCGGATTACTTTATAATTATAGTAATTAATTGAATGTATTTTTTAGGTTAGTGAATGTTTGTTTTGTGGCTAATTAGCAATTTGGCAGTTAGGACATTTGCATTTGCCAAGTAATTAATAATATGCATTTTTTTGCATTTTTCTGTAGCTTCATAATTATAGTATAGTTATTATTCAAATATTTGCCAAAATGGCTAAAAAATTAAGGCTAAAGAAGTTTTAATACTGTAGTACAGTATGTGGTTTTTTGCTTTTTATTTTTAATTTAAATATTTTGGATTACTTCATAATTATAGAAAATATTCAAATATTTGTCAATAAGGGTAAAACGATTAAATTCCCATTGGCATTGTGCACTGAAGTTGCACATAGAAACTCAACTCTGTATACATCAGCAAAACTACTGATAATGGAATATTAGAACTAGTACACACCAAAAGCCATTGAAGTGAAATATTTTGTAAACATTAAATGCCAGTGATTTCTTTGTAATTTCATCATATTTGAACAAGAATGATCTTTTGTCCCTTTGGATGAATGTAAACAGACCTCAGTAGGACTTGTGGGGGAAATACTTTACTTCTATTATTTCCGACTGTTTACTTTCAGTTTCAAATTGATGTGAAGTAAATTGTAATTGTGAACCTTTTAAAAGGAAATGGACAAGTTGTGTAATCATTGTTCTTTGACATTTGTCTTTGCTTTATTTTTCTCACAAAAATCAATCTAAACATGTTCTAAGAAAAAGAAGCTTACTTAATCATGCTGATCAAAGTTTGACAAGTTGTAGATTAATATTGTAGGCTATCGGCCAAGAGCTCAAAATGTGTGTAAAGCTTCCATTGCCAGGAAAGTAACTTGTATCATTAAGGGAGGTGAGGGGCGAAAGTGAGGCCATTTCTTAAATCTCCAGAATTTTCAGACACACTTTTCATGCACATTATGGTGGAGTTGGAACTAATTGTAAAATTTCCCACAGTTCTAAATAAAGGTGTCGAAAATTTTCCCAAGAAACATCGTGACAGAAATTTTATCAGTACATCATTACATACTTCCCTCTTTCCCAATTTAATCTTCTTTTCATTGCACAAATATATGGGGGACATTTTTAAAGCACATATTTACCACATATACTGTTGTTTACTCAAGAATTGTTGTTGTTGAATTTTTTGTTCTTCCCGCAAATTCTGATTTCCTGTGGTTATAACGACTGGAACCTTGGATTTTTTTCAGCTATGCATTATAGTACTAAAAACATTTGATATGAATGTTTAAATTAATCATAACTTTTTCTTATAAATTATTATGTAAATTTTCAATGACATGGGTCTAAAAATAAGACCATTTTAAAATCCCCTTGACTTAAAAAAAAGACCCCTCACTTTTCGACGGAGAGCCCTTTTAACTAAGGTTTTATACATGTATTGTAGTTGGGGTATGTACTGGGAGAACCTTATATCATTATCTTGTAGGCCAGTTGGAGAGGTGTAGCATATTGAGAAATCAAACTGTGTCCAGAAACACAGTATTATAAATTTCATAAACATTAAATTCTTGTATTGTTCCTTTAACGTGAACACAGACAACATTAGTAATCTATAAACGTCTTCTTTATACTGATTTATATCTTTTTCTTTTTTACTTGTCAAACTCCAGCTGATTAAACTTAACCAACGTGTTATTCTCTTACTGCACTTTTGGTTCACCCATGGAGCTATTCACCCATAATCTATTCCCCTCTGAAAAAAATCTATTTTACGCTCAGTTTGTCCCAGGCTCTAATCAATATTCATGAACATTATAATTGAAAAGGACTGAATGGGCTGTTTCAAAGGAAAATTGAAGAAGGTACTCAACACTACAGTACATCTTTGACATGTTTTTTCATGCAGATATTTCTAATTGCTTGTTTCTTTTAAGTCCTCTTGGAGAAGTAATTAGGTAAGAGAATCTCAAATGTTGTGAGCTTTGTTGGTTTCTTATGAAGGTTTGCCGAATTGTTTTTGGGCAGAGGTTTTAACTCTCCTAGATATGATACATGAATGAAGTTTTTGTTGTAATGAGTGATATGTTACCGCTAAATTATGTTGTGTGTTGGATATTTGCAGAAATTCTTCAAGGTATGGTTTTGAGAAGTTGCAAGGAATGCTCTTGATGAAGTTATTGCATTAAAAATATAGGTGGGAATCAGGCTCAAAATTAGCATTAGTTTATCACTAGCCCTTCTGGCTTTCTCACCTCATATTTCACTAGCCCATCTGGCTTTCTCACCTTACATTTCACTAGCCGGTCTGGCTTTCTCACCACCTTACATTTCACTAGCCCGTCTGGCTTTCTCACCTTACATTTCACTAGCCCGTCTGGCTTTCTCACCTCACATACTAGCCCGTCTGGCTTTCTCACCTCACATTTCACTAGCCTGTCTGGCATTCTCACCTCACATTTCACTAGCCCATCTGGCTTTCTCACCTTACATTTTACTAGCCGGTCTGGCTTTCTCACCACCTTACATTTCACTAGCTCGTCTTTCTTTCTCTCTTCACGCTTAAATAGCCCATCTTATAGGACAAGCACGGCGGGCTTGAATGATTGAAATTGTGCTAGCCCCACACATAAAATCAACTAGCCCGGGCTAGCGGGCTTATGCTAATTTCGAGCCCTGGTAGGAATCACAGGATTTTTTTGAATTTAACCTTTATGTACTGTAACTACAGTATGAGCTTTTTCTAAACTTAGTTCTGCTGTAGAAATGGACTCTTGTCTGAGTATGAGTGGTAAAGGAATGAATGGTTTAATTCATCAAAGTGGTTGTCAATTATTGTTCATGTGCAGCTTAGATTTGATCCCAAATCGCAATGATCACAGTTTGGTACCCCACATTCATAGAGTGTGCCCCGGCCTGTGGGCCCCTTCCTTCCTTCCCAATTTTGAATGTTGCATCAAAATTGCATCTTCATTGACAGACATTAATTTGTCCCTCTTTCCATGTACTGACGAATGTCTTAATTAGGTGAAAGGAAAATTGGCGCGAAATACTGAATTCTTACTTCCTTATACTGATGAATGAATTTGAAGCTTCATGAAATAAGATTTTGCTTTAAATATCTTTATTGTAAGTACAATTGTCAAAGATTAGCATTTTCTCTTTCCAATGAAATATACTGTAATAGCTATATAATATGTTTATCAACTTTTTTCATCAAGCTTCAAAATTTTCCGAACGTACGTCAGTACAGTATGTGGAATTAATTATTTAAATTTTGACATTCGTCACTACACAAATGATATTTGTCACTACGTTGAAAGAAGGACAAATTATTCCAGCTAATTGATTACCTGGAAGCGTGGTAGCTCAAGAGCTTTATGAACATTTTGTGTTGGGAATATATTTGGATGACATTTTCTGTGCAATATTAACGAAGTTTCATGAGCTGTCATTGGAGGGATCCAAAGAAAGAGTGAGAAAAA
This sequence comes from Chiridota heheva, assembly GCA_020152595.1. Lineage (NCBI taxonomy): Eukaryota > Metazoa > Echinodermata > Holothuroidea > Apodida > Chiridotidae > Chiridota > Chiridota heheva. Next base: position 805,145 of record JAIGNY010000492.1, read on the forward strand.
AAGAAGAAGAGGGATTTCCTATGCAGCCTAACACAAAGGAAAGCAATGGTTGTAATTGTGATTTATAGCTTTTATAACTTGACAATAACCTTAAAAGTACTGGATACTGTGGAGTTTAGATATACAATTTACAATCCAATGTTTCTGATTGGTTGAAATGTTTACACAGTAACTGACCATGCACCGACAAGCCAATTAATTTCCACTGCAGAAGTAACATTACTAGTATGATTAGATTTATTAGTGAAGGTCAAGCAATTTTCTTGAGATGAAATCCCTCTTTAACACTTTAAACATTAAAGAAAATATGCAAAATCTGTACTTTGAGATGCAGAATAAACTATACATGTAAGAGATACAATATACAAAAAGTTAAATGCTTGCAATCCAAAGTTAGCATCAGAACATTCTATCCTCAGGTTATTCAAAAAATGCAAAAATGTCCTGAATTTTGATTCACATATCCTTTCACATTAGGTTCTTATGCATGGCACTACCTTTATAGACCTTTTCAAACCGAGTTTAACGAACGTGATTTCTTAAGTACTTCGACCATTCAAATGCTGGGGGAACTTTTCCTTTGTCTCTCAACCAATCAGGTGCAGGTTTGAGGAAAAAAATTAAGCTGCAATACGCACGCATATTTCCTTCATGTATAATGCACGTATGATACGTGCGCTTTAAAACATTTTTTTACGCTTGGTCATGCATACCGTGCAGATGGCCAAGAATCCTCCAGTATTTCATTAGTCAATAAGGTTCCTCCAGTATACAATTGGTCTATTATGGACTTATGAATCTCAACCATGTGACATTGTTTTAATTAATTATCCGGAAATTGCTGATTCAGATTTGAAAAGGTCTATACTGTTTGCATGGTTGTTTTCACTATTTTTACAGTGTACTAAACAGATTTTCACTTTATGAAAAAAACAAACATCCAAAGCCTAAGTAGTATTTTCATACAGTAGTTTATAATAGAAGTTGGTTTACCTTTACCAGTGGAGCAGGTATCTTTAGTTCACTCAAGGATCTTTTGTACACTTTAGTGTACCACCTCCTTAGTTCACTGAGGCCTAACTTCTTTGAAATTAGCCTTGCAAACACACTAATGAAGAATAGTGCATTGAAATAAGAGGATAGACTGTTTACAGTATGTGGCATAAAAATGCATTATTTTCAGAAATGCCTGGATAGGAACAGGCAAAAGAGGATTTATATAAGACTTGTGATACTGGTCCTTGAAGACTAATTACTGTCTTTGAAGTTTGAATATTTTGGGTATCTTATTTGGTTTTAAATGCAATGGTTGTGGCATTTTTATTATTTTCTAATTTTTAATAGACCATGAACATGTAAAATACTATGGCAAACTTCATGGTTTGGGGAAGGGGGGAGGAAGGGGGTAGATAAGTGTATGTCCTGTGTATTTTTTCTTCAAAAATAAAAACTTGAAATGTCATTAGAATTTATTTCAATTTCACTAGTAACGACAGCTGCAGTTGTCAGATTGACAGATATATAAGAAAAATAATGATGTGAATCTTTGAAGGAATATTCTGAAGTTTTTTTGTAACCTTTTATAAGAAAGAGAAGAATTTTAGAAACAATTTGGTACAAAAATCATGTTGATATGTTAATTATTCCTACCAGGAGATATTTAAATTTTAATGTTAACAAAAATGCCAATAAACAAATAGGAAAAGGCTCAGTATGACATCACAGCAACACATTCTCCCACAAAGTTGATGTATTTCATTAAAATCTATCATCTTTTTTTTTAATTAGTTAAACCTGCTAGACAAATAAATTGATGAGAGCTATGTATTTATATACATTGCCAAATATACCCTGCAGTACTTTTGTAACTTTTGGAAAATTGTTTCTAATCATACAGAAAACAACCAATTAACATTCAAACATTTGCAACGGAATTGTCTCTATGACATCATCAAACACGAATTCATCATACTGTACAAAAACGTTAAAATGTAATTGGGAAATCTTTAAAAATCCATATCTCCTGAACAGAATATGATATCAACGTGATTTTTGTACCAAATTGGCTCTAAAAGTATGCTCTTTCATATAAAATTTTACAAAAAACCATGGGATTATTCCTTTAAACGGGGTGCTGTCAAGGAGGGTTGCTGTCTGGGTGCTGTTCTCTCTGAAAGCTAATGAACATTGAACAGTGTTGTGTACATTTTGTGCAAAAGCCCAGTGTGGTTTATATTGAATTGTACTATTTAAGCTACTACGTTGAATATAGGTACTGGAAAGTTGTGCGTGTGTGGTTTTTCATAGTGCATAAAGAAACCTTCTCCTCATTGTAATGCTACATATTTTTGTAAGTCGATGTTATTTGTGGACAGGCTTGTGGAGAGAGTGAAAACTTGAAAATTACATACTGCTTTGTACTTCTACGGAACATATGTGCTCTTGTACTTTATTTTTAATACACTTACTCAGCATGAGTGTGATATAATTTAATGTACCTAGAAATTGCGTACAGTTTGTTATTTGAAGATAAAAAGAAATTAAGCCATCCTAAGAGATTATTTCTACAGTAAAATTACAAGATTTTACACACCATTAATACATGTAAACTTAAAGGAATATTTCCATGGATTTTCATTTTTTCATATATGATAGAGAAAATTTGTAGATACAAAGTGGTGAAAAATCTATGTTAATATCTTATTTCGTTTAGAAGTTAGAACAATTTAAAGAGTAGAAAAATGTTCTTAAAAACACCTTGTACAGTATATGTCCTTCAGCTTGGTGATGTCATCAAGGCAAAGCCAGTACAGTCCTTTTGTATTTCTTATCAAATTTATCATACTTTTTTTTTTTTTTACATTATCGAACTTCATTTTTGATTCATTATAGAGATAGGGTGGAATACATAATTTACAGGAAAACATTTTGTTTTTTCTTGGTGTACATCACATTTACAATGAGAAAAAAATCAAAATCATTTATAAAGAAATACAAAAGGCGTTTTGTTGAAATTGTCTCTATGACATCACAGATGTTGCCAATCAGTCACTTTTGTCGAAATTCAGAAATAATTTAAAATTTTGTAACTTCTTAACGGAATATTGATATTAACATAGTTTTTTCACCACTTTTGTTTTCTAAAATTTTTCTCTATCTATATGAAAAATGAAAATCTATGTGAATATTCCTTTAATGGTGAATTTTACAGTATTTGTGACTCACATACATTAAGATGAAACAAAGATCTCTGTAGTGCAGTATTGCAATTATTCCTGAATCATAATTGTCACCCTCTTGCTTTCTTGTCAGATACAACTTACCTATATTTTCTTACCCATATATGCAAATAACATGAAATAAAACCTCATTGCCTGTGCGCGAAACGTCCATCATTCTGTCACAGATCTTATCCAGTTAAAGGTTAATATCTTAGAAGTCTTTTTCTGTTGTGGCCCTCAGGACGTGACAGGAATAGTATTGTTAACTCCATGCTCAAAATCCGCTATGTTTGTTACCCTTAATTTTAGAAGGTTAAGAATAATTACAAACATTTGTAAATCAAACTAAAGGTTTTGATAAATTTAGAAATATCTGAAAATTAATACTGTATGATTAATTATTCAAAAAGTGAAAACTTAATGGGATTCTATTTAATGCCCTAATTACAAAATAATTTGGGTACTGCCATTATAGAAGATGGTGAACAATATGTGTTGTCAGATTCCGGTTGTTTGCATTGTAATATAATACGACGATCGAATATCAGACTCGTGGATTGATGTATACTTGAATGTGTCAAAACAATAATATTTATTTTCTTTGTAATTGCGTAGCTCTGCGTAGATCTGATAAAACTTGAGGACTGGGAAGGAAGTGGATTTAATCTGAACTAATGTGGACACAATCTGGACTTATAACTGAATTCACTTTTTAAGTCCCGAAACACTTTATTCATTTAGCCAAATCAAAATCATATCATTGTAAAATGGCAATGAAATTGATCGAAACATATTTGCAGTCTTTAATTGAGTCTTTATTTGGACCTTGGCAATAGGGTGTCTTTAATCTAAAGTCAACGGCCATGACCAACCCTTTTGAAAGGGCTGTGCTTGTACAATTTGCATATATAGAGCTATAGAGTCTAACATAACAATGTTCTACCTCACCATGTCTAAATATCAACAACCGAAGGTTGTCAGATACTGCATCTTGTCAGATTGGGTTTTTTGGCCGTGTTCACAGTTATTTCCGGATCATAATCCTCTGACAATAAACAAGCTCGATGATTGCAGAAAAAAACGACGTTATGTGTTCTCATTTTAGTGCAAGCCTGCGATCAAACCCACTGCATGTGATATGATAGCGGGGCATGAGGTAAAGGAATTCAAAAGAGACAGTAGGTTATTGAAAATTACACAACTCTAATGGAGCAGGCTAATTGTCCGCGCGAAAGAAAAGTTATTACAGTATCCAGGAAATTGTGTAACTAACATGATGCATATGTCACTAATGTTTTCACGCATGTTTTTTGAGAATCTCATCAGTGGATCTGATAGCCTAGCTGCTCTGACTCTTGATCCTACCCTTGACTAGGTTCAACATCAAGGGACTGCGATCAGATCCGATATGCCGTTCTCACAGTACAAAATTGGTTGGATCAGATCGCCATCGGTTGGATCAGATCGCCATTGGTTGGATCAGATCGCCATCGGTTGGATCAGATCGCTATCGGTTGGATCAGATCGCCATCGGTTGGATCAGATCGCCATCGGTTGGATCAGATCGCCATCGGTTGGATCAGATCGCCATCGGTTGGATCAGATCGCCATCGGTTGGATCAGATCGCCATCGGTTGGATCAGATCGCCATCGGTTGGATCAGATTGCCATCGGTTGGATCAGATTGCCATCGGTTGGAGCAGATCGCCATTGGTTGGAGCAGATCGCCATCGGTTGGATCAGATTGCCATCGGTTGGATCAGATCGCCATCGGTTGGATCAGATCGCCATCGATTGGATCAGATCGCCATCGCTTGGATCAGATCGCCATCGCTTGGATCAGATAGCCTGCAGTGGGTCTGATTGCGAGCTTGTACTCAAGTGAGAACAGTGACAAGTTCTTTTTGGTAGATGTGTTTATTATCCCACCAGGCCTAGGGTTGATTAAAGTGAGGTGATTGACAGTAAATAGTGTTCTACCGTGGTTGATGAGACAGTTACGTCTGCCCGGAGGCCATCCAGTGAAGATGATTTGTTGGTTTTGGCTTTGTGATAATCCTAAAAAAGAAAATAAGGAGGTGATAGTAAAAAAAATTATGCTTTAATGTATGTGTGATCGTTTTGGCCTAATTTTTGTGAAGATTTATTTATTTAATAGGGCTTTTCTTCAGGTAGATACAGTATGGTGATTTTGATGCTGTGAGATTGGAATTTGTCATTATTTAAGTGTAGTAGTAAAGTTATTCAACACTTGTTTTATTATGGAACTCTTGATTATAGGTTGCGATTATTAATTACTAAATTGCTGAAGTTTGAGGTACAATTTGCAGTAATTGATATCGGGGTGTGATTAATTGTCTTTTAAATTGGGAGGTTTTGATTGGTGAACCTATGCAAATTCGATATATCTCAAAGTTACATTTAAAAAACCAAAAAATAAAAAATATGTTACACCATGGAAGACCCGGACAGCAAAACTTGTTTATTATCAGGAACAAATGTTACTTCATTATTACTGTGAAGTAGTACTTACTGCCTGGATACACATCAAAGACTACTGTACTGTATGTACTGTATTTGATTAAAAGGGGATGCTCTTTATAATCTAAAAGAAATATTTTCATATTTTTTTTGTAACCATTCATAAAGAAAGAAAATTTGTTAGAAACAATTTAGTACAAAAATCATGTTGATATGTTATTCCTACCAGATGATATTCAGATTTTAAGGTTCACAAAAAATGCCAATAAACGAATAGGAAAATGCTCAGTATGACATTACAGCAACACATTCTCCCACAAAGTTTATGTATTTCATTAAAATCTATCATCCTTTTTTATCAGTAAAACCTGCTAGAAAAATAAATTGATGAGATTTATATACATTGCCAAATATACCCTTGCTTTAATAACTTTTGGAAAATTTGTTTATAATCATACAGAAACAACCAATTAACATTAAAAAAATAACATAAACATTTGCAATGGAATTGCCTCTATGACATCATCAAAGATGAATTCATCATACTGTACAAAAACTTTAAATTGCAATTGTTAAATCTTTAAAAATCCATATCTCCTGAATGGAATATGATATCAACCTGATTTTTGTACCAAATTGGCTCTAAAAGTATGCTCTTTCAAATAAAATTTTACAAAAAAATACAATGGGAATATTCCTTTAAGCATATATTTCATGATTGATAGTGGGTGGTACTCTAGAAGAATTACGACATGCATAAGAAAGAGTGAATTAACTATGCTTTAAATTTTATTTTTGTGTGTGTTTATTTCTCTAAGTCCAGCCTGAAACCTTAATCCGCTTGCAATCACGCTTAGAAAAGCTTGCAAACTATGCAAACCTGTTTAGTGGGAAATTTACAATTTCAGTGGGTTTTCAAAACATCCTGAGCAAATAGGATAAATAAGTAAGATCTGTCCCTTTCCAGCAAATCCCAATTATTAAAGGATTAGTTCAGTGGTCAAGCAAGTCCATCTTATATGAAAGAGGACTTTAAAAGAAACAGAATTGTGAAGAAAGCATTCTAAAAATCTTATTCCTTTAAGGAGATATTTAAGTTTCATGATGGCAAAGGTCACTTGAATATTCATATCAACCAGAAAATTGGTGTACAGTTTTGTGCTAGAATAAGCATTCCATTTTTGGAGACCCCCTAAAAATACCCTCTCTTTTCGATCTAGTGCTCCTTTAAAGAAAATATCCATTTGACCTACTCTTACTTGGACTCGATAATGTACTTGACTACAAGTCTGATTATAGCTTAAATGAAAAAGGTGTTTCCTCTGTGGAATAATTTGTTGTTGATATGAAGGTCATATTTCTTGTAGCTGTACTCGGTATCTTCATTCTTTCCATGTTCTCCTGGTTATGACTTGCAGCTGACCAACTTTGTAATCAAGTTTTCTTGTTACAGTTTCTGATATTATCCCGTCCTTGCTAGAGGAAACAATCAAGACGAGAGCTGTATTTCAATAATTATTCTCAATTTCATTTGCGATGACGAGTGAACACACAATTACAATGACGGGGTCGTCGCCTGCGTATTCGGTCATGATAGTAACAATGCTATCACGAAACGCTTAATACGACCAGGACGAGAACACAGGTACGATGCACTGACAGACATAACTTCGACAACCAAGTCAATGTCCACGGCCTTTGATAACCAGTTGTGGTGCACTGGCATGTCTACCCAACCCAGGCTTGAACCCAGGGCCTCGTGGTCTGTAGACAGGTATAATAGCCACTACACCACACTTAGTACACAAAATGTTCAATTTCATTTGTAATTGTTCGACATTTATGTATGATACACAAGTAACAGTTAAAGGAATATTTCCATGGATTTTCAATTTTTCATATATAAAATTTATAGAAACAGTGATGAAAAAACTATGTTAATATCTTATGCCATTTAGAAGTTATAACAATTTAAAGAGTAGAAAAATGTTCTTAGAAACATGTAGAGTATGTCCTTTAGCTTGGTGATGTCATCAAGGCAAATCCAGTACAGTCAAGTATTTCTTGTAAATTTAGTAACACTTTTTTTTACATTATCAGTCCGGTATAGCATGCCTATTATTGGGAACATAAATGTTTCTATTAATGGGAAAATTTTGCTACATGGTAGTCGCCATTTTGTGATAATTCCCATGATCCTTTGCTATCCTAAAGTTAAAGTCAATATGCAATGTTACCTTTTTCAAATTTGAAATACATCTGGGAAAAATATCTTTGCTAGGGGAAATTTAAAACTGATGAAAATACCTTCATTACTGTCATGGCTACAACTTTTCCACTCCCATTTGATATGTTCACCACGCCGTTTTCAAAATATTAGATAAAATAGACAATAGAGCTATGCTTTTAGGCACGAAACGGCCATTTTGAAAATTCAAATGATTTTCAACACAATGATTTTTTTTTTTTTAAGTACATAAACTAGAAACTATGACATTTTATTTTAACATCTGAACAATATGGCTGCATGACTTCAATATTCTCTTGTGTTATAAATGTTCATATCGATCTTCATTTTTGGTTCATTAGAGAGATAGAGTGGAATATATAATTTACAAGAAAACATTCTGTTTTTTCTTGGTGTACATCACATTTTCAATAAGAAAAAAAATTCAAATCATTTTTAAAGAAATACAAAAGGCATTTGGTTGAAATTGTTTCTATGACATCACAAATGTTGCCAAAGTCACTTTGTCCAAATTTAAAAATACTTTAAAATTTTGTAACCTCTAAACGGAATAAGATATTAACATAGTTTTTTCACCACTTTGTTTCTAAAAAGTTTCTCTATAATATATGAAAAAATGAAAATCCATGGGAATAATCCTTTAAGTTTTTTAGTGGTTTTGAGAATAAGTTGTTGAGAATCATGCATATAATTAGAACATTGAAGAGAATATTCATTCATTGTACACATATACACCTTTGTAACTTCAAAGAAAATTGTCTGACATTCATGTACAGTAAGTATGATGTACACTAAGATTTGTTGGTGTTGTTGAAAATATATTGAGATTTACAGTATGCATATCAAGAGATTGTTCAGTTCACACATTCTAACCATATAACTTCACAATTAATTTTCATGTTTCATCTGTGAGTCGACTCAGTGGAAGGATTTGTTGTACCTTACAAGTGAAGGTCTTACTTCTTTTAGAGGTGTAGGAATGGTTACCTCTCAGGGAGGGTGGGGGGGGGGGAACCAAAAACAATTTCCAGTGACAAATGGAAAAATTGCACTGGTAGGTGAAAAATTTGCACTGGTAAGTGGAAAAAATACACTGGTAAGTGTACAAATTTTACTGGTAAGTGGAAAAAATGCACTGGTAAATTAAATTGCCATCCAAAGTTGCTGCTAATTATGAAATCCCCTTCATCGGGAAATTTTTCCGTCTATTTTAGATTTTTTTCATTTTGCAGGAAATTTTCTTCAATTTCAGTAATTTTTTGCCAGTTTTCAGGAAATTTTGGTTTTCTGGAAAAATTTGGCCAGTTTTTGGGAAATTTTGGCTGTACACAGTATCTTCATCCTGCAATGACTTGCAGGTGACCAAATTTCATTCTTTGCAATCAAATTTTCTAGGTTTCTGATATTATCCTGGTTCCTGTCCTTGCTGGAGAGAGCTGCAATCTGAAAATTATTCTCAATTTCAGTCGTGAATTGTCTAATATTCATGTATACAGAGGGGAAAGAGCAAGGTCACTTAGCGTTCATGAAAATTTATTTACAGAGTATATCCTGTAATGCAGCGATTCTTAATAGGCAGCCTGTGGGCCAATTTTGGCCTGCCAGGCAATCCAATCTGGCCTGCGAGCAAGAGTCATAGTGGGAAAAAATATATAGTATGTCCCGCTCGATCTAAATGAGATTGGTAAAAATCTCAAAATCATCCTTTAATTTGCGCGTTTAAAGCGCACTAGAACTTCGTGGCTTATCAAATAAAGTATTATCTTTAGTTCCACTATAAAATGGTGTGTCAAAGGAAGGCGGATAAAATAACCGTTGACATCTGGCATACATCCTTGTCGCGCGTGCTCTCAGCTTGTTTGTATTCCGGGATTGTTTTGATGGATTTTGTTTGTCATGTGATGCTGCTTTTGCCACGCGATTGGCCTACGGCCTGAGGTTGTTGTCAAATAGTGGCCCTTAGAAAGAAAAAAAATAATTATGAAACAATGCTGTAATGTAACCTAATAAATACATTATATTGTCTGAAACAAAATCTTCACTTGTTCCCTTTTATGGTAGTTATTCATGTAAGTTGATTGTTTGGAAAAAAATTCAGGTACAAGAGAAAGAATTTCTTATTTTCCTATAAGGCATTCTAATTGACATACATAGCTTCATAATCAAGCAAAGACTGAAATTGAAATAAGTGCTGAACTGGTCCCTTTTCTGATCCGGATTGACAAGGGGTATGCCTGGCTACCCCACCATTAGAGAGTAATCACATCTACAGTACAATTGTGGCCAAAAGTATTGGGACACAACAAATTTAAAGGGCATTTCCCCCGCCTCTCCCCTCCCTCACCCCTCCCTCACCCCCTTGCCCCCCCACTCAATGTTGTGCGCTTTGAAATTTCAACCAATCAAAGAATTTGAATTAAATTTTAAACATTGGGTCTATATGACGATTTTGCCTCTTTAAATGGAATATTGTGTTCATTAGGATCTCATTGACAAAGTTTGAAATATTGACATTCCATTTACCTAGGTATGTAATTGTCCCAAAAAAGAGTTTGCATGGGATTTTCTGTTGTCTAGGTATATGACACAGATTCTGCTTACGGCTATTTAAGTTTTAAATTTCAGACTGTAAGTATGTAATGCATCCTTAACCCTTTTGCGTATCAATGAATTTAAAAGGTTTTGCTGTGCCAAAGTAGAACACAGTGATCAAGTTACTCACTTTGTACAACAGCAAAAGAACTTCAAATCTACATCAACAGCTTTTATGAGATAGGGTAACTTGTTTCCAAGGCAACGATCTTCTTAGAGGATAATTCAGAGATAATTTGTTGTCCTCTTTTAGTATGTTTTTCACTCAACATTATTTAGGTTTTATGTTGTAAGAAAGCGGTTTGGAAGTAAAGTACATACAACATGCAGCACTGAATGATTTTAAGACTTAGTAGATCTCAGTGTGATAGGCTTCTATGCATGATGTAAAGGGTTAGTCAAGTTTGGAGAATTTGATTTGGTAATTAGAAAATTAAAGATTAAAAAATCTAGGGACTTAAATAAATTTGTTTCCTTGTATCAAATCACAAAATTATAAGCATCCATTCCATCCAAGTAAGGATCCCATGCCAATATTTCCCCCCGACATCTACGACATTGCTGCTCGCAGCGCCTCCACTGAATATTTCTTGAATAGTGTACATGCTGTGCCATGCCTAAACCATTCCCAAAATAAACTCTGTACGTATGTAAAGTGTATCTATAGGGTGTGGGTGCAGTGATGCATACATTTTTGGTGGCCTTGAGATGTTCCATTTTCCATCATGTAGAAAATTAGAACATCACTGATGTAAGGGCACAAATCTTTCATGCCTAGACTTACTATTAATGTTTGCCAGCTAGGATGTTCAGATTATGCATTGCATTGGCATGGGGTGGTGTCTATTACTTACATGTAGCATGGGTTTGTGTTTATCATTGTTTTCCATAATAGTTTTCAAATCAAGAAGACTCACATTTAAAAAAAAAGAGCATTTGTTGATGGAAAGCAATGAAGAAAGATTTATTCTAACAATATTTTCTAAGGTATTTTAAGTACTCCAAAGTATCTAGAAATTAGATGTGTATAAAGAAAAACAGATGTGGCGTGAACTCAATTTTGTCTTGCTTAAAATTTGTAATATCACTTTGCGCCACCTTCCCCCATTCTATGATGGGTGCTAATTTGCAATAAAACATGGTACAATGCGACTTCCAACATTGATCGAGGGGAATGATGATTTGTCCCAACTACTTTAAGCACAGCACATGTAGATTTTCCAAATATGAAAGTGTACTGTACAGTAGGTGATGTACTATACTACATGCAAAATATTGGGCATTTGTATGACATAAGGACAGTGAATCATCTCTAAAATAAAACAGACTAAACCTGACTTTATTTGTTATAATATTGTCAATGTCTGTTTTTACAAACAAAAAGAAACTGTATGGGGGGCATGAATTGATCTTTGACCTTTTTGTCTATTCCTTATCATATTAAAATTCCATGATGCTATGTACAAATGTACAGTAATAGCCTTATGGGTTGATTATACCATGGAGTTAAAAAAGACTTTATGATCATACTACCTGAGAGACCCTTCATTCATAACTGTTGCAAAACTCAGGGATTAAGAAAGTGAAAGTTGACCCCAGGAGGGGTCATCAAAAGGTCACTTTTTGAATGAAAAGGACCTCTTTATTTGTTTGGCCAATGGTGAATCAAAAGAGTTTTTTCTGGAAATGATGAGTTGTATGTGTTTATATTGTGAGAATGTGAGTGATATTACAGTAAGAATGAAACTTAGCTGTCAGAGAAATATATGTCTTCAGGTGTTAAGAAGTTTATTACTGGTGGAGCGAGCCTGTGGGAGTGGGAGTTCAGTTGAGGTCAGGATGGTGGGTGTAATTGTGTAGTTATTATGGGGATTAAAATTATTGCACATGACTGCATTACTTAGTGGGGGAGGGGGTGAGGTGGTGTCTAGTTTGAAAAAAATAATCTTATTATGGCGTTCACCTTTGTTTCTATCTTGGTCCAAAATTGAAGGTTTTTGGTTCTAAGATGTAGATTTTGGTCCAAACTTGAAGATTTTTGGTCCTAAGTTGTGGATTTTGGTCCAAATTTGAAGATTTTTGGCCCCAAACTATGGAATTTGGTTTAGAATTGAAGATTTTAGTCAAAAAGTTTGAAGATTTGCTTGATTGATTGATTGATTGAATATATGTATGCACTGTAAGATCATATATATATATATATATATATATATATAGTATATATATATATATATATATATATATATATATATATATATATATATATATATATATATATATATATATATATATATATATATATATATATACATATATATATATATATATATATATATATATATATATATATAAATACATATACATAATGATGTTATATATTAATGATAATAATAATAATGATAATAATAATAATGATGATGATGATGATGATGATGATCAATCATAATGATAATAATACTACTACTACTACTACTACTAATAATAATAATAATAATTTAAAAATAACAAGAAATTGAAAAATAAGATATGAAGCAATATTGCACTAGCAAACAAAATAATCTGCATAATGAAAAGGAAAGCACTAAGTAAAACAAAAGAAGATGTCATCTGGAGAAGGGATGAATAAAAAAATAAAAAACAGTAAAACATGCATAAAAGATAAGCAATATAATAAAATCCAAGAGGGGAACAGCAAGAGATAGTAAAACAGGTATACAAAATGCATAATTAATACAAAAATGGAGCATAGATATAGATGCCATAAGATCCACAAATGAAAATAATAAACAGTAAAAAAGTGAGCCAGTAAGGAACAAACCCTAAACCTCACAAATGACTAGAAAGCAAAGACTAAAAATAAAACAGTATGAGATGGATAATGGGCATATTCAAAACTGATAATATTAAAGAACACTAATTGGTAAACAATGGAGTAAAGATCATAACAATCACAATAAAATATGAGTTGAATTAAAAATAAAATGGCAAAGTAGGGATTTAAAAAAAAAAAAAATCTAAAGGTCAAAAAATGTGGCAGTTACATAGATAAAAAAAAAACCTGTAAAATTAATCAAAAATAAAATCATTTTAAACCCCCCAAGACGCAGGCTAGCATCAGTGAGGAAATTCTTGCAATTTGATTTAAAAGCATCTTTGGAGTGGTTAACAGATGGTTCCAGAGTTAAATCCTATTGTAGATAAAGATGTGAGCCCATTGCTTTTGTCAGATGGGACAAAAAAGAAGAGTTTACCCAAATTAGAAACCCTTGCTTGAATACACAGATAATGAGGTGCTTTGCCAAGGTAAATGTTAAACACTTGACACAAGCTTACATAGTCAACTCTTCTTTAACATCAAGCCAGTTAACTTATAAAGGATTAATTCAATGGTCAAGCATGTCCATCCTATAGGAAAGAGAACTTTAAAAGAAACAAAATGGTCAAGAAAGCATACACAAATCTTATTCCGTTAAGGAGATATTCAAGTTTAAAGCTCTGTCATATCTGTGTAGAAATGACTGATGTAGTAAGTCTACTATGGAAAGAAAATGTCTTCATGCTCACATTCTTAACACTTGTTAATGTATTTTAAAGAAAGTTTATTTAATTTTTTCACTTTTTAAATTATTTCCCTCAAACTTTCTTCAGGCGGGATATATATTATAAATACCCTTCCTAGATTCAGTTATACTACTTTTTTGACATATCCCATGGTTTTTAAGCCACAAAATAGCACGACACAATATGATAGAATACATTAAGATTTTGAAAAATCTGAGGCTATGACATCATAACTAGTCTGATTTCAGTCATTTTTACACAAGTTATACCAAACTTTAAACTTAAATATCTCCTTAACAGAATAAGATTTTTGAATGCTTTCTTCACTATTTTGTTCCTATTGATGTCCTCTTTCATACAAGACAGACTTGTTTGACCCCTGAATTAATCCTTTAAGAGTGCTGAGAGATGCCTGCAGTCAATGTGGGATCTGCAGTTCAGACCAAGTAGGAACCTGATTAAACTTCTTTTATGCACATTGCAGCCTGTATTTAAGGTATTTGGTAAGGCCTTTGGACCAGAAATTAGCACCATAATCAAAGTGAGACTATAGTGTGTCAGAGCATGGAGACACTATTTGGGTCTTTGGTCAGAAACAACTAATTTCCTCTCCTTAAGTTAAGATCAAGGAAATCTCTTTTTCTGCACAGGAATTCAGGCATAAGTTGACCTTTTTGATAACTTTATCAGCCATTATTTTCCCAGATAAATCCAGCTTCAGAGTTGCGCTAAGGCACTTGACAATAGACTTCCTTTGTCAGTGAGGGAGAATCCTGGACTTTTGGTGTAATAAGAAAATACACCAAAACTTGGAGCTCTGTATTCATTAAGATCCATAGAGGCCTCCATTTTAACTTGTGTAACGTTGTACCAATGGAATTTTTACTAGGAGAACGGTAGTTTTTGTGCAATGTAACGTATGATGCATGTACATGGTATCAGCTATGACTAAGCCAACACAGAATCTTGTGTCGAGAGGGCTGTTCAAAAGGTCGTTGTCAACGGAAGTCTTTTGTTTTATTGTGAAGTCCACGATGAAATTGAAAAATCCGCTGTCAATTCTAATGAATATTCATTTGGTATCGGTTTTTCCTTTTGAAAATAGCCCATGCATTCTCATTAAAAATCCCCATTGACTTAACGTTATCACTATAGTTAAAATAGCGGCCTCCATGGATCTTAATGAATACAAAGCTTCAAATTTTGGTGTATGTATTATTACACCAAAAGTCCAGGATTCTTCCCTACTGTTTGTATAACAATGTTATTGCACGTAACTTTTAGAGAGTCCGGTTGTTCTTCAGTTTATGTTTTGATTCAAAAAGTATACTATCGGTTTTGCCAAGATGTAAGGACAACTTGTTGTCCACCGGCCATTGATTGACTCCCATTATGTTTTTGTTTATCAACATAAGTGACATGTTCACAGGGGATGGGAATGATGGCCTTACAAAAGTTCTACCTTTCAAAAGCAGTGGTACAGTAAAGCCATGCAAAATCATTTGGGGCTAACATTTTTTTTTTTTTGTGGCACTTGTTTTAATAGTACTTTAAACTTTGCACTACTTCAACAGAGTATTTGAGGGAAGAAATGAATTATTAGGAGCCTGGACCACACCTGGCTATGCCGGTGCACTGTTTAGAACTTAAGAGTGCCTTTTCAGGTCCTGGGATTATTTTGTACTCTGTGTGTTTCGTACCTTGTGTGCCGTTCTGGCAGTTTGGTATGGCATGGCCTGAAAAATCAAAAAAAAAAAAAAACTCTACCAGGCATAAATAATGTTCCCAGATTTGGCACCATCACATGTGCTGCAGTCATGAATGTTTTGTTAGTACGTGTATGATGAATTTATATGCATGGGATGCAGTTTGGTGGTCCAAAAGTTGTCCATCAAATGAGGAAAATTTCTATGTGGGTAAGAAATTTGCTAGCAAACGCAAGATCATATGCTGTTTGTATCCTGCATTCAACTACATTTTGTTTCTTACAATGTTAGAGCTATTTGGTAACATACATGCTTCCTTCTTTCATCAAAACCTGTCATTTAGTACTTTCATAACTTGTTATGAAGTTCTGGATGGGAAGATATATGCCTACATGATTTGGGCAGGGGTAGGCTACGGAGGTATTTGAGGAGTGCCTCCATTAGTGTACATTATTCTTACATACATAGTTTTCATATCACGGCAAATGTGAAGTTTAATAGCAATGGTAGTAATCCAAGTTTGTTTTCTTAGATTGAAACAAAAGAAAGTATTATAATTTTCTTCAACGAAAATGTGTCTGTTGGAAATATCTGGTAACTTCAGTACATGGTACGCCTATACCCCTTCTAGCTCATTGTAATACTATGCACATTGAGCATACCGAAGCTTCGTTACGATACCATGACTTTTATTGTGTACAGATTTGTAAGCAATTGATAAAAAAACATGGAAGTTTCTCTGCATCTTTTAAGAGAATAAGGATTATATTCGGATAAAGTCTTTATCTGAACATAATCCTTTCTCTCCTACATTTGTATAGGCAATACAAAATCTCCATTCATGTGCACGGGGTAGCTTATAATTTAACGTATTATCTCAGCGTAAAAATAAACACAAAATCGAATACATCATGGATACAAATACTGTATGTAAACTCAAACTTTCAAAGCAAGTATATTTCGGTACATATTTACGAACGTACGTCAATGTGCCCTAGTTTTACGTGAGCGGTACTGTAATGACAACGTTCATGGGTGCATCAAAGGGGCTGTCATTGTCATTAAATGGTTAGTCAAAGATGTATTCAGTCAATTTCATGCAATGGTGCGTCAATTTCTCTACGCAGGGGTGCGTTATGGGCTTTCAATGTCCAACTCAAATGTGGACATTGACGCACCATTCCCGGGGTTGTAGGGTGTGTCATGCAATTAATAGGTGCATAACCCCCATTCAAAAGTTATATTTTCTGAAAGAACCATTCGAGCTCTTTCAAATGATACTAAGATTACTCATACAGAATTATGGGAAGGTCCCGATTTTATTTAAAGAAAAAGGTGGTTTGAAAACGGCGATACTATCGCCGTGTGGTAGAGTAAGGGATAAGGCTCAAGCCCCTTGGTGAAGAAGCTTTGGGATTTTAGCTATAATCATAACTTATAATGAAACTGTTCTAATTAATAAGGACCAGTCATTAGCCAAGCAGGACAATTGCTTACTATGCTATCAGTCTGTGTTCTGTATCCATGTAAGGTATTTTATTTATGAAATTAATTAAGATATTAAGTATTTTTTTTTTTTTTAAAGGATTAAAAAAAAAAAAATATTAAGTAAAAATATATTTTTTTGATGATAAGAATAAATAAAAATGTAACCTTTTTTTTTTTTTTTTTTTGATGGGGCAGGGCGGATCCCCAGGGGAAGGGCGGATCCCCAGGGGCAGGGCGGATCC
Organism: Chiridota heheva; assembly: GCA_020152595.1. NCBI lineage: Eukaryota > Metazoa > Echinodermata > Holothuroidea > Apodida > Chiridotidae > Chiridota > Chiridota heheva. The sequence continues at coordinate 822,684 of JAIGNY010000492.1, forward strand.
CAGGGGCAGGGCGGGTCCCCAGGGGCAGGGCGGATCCCCAGGGGCAGGGCGGATCCCCAGGGGCTGGGCAGATCCCCAGGGGCAAGGCGGATCCCCAGGGGCAGGGCGGATACCCAGGGGGCAGGGCGGATCCCCAGGGGAAGGGCGGATCCCCAGGGGCAGGGCGGATCCCCAGGGGCAAGGCGGATCCCCAGGGGCAGGGCGGATCCCCAGGGGCAGGGCGGGTCCCCAGGGGCAGGGCGGATCCCCAGGGGAAGGGCGGTTCCTAGGGAAGGGCGGATCCCCAGGGGGCGGGGAAGATCCCCAGGGGGCGGGGAGGATCCCCAGGGGGCAGGGCGGATCCCCAGGGGGCAGGGTGGATCCCCAGGGGGCAGGGCGGATCCCCAGGGGGAAGGGCGGATCCCCAGGGGGCAGGGCGGCTCCCCAGGGGCAGGGTCGGCCCATGGAGAAACAGCAAAGCTAGTGGTCTGCCTATATTTTGCTCTTACTAGAAGTCTAATAGTACAAGCTTGACTGTTTGTTGTTTTTCATTAAAAGAAATATTTAACATCATCTCGATCAATTAAAGAAACAGTATATTGCCTTTTTTTGATCACACAAAAAAGTGTAAGATATCTTATAAGTTACCATTCATTTTTCCAGCTAAAGTCTCATGTTTTACTGTAATAAAAATTCCTTTGGAGTCCTCTAGCCCTACTGCACATATCAACAGATTGATATCAGCCTTTATTATTGCGTACAGGGTTTAGCAGCATTAAACATGTACATGTATACACTTTGTATTGAAGCTCTGTGCTACCATGGACCTATTGCTTGTTGTACACTGGGGCTATTGTACCAAGTGATCACTTTCATGCACATTATAAGTTGAGGTTTAACAATGGACCATAAGTCAGAGGTGTTTTGTCATTGTATTGATTTTGAAGGTAATTTTTGGAGTGATCCTTATTTAAGATCCAATAAGAATAGCATACAAAATAGCATGCAGTCCAGTGCCACCTATTTTAGAACTTATTTGGACATAGTAGGCTGTGGCTGTTTTGATATAATGTATAATGTTCAGTACTGGGGGCGCTCGGGACGTTAAACCTTGCTATGCTATGCTATGCTATGCTGTGCTATGGTATACTATGCTATGCTATGCTATGTTATGCTATATAGAGTTTCTTTTTAAAGGGTAGAACCTTAGAAATGTTAGACTCTATAATGCCTTTTTTCTGGAGGGGTTAATATGGTATGCATATATACTAATAATTTGCACTTTGAAATTTTGAATTTCTGGGTAACTTTGTCAAAATGCTACATTTTCAATTTTGATATGTGCTTCATCATGACCAAAATTTCAAATAGTTTTGAATATATCTTCAAAATTTTAATGTGTTAAAGGAGACATAAAGTGTGACATAATCCTTATTTCCTACGATAAAATTAAAAATAACACATTTTTCTGACCAAGTTTTATATCCCCTTAAGCAATCTAAGACAATTTCTATGATTATTAAAAACTTTAAATTCTACTACTAAATAGTACTATGGGAGCTGACATTTGATTTCAAAACATGCAGGTTATGATGTCATCAGCCCAGCAGGATGTTGGAATGCTTTGTATTTTTTTATAATCTTCACTGTACCTCAAGATTTCTAGGTTATGAGAAAAAAATAAGATTATGTAAGCATCAAGGAATTTTTTATACAAACATGAAATTAACAAAACATTCTGTTAAAACTTTATGTCACATCATTTTGAAATAAAAACTTGTCACATTTATAAAGAAATACATTAAATTCCTTATGTCCCAGTTATGTCATTATGCACAATATTTGAATACAGAATTGGACAAAATGGCAGCCTCCATGTGTCAACTTCAAACATGAATAACTTGAGATAGAAATAAGATTTTGACTTGCTGTTTGTGGATGTTGGTTTAAGATTTGTATTCTCTATCTTATGAAATAATGATTATATCAGACTTTACGTCTCCTTTAATGAAAAGAAGAAAAGTTCAAGGCCTGTGGACATATATAGAAAACATTGATTTGAATAGTTTTGAAATTCCTTAAACACCTTAGGAAGAAACCCAATTTTCTCATTAGAAGTGGTTAGAAAAAGGGTAATATGTTATGTCTATCACTTATCTGTTAATTAAGGGTGTAATGCTATTATTCTTAGCACACATTGCCATTTGAATGCTAAATTCAAAAGGTTATTTAATGGTCATAACATTATCATTGGTAATCATTCTGAGCCTTGTTTCATAGAATTGTAATCCAAGTTATATTTCTGATAAGTTTTAGGTTCAATGTGCCCAAACAAAACATTTATAGAGAAAACATTTCAAATCATTCGATTTCCTCTAATCCCATATCACCCTTTGTCATGGTCAGAGATCACCAGTATATGATTTTACTGAAGGAATATGTAGACTGAAGTCTGATGATAGCCTAGATAATTGGTTGTTATGCTTATATTGGCCATCCTGTCTTTAATCAAGAAAAATATCTGCTTCCATAATTCATATGATGTAATGAAAATCCATGCTTCTACATGTAGCTGTTTTATTATGCCATTGCTTCTTACTTCAGGCCTTAATGTGCCTCTGGCACTGCCATTGTAAACCAGTGGAAAGGAATGTTTGTTTCATTTTGTACAGGGTATCATTCATTTGATGCCCAAATATTTTCAGAAAATGATTTTACCTCTCTATGATCATTTTGGGCCTCGCCCTCAGCTTTATGTCATTGTACTGAGAGTCATTCACCCACTAACAACTACATGTACCTGGAAAGATTACATCTGAGGACTTAAACTTACAAAATAACATTCATTCAGGAAAATACATCAAATCATTGGATTTCCTCTGACCCCATTTCACTCTTTTTTATGGTCAAAGATTGCAGAGAAATGTAGACAAAATATGTGTAAGGTCTTAAAATAGGGGGGTTATACTTTTATTGTCCATCTAGTCTTGAGTTTGACACAATATCTGCTTCCGTTTGATATAAATGTGTTGAAAATCTCCTCTTCCACATTGTTTTGTCGACGCATTTATTGTGCTCGTTTTTAACTAGTAGTACTGTAGATAAAAAGAGGAAAGGGGTTTTTCTTCAGACATTTGATGCTCTGATATTCTTAGTTAGCCTAATTCTCAGTGCATTTGAAAGATTTTCAATTGATGGTTATAAACTTAGTTACTTCTCTCTATCTTTTATGATCATTTGGAGCCTTTTTCATGCCATTGTACCAAAAAATTATTTGCCTGTTAACACTATATAAGTTTAAACTCAGCAGACAGTAACATTCATACAGAAAAACTTCAAACCATTAATATTTACTCCGATACCAATATTTTCAGTCGTCATGGTCAAAGATCACAAAGAAATGATCTTATTAAAGGCGAGATTGAAACGAATATTTTTGGCATGCGGTCAGAAGATACTGGAAATTCTTTTGTGATTAGCCTTTCTGGAGCCTAAAAAAATTCTTCCGCTTTATTTTGATGCATTTAAATTTATGTATTAAAAATCTTGTGTTCCACACAAGAGTTAAAAGTGATTAAGAATTAATTCAAAGTAATTAAATATTAATTTAAGGTAATTAAGTATTAATTTAAGATAATTAAGTATTAGTATAAAGTAATTAAGTATTAGTTTAAGGTAATTAAGTATTATTTAAAGTAATTAAGTATTATTTTAAGATAATTAAGTATTATTTTAAAGTAATTAAGTATTAAATTAAAGTACTTAAGTATTAATTTAAAGTAATTAAGTATTGATTTAAAGTAATTAAGTATCAATTTAAAGTAATTAAGTGATAATTTAAAGTAAATAAGTATTAATTTTAAGTAATTAAGTATTAGTTTAAAGTAATTGAGTATTAATTTAAAGTAATTAAGTATTAATTTAAAGTAATTAAGTATTAATTTAAAGTAATTAAGTATTAATTTAAAGTAATAAGGTATTAATTTAAAGTAATTAAGTAATAATTTAAAGTAATTATGTATCAATTTAAAGTAATACTAATGGGCGATTTGAATTATTCTTTGGATAACAAGTGAGTTTACTGTAAGGTTTCAAAGTTTAGAGTGAAAGGGATTTTCGTTTTGGATATTTGGAAAAGTGAAAAGACAGAACAACAAAATCTGTCTTTATTACTTAAAAATTATAACATACGGTTTATATCTTTTCCAGAAAGAGTGCACCAACTGGTCATAATGACTGCAATAGAAATTTTTGATGGTTGCATATCTGAATGCTAAAATGACTGTGTTATGTGAAAAGATTATTATCAGGGGTCAAGCAAATTCATATATGAAAGAGAACTTTACAAGGAACAAACGGTGAAGAAGGCATTCAAAAATCTTATTCTGTTAAGGAGATATTTAACTTCAAAGTTTAGTATCATTTGTGTAGAAATTACTGAAATCAAGACTAGTTGCGACGTCACAGCCTTAGATTCCTCAAAGTCTTTAATACATTTCTTGATTTTCTTCCTGTGATTTTGTGGATTAAAAACCATTGGATTATGTCAGGAAAGTAGTAAGGTAGAATCTTGCAAGAGTAATTTTAATTTACCACCTGAATTGAGTTTTGAGGAAAATAATTCAAATAGTAAAATTGTGAAATAGTCTTTCTTTAAAATACATTAACGATTGTTAAGAATGTGAGGATGAGAGGAGAACACCAGTGTTCCAAGTAGACTTACTACACCAGTCATTTCTACACAGATAAGGTCAAGAGCTTTAAACGTTTAACATCTTCATAACGGATGAGAATTTGTATTATTTCTTCACCATTTTGCTCCTTTGGAAATAATTTTGATTTAAGATGGACTTGATTGACCATTAACCTTACCCTTATAAAGGTGTAAGTACAGGTAGCAAGTATAAAATATACTAAAAAACATGCAAACAGCAAAAACTTAAACCTAAATGCTACTTAGAGCACTTCCTTTCACAACTTTCGTTTTGTTATTATTAGTGCTGTCTCGACATGGCTGTATTACGTATCAATTATTTAGGTGAAAAATATCGCGATATATCGTATATCTCGATACTTTTTAAGAAAACAGACTCACGACACAAATTCTTAATATCACTAACGTTATATGATCATGGAGTTGCAATTTACTCTATGATTATGATGAAGGCAAGAAAAAATGATTTGCAGATCTAGCAGATGACATGATCATGTGACTAGTATGTTTATTACGCACGTGTTTGGTATGAATTCAGCTAACGTGACCCATGAATCATCGAAGTGAGAACCTGAGTGGCACATTCTGGACTAATTTTTTGTTTATTTTGCCAACTTACATTGGCACGTGCCAGTGTGTGGTGACGGGAGCTTGATTTTTGATAAGTTGTTTTTATGTTTCACGAATATTTTGCACATTTTTAGTGGCCTAAACTGGACTTTTAGATTTAGTACCGTGACATTACATTTGTAACGTACGAAGTAGCCTAGCCAAGTTGCACGAAATTTTCTTAGTCCATTATTAGCTTTTGGTATCGTGATATGTTGCAAGAGGCATATTTCATGTCGTGGAAGAAGAGATATCGCGATAATTAATGTCATGACAGTACCAGGTATTATATGTATTTTCTCATTGTTAGAATGTTATCATTAATTATGAATGTTGTGATGAAACAAATAATTTAATGAAATGAAATAAATGATTAGGATATTATTGTGACCTCAGAATGGGACAACTAGGAATTGCTGATGTTTACTTATTGTTCACATTTTAATTGGGAGAAGTTGGCTATAATAAACAGGAAATTGGATGTAAATATCATAAGTTGGACCCAAAATTTGAGAACCCTTGATATCTGAAATTTGGGAAAGAAATATAAAGAATTACATAAGAAGAATTTTAGCTGTAGGCCTATTCCCTTTCTTACATCATCAAATGATGAAATTTGCAAATGCTGAAATTTTTACAAACTTTGATTTGTCAAACCTAAAAACTATTTTGCTGAGAATTTACCTCTGAGAATCTCAACCTTTTCATAAAAGCTAATCCCTGTAGGAAGTCCTGACTGATTTGAGTCATATCCAGGGGTGATAAACATGTCCCCAAGTGACCTTTAATGAGAGACCTCATGTCATGCCATTGTTTTCACTGTTGATGATCCACTGGAGGTGGTCTTGGTATGATGATTGGACTACAGTACCTGATGGATTCGATTAATTGGAGCAAGAAAAACCCCAGAAAATTACATGTTGCTGTCATGGTAACTGCATCTCTGATCATGGAAGTTCTCTTCCTACCTCCATGATCAGATCAAATTGCTTGCCAGGGGACAAATTAAAAAAAATTAACCACTTTCTTTAAAAACAATGTTCCCGATTTTCACTGTTCAAACTTTTCTTGAATAAAAAAGCAAATTCCTTGCTTTAAATTTAGTCTTAACATACACCTTTTTTGTCATAATATACCTACCTGTAAGAGAAACACGAAATAAATAATAGTCATAAGGCTGCTGTGCACTTGTCGAAATTCTAAACCAATTAAGGCTGTAACACGTATCGTATCACATGTACGGGGTAAATTTGTAATGGAACTCATGATAATTGCAGCGATAGTTAACACATGCTGCAAGCACAGTGTCAGGGATGTGAGTGAGACAAACAATTCTTTTGAAGATTATGAATATGTAGCACAAATTATTGTCTTCGGCAAAGGGAGTGGAGGGGGGAGGGGGGGGGGGGGGCTCAATTGTACCATACCACGTGCTGGAAAATATATTTTTTCAACAATAAAATAACTTAAAAGGCATTAGGGAGAAAAATGATGTTCGAACATAAAATTATGCTTCTAACAAAAGTTTTGAGCTGTTTTGTATAATTTATAATGTGTGGGTTAATGCGTAATTCTAAACTCTTTTGGTCGTTGGTCGATTATGGAAGTTATACAAGGGAACGGTCATGGGAACTTATATTTTGTCAAAAAAAATAAGAAATGGGGTCACACAAAGTTCATCTTAATGAGGTCTTGCATCCCATTACATTAATTTCTCAGAATTATCAGGCATGCATATCATTGTTTTTAGTTATTTATTCTACATATAGAGCCCTTTTCAAGCAAGCATTAATATCCTCCGATATCCCCTGTTAGTAAATAAATTTCCAATTAAGCTTAGCCCAGCGTACTGAAATGCTTTCCATGTGGAACGTGTACTGACATACTTTTAGAGTTGTGAACGTTTAGGGATTTTAGTAATTTAGTACTGTGATTTTCGGAAGTACACCAAAATTGCTCCAATTTACAATGTCAAGTTTAAAAAAAATCACATAACCAGTATGACAAACGTGTTGACCCATTGCCTAAATAGATGTTGGAATTTTGCAATTCAAATCATGAAAAGTACATTTCTTCAGTATAAATCATCATTTTTATGGAAAATGTACATGGAAATTTGGTTAAGAAGGAACATAAAAGTTCCCTTCAATGTCATTTAATCTCAAGATCACTACGCCTTTCAGTAAAACTCTTGGATACTGTGGTACCTCGGTGCCTCGCTGTAATCAATTTAATAACTACGTCACCACCCCGGAAATACAGTTTCTCTTATAAAATGGCTGTGATCTTTGCGAATCATGCAGAATTTCAGCTCTGCTAAAACCTTTTTTTGTTCGTTTGTTTTGCAATATTTTTTTCTTTCCTGCAAAATTTATTTGACTCTTGTCTACATGTAAATGTGCTGATCGCCACGATTAAAAAAAATTCACTGTGTATTTTGTGGTCAATTTTACAGCTTGTAAAACTGGTCTTGACAGAGTGAGATAAAAACCAAATGTTTGTTATTGTTAGTTTTAGTGGCCCATCTATGATCGATTGATTGCATTGATAATTGCGGGAAAAGAAAGGTTTTTCATACTTTAAAAATATTTGTTACGAAGGATTTTACTTATAGAACAAGTTTTATGAACAGAAAACAATATATTGCAGGATGTTTATGTTATATATGTTTGAGAAAAAAACGGAACAGTGTTATTTGGTATTTGAAAATTCACTGTTCCTGCTTAAAAAGCATTGTTCTCGGAACAGCCTAACTGCGGGAATTTTGTCAAAGAATATAATTTCATAAACTAATATACTTACATGTACAAGAATGATTTTTTCTGGTAATTAGTATTGCGTCTACCTGAATGGAGATGTTAATGCCGTACATGTCATGGCAAAGTTCCTGCATTTGCTGGGGTTCTTGGAACAGCGGGAACTTTGACCCCTGCTTGCCCTCAAATCGGGGAATATAATTTGATAAACTAATGTAGTTACATGTACAAGAATGATTTTTTCTGGTGATTAGCATTGTGTCTACCTGAATGGAGATGTTAATGCCGTACATGTCATGGCGAAGTTCCTGCATTTGCTGGGGTTCTCGGAACAGGGGGAATTTTGACCCCTGCTTGCCCTCAAAATGGACTCAAATTGAGGAATATGATTTTATAAACTAATGTAGCTACATGTACAAGAATGTTTTTTTTTTGGTAATTAGTATTGCTTCTACCAGAATGGAGATGTTAATGCGGTACATGTCATGGCAAAGCTCCTGCATTTGCTGGGGTTCTCGGAACAGCGGGAATTTTGACCGCTGCTTGCCCTCAAAATGGGCTCAAATCGAGGAATATAATTTGATAAACTAATGTAGTTACATGTACAAGAATGATTTTTTCTGGTGATTAGCATTGTGTCTACCTGAATGGAGATGTTAATGCGGTACATATCATGGCAAAGTTCCTGCAGTTGCTGGGGTTGATCTTATCGTGAAGTTTCCTACGTATGTTAATTCTGTAGTCTTGATTGGATATGGAGAATTTGTAGAATGGCAATTAGAATACACAATTTCCAATGAAATAGCTCAGGTCAGACATCTAACTTGATTTAAAAGAGGGCAGTGTGCTAGACTATGTTGAGGGGCATATTATTGCGTGCCCGAAGCGCTGCTTCTTTTCGGTGTGGAATCCAGGGGCCTCCTTAAGGCTCAAGCCCTTGGTGAAGCTCTGGGATTTTAGCCATAATCATACCTTATAATGAAACTATTCTGACTGATAAGGACCAGTCATTAGCCAAACAGGGCAATTGCTTACTATGCTATCATTCTGTGTTTTGTATCCTTTTCATTTATGAGGTTGATTAAGATAATTAAGATTTAAAAACACACAATAATCTGAAAAACATTTTTTAATTATTTTTTTTTTGATGAGGGGCAGGGCAAACCACAAGGGGGCTGGGGAGGGGAAGGGTGTGCCCACGAAGGGGAAGGGTGGCCCACCCCTGTGAAATAGCAAATCTAGGAGTCTGCAGGTGTTACCAAGCTGGGTTGACATTTCGATCATTGCAATCATTCTGGAAAATTGTTTTTGAAGAAGAAAAAAAATCTAATTCAGTAAGGTAGGTATTAAAGATTAAAATTTTGATGAATTGTAAGCAGAAAAAATATCAGTGGGAAAATTAATGAGAATTTATTGGAATTGCAATTGATTACAAAATTTCCTGCGGTTCTATTAATGTAGCAAACATATCTTTATATGCTTCTCTCTTTCAACATTTAATGTACTATTCATCGCACAATTACATGGGGGGACGTTTGTAAACCACATATTTATCACATATTCTATTGCTTATTCAAGAAATCTATAAAAAAATTGTTTAATGAAAATTAGTTTTTCTTCGAGTGAATTGCCATTTATCCTGGGTTATAACTACCCGGAACCTTAGATTTGTTCCAAGTTTGTGGAGAATGACCTTTTTATTAGTGCTGTTATGACATGACGATTATTATGATATCGCAATATCTCTTTTCCTCACAACATGAAATATGCCTCTCAACACATAGCAATACCAAAACTTGATTCTCAACTAAGAAATTTTCACACCACTAGGCTAGGCTACTTTGTATGTTATAATTCTAACGTTACGGTATTAAATCTAAAAGTCAAGTTTAGGCCATTAAAACGTGGAAAAATATCATGAAACATAAAAAACTAATTAAAAATTGTGCTCCTTCACCCCATACTGGCACTCTCTGATGTAAGTTGGCAAAATGAACAAAAAATTGACCCAGAACATGCCAGGCTCACTTAGATGATTCATGGTCACGTTGGCTGAATTACCAAACACATGCATGATTAATGTAATAGCCACGCGATCATGTCGTCTGCTAGATCTGTAAATCATTTTTTCTGGCGTTCATCATAAAAGAAGTAACGTTAGTGATATTACCAATTTGTGTTGTGAGTCAGTATTGGTATGTCGCGATATTTTTCTCCACGATATTTGATGTCATGATAGCATTACTTTTTATACCTGTTTTTTTTTGTATGAAGACTATGCGTCAGCCAGCCTTCTGAAAAATAAGGCTCCCCTTGTATAAAATCTTCCTGTACCATTTCTGGCAGAAACAGTAGGAGAAATATACACTTCCAATTTCTTCAATTTTGCTGAAGTTCAAACAGGACTTTTGAGGTAAAGTTTATTTACCCATAGTAAATATTTAATGACAATATAATCATCTGACAATGATTAGATATGAAATTGATTTTCAATCAACAATAAACCTCTGTTCTAGTTGAATACAGAATTCATTCCATCAACAGTATATTGGTATCGTATTTGATAACGCACTTTAACCGTAATCTTCATTCTTTTCCAATAGAAATATCAACATGCCTGCACATACTATAGGAATTATCTTCTCCTCAACCTTCTGATTTAGAACCCCCCTAAGCATTGGCAGTATACTTGAATCCAGACTACCTCCATGCTTGAATTGAATGAGAATTGAAATTCCTAGACCACTGAGTCACAATTAAGCGGCCTATTTTCAGTGGAGGTACATAAATGTTTATATGCAATGTTTTTCATGTGGAACTGAAATTGATGTGCTATGCCTGGTAGGAATGTTACTTGAAATTCCCAGAGAGATATATGGATGGGAAGCAACAACTTGAGCTTAAATGGTTTGAAATATATTAAAAGTCGTGGAGACAGCAAAATGTCAAATCACCCTTACAGAAATATTAGCATGCAGCAAGTGTGCAGCAAGTGTGCAGCAAGTGTGCAGCAAGTGTGCAGCAAGTGTGCAGCAAGTGTGCAGCAAGTGTGCAGCAAGTGTGCAGCAAGTGTGCAGCAAGTGTGCAGCAAGTGTGCAGCAAGTGTGCAGCAAGTGTGCAGCAAGTGTGCAGCAAGTGTGCAGCAAGCGTGCAGCAAGCGTGCAGCAAGCGTGCAGCAAGCGTGCAGCAAGCGTGCAGCAAGCGTGCAGCAAGCGTGCAGCAAGCGTGCAGCAAGCGTGCAGCAAGCGTGCAGCAAGCGCGCAGCAAGCGCGCAGCAAGCGCGCAGGCAAGCGAGCAAGCGGCGCGGCAAGCGGCGCAAAGCGCGGCAAGCGGCGCGGCAAGCGGCGCAAGAGCAAGCGGCGCGGCAAGCGGCGCGGCAAGCGGCGCAGCAAGCGCAGCAAGCGCGCAGCAAGCGCGCAGCAAGCGAGCAGCAAGCGAGCAGCAAGCGAGCAGCAAGCGAGCAGCAAGCGAGCAGCAAGCGAGCAGCAAGCGAGCAGCAAGCGAGCAGCAAGCGCGCAGCAAGCGCGCAGGCAAGCGAGCAGCAAGCGAGCAGCAAGCGAGCAGCAAGCGTGCAGCAAGCGTGCAGCAAGCGTGCAGCAAGCAAGCAGCAAGCAAGCAGCAAGCGTGCAGCAAGCAAGCTAAAATTTCTGTAAGGGCAGTTAGAAATTAATCATTTTACAGCATTTTAAAACTTGGATACCTATAAGTTATGTTAACTTCTTGCTTTTTGATACCTCTCCAAAATATTTTGAATGGGAGATGTTGGATATAGCGACCAGGAAATTGGAAATTTTAATATCCTTGACCCAGATATAACAGTAGAATGCGATTTGAAAACCTTTTCATTTAAAATTTGGGAAAAATATACAAAGAATTACATTGATGGATTTTAACAATGTTTCCTGTTCATACATCATCCCTTTTCTTTGTGCGTACTGAAAGTTGTCACAAACTTTGATTTGTTATAATATTTAAAAACTAAGTTATTGTGACCATTTATCTTAGAATTGAATACCCTTTCAAAACATACCCTCCTGTCCATACCTTTAAAGGCCATCGTGTCATGATTAAAATGTGGCTGTGCACATTTTATTCCAAAACAATTCTGATTGGCCTATCAATGTAAATGCAAATTGTACCATTGTGTTTCGACCAATAAAAACACAGAAATTAAAAATATATTTACCTCTATGTTAAAAACGATAAGTGGCCTTTTAGCTTTGTGATGTATATTGAAAGAGAAAAAGTGCACATGAAAGTTCCCAATAACTGGAGTAAATGGGTTACAACTTACAGTGTGAAATGTGTACTGTAGTTTGGTACAGCTGATTTGGAATGAAGAAGCGATAATTTTTTGGTCAATGTTTTTAATCGATTTTGCTTTAGCTGGGCTTTCGGATTTTACTGCTTTTTCTTGCTTGTGTCCTTGAATTATTATATTTTATCATCACCTAAGTTGTTGTTTTTCACTACATTTATATTAATTCTTGTTACAGCACCTGATCTGTATTCTGTATTGATCTGATTTTCTACTTCAAGAAGCTGAAGTCATTAATGATTTATTTTCCCTATTTTATGATTAACTCCTTTCGGTACATGACTTTGAAAAAAAAGAACTTGCTGGAAAATGGATCAATGCATATGATTTTGAAATACAAAAATTGATCAAGTGTGCTTTCGTTATTCGTGTTTGAAATCAGAGGAAGTATGAGTGATGATGTCATAGTTGTTTGGCTTATTTGTGAGGAACTCATAGTTTTCAAAAGATTTCCAAACTTTTTTTTTCAAGAAAAAGAATGGATTGATGCAGAGTGAATGAGATTCTGATAGCAATCTCCCAGCCTCCCCCTACCCCAATTTGTTGGGCCTGACTGTAGTATCAAGGTAATATCATGATCAAGATCAAAAGTATTACCGGGAGTCTTCATAGTGCTCAAGTATTACAGCGAGTCTTCATGGTGCTCAAGTATTACAGGGAGTCTTCATAGTGCTCAAGTATTACAGGGAGTCTTCATAGTACTCAAGTATTACAGGGAGTCTTCATAGTGCTCAAGTATTACAGGGAGTCTTCATAGTGCTCAAGTATTACAGGGAGTCTTCATAGTGCTCAAGTATCACAGGGATAGTGCTCAAGTATTACAGGGAGTCTTCATAGTGCTCAAGTATTACAGAGAGTCTTCATAGTACTCAAGTATTACAGGGAGTCTTCAAAGTGTTTAAGTATTACAGGGAGTCTTCAAAGTGTTTAAGTATTACAGGGAGTCTTCATAGTGCTCAAGTATTACAGGGAGTCTTCATAGTGCTCAAGTATTACAGGGAGTCTTCATAGTGCTCAAGTATTACAGGGAGTCTTCATAGTGCTCAAGTATTACAGGTAGTCTTCATAGTGCTCAAGTATTACAGGGAGTCTTCATAGTGCTCAAGTATTACAGGGAGTCTTCATAGTGCTCAAGTATTACAGAGAGTCTTCATAGTGCTCAAGTATTACAGGGAGTCTTCATAGTGCTCAAGTATTACAGGGAGTCTTCATAGTGCTCAAGTATTACAGGGAGTCTTCATAGTGCTCAAGTATTACAGCGAGTCTTCATAGTGCTCAAGTATTACAGCGAGTCTTCATAGTGCTCAAGTATTACAGGGAGTCTTTATAGTGCTCAAGTATTACAGGGAGTCTTCATAGTGCTCAAGTATTACAGGGAGTCTTCATAGTGCTCAAGTATTACAGGGAGTCTTCATAGTGCTCAAGTATTACAGGGAGTCTTCATAGTGCTCAAGTATTACAGAGAGTCTTTATAGTGCTCAAGTATTACAGGGAGTCTTCATAGTGCTCAAGTATTACAGGGAGTCTTCATAGTGCTGAAGTATTACAGGAGTCTTCATAGTGCTCAAGTATTACAGGGAGTCTTCATAGTGCTCAAGTATTACAGGGAGTCTTCATAGTGCTTAAGTATTACAGGGAGTCTTCATAGTGCTCAAGTATTACAGGGAGTCTTCATAGTGCTCAAGTATTACAGGGAGTCTTCATAGTGCTCAGCTCAAGTATTACAGGGAGTCTTCATAGTACTCAAGTATTACAGGGAGTCTTCAAAGTGTTTAAGTATTACAGGGAGTCTTCATAGTGCTCAAGTATTACAGGGAGTCTTCATAGTGCTCAAGTATTACAGGGAGTCTTCATAGTACTCAAGTATTACAGGGAGTCTCCATAGTGCTCAGGGACTTGTCAAGACTTTTTGTTGTGTCATCAATTTGAGGACACTGCAACATTGTTTCTTTTTTGTTTTGCAGAATTGATTTGAACATTTGATCTAGTGGTCATAGCATCAGCTTGGCAAGCTAAAGGTTGTGGTTTAATTCCCAGGGGTCTGCATCCACAAGTGCTTCACAACTGAATTATCAAGTGGCCTAAGACATATCTATATAACTTAACCTATTATTATTATTATTATTATTATTATTATTATTATTATTATTATTATTATGTATTCCAGTACAAATTCAAAACATTTGTAAAAAGGAAAATGAAATATATATATATATTGAAAAAGGGACATAGAATACCTGATGTGCCTTCTATATAAACATGTTCCTTTTGTGATGATGTCACTCTTATGTTCTGTATGATGTGATATGCAGGGTTTCTTCTAAATAAGGTGCAGCTGGCAGTGTATTTTGATGAAAATGGGCATGTTCTCATAACATGATGCTAAGCTTTCTGTACTCTTGGTATTTTGGGCCATGCTTATCAAAAACAGCCGTGCAAACAACTGCCGCTTAGGTTGCCCGATGAAACCGTTGTGGATATGTCAATATCTATGTCAGCTGACATTTTGTCATTTGGTGCAGTGAAGACCTTTTACTTTGTTTTAGTTTTTGTTTAGTTTTCATTTCAAATAAGTACATGTTAAGTACCTTAAGTCTAATCATATGTTTTGTATCTTTTCCTTCATAGCCCAAGCTGTTGGCCAGCGACCTCCTTGACCTCGTTGTGTCATATATTAGTCTCAAAGAAAAGGACTTCTTCGGACTTGCCTTCTTGGATGACACGTAAGCTATATCAGCTTTTTCTTACAATTGAATTAGAGACATTTTTTGCAAGATTGTTCTAGTTTAGTGATTTTGGATTCATTGCTATCGAGAGTGAATCTAGAATTGCCAAATCGAGGGATAGGGGCGGACTGGCCTATAGGTCCAGTGGACATGGTCCAAAGTAACGCTAAACTTGTGCACAAATAGCAGTTCCAAAATTAAAAATTAATTAAGCAGATTAAAATCTTTTCAAATGTCTTCTGAAATTGTGCCTAATATGGTCGAATGACCATGAAAATTGCTCGGAGCAGTCCCCCTCTCATACTTTTTCCCCTCCATTTAACTTATTGTGCGCCATTGATAAATCTGGTCCAAAATATTTCTGCCCCCCAGTCGGCCTCTGGTGAGGGGGACTTTGGTGATCCTTTATAGAGTTGGATATAATGGGTATCGGAACTTTATTGCAGATTGCATTCTGGTTCAATACTATACTTATCCCACCTCTCCCTTTTTACCTTCACCATGATGTGTTGTAAGGTAAGGTAGGCTGGTTTTTGCACAGTGGCGACCGCTGTTATTAATTAACCCTTTCAGAGAAATAACTCATGCAAGCTCTCTTTGCTGATGTTAGCTCACCACGAGCTGGTGTTAGCTCATGATGAGCTTGTAAGAAGCTCACAGTGGTTCCATTTATGTCCACCCTGTGAGCTCAATTTGTTGGCTCATCACAATGAGTTGGATGGAAACTTGCCTAAATTTTTCTTAAGGAAGGACCATTCTAGAGCTCACTCAAACACTCCAGTGGAAATAAAATTTGTTAAAACTAAGGAGTTTCTTGAATGGAGACCTACTAAAATTTTAGTAATGTAAACAGAATGAAGACATTTTTGTGTAGCTTAACTTGAAGAAATATTTCCATGGTTTTTTGTAAAATTTTATTTGAAAGAACATACTTTTACAGCCATTTTGGTACAAAAACAGGTTGATATCATATTCTGTTCAGGAGATATGGATTTTTAAAGATTTCCCAATTGCATTGTTCAGTTTTTGTACAGTATGATGAATTCGTGTTTGAAGATGTCATAGAGGCAATTCCATTGCAAATGTTTATGTATTTTTTTTGAACATTAATTGGTTCTTTTTGTATGATTAGAAACAATTTTCCAAAAGTTATTCGAAGTAGGGTTTATTTAACAATGTATATAAATCTCACCAATCTATTTTTCTAGCAGGTTTTACTAATAAAAAGGAAGATAGATTTAAAGAAATACATAAACTTTGTGGGAGAATGTGTTGCTGTGATGTCACACTGAGCTTTTTCCTATTAGTTTATTGGCTCTTTTTGTGAACCTTGAAATTTTAATATTTTCTGGTAGGAATAACATATCAACATGATTTTTGTACTTGATTGTTTGTGATTTGTTTTCTTTCTTTTTTATGAAAGGTTATGAAAAACATGGGAATATTTCTTTAAGTATTCTCACTATAATGGTTACACACTGTAATTTCTCAGTCTGTAAATGAGTGTCAGCTCATTTGCACTTGTGCAAAACACATTTCCTACAGAATAGAAGCATGACAGCATAGGTTACATTACTCCTCAATTACAAGCACAGCCTGACATCAGGTATGTTTTATTATATCTCTCATGTCAGACTCTGGGAGTATTTTATGATACCTGTCATAGTACTAGCTGCTTATAATGGTCTTTAGGGAAAAGGAATTATTGGAGCACTTTGATTTTTAAGTACTGTGTAGGTAGGTATGTATGATTCTTCTTTTGAGTGGTGAGATTTTACTTGTTTAAGGTTTGCTGTCATTCCAACTGCAGACAATAAATCTATCTTTTAGAAAGATGCTTTTAAAATGATGTGATACAAGTCTTCATTTCTACCATTTGTAGGATTTTGTAGTATTTTATGTCTCCTGTGTTTCTTCATTGTAAATGTACAGTATTGGGAAGGGGGAAATGGAGGATATAGGGGCAGCGGAGCATTCAAAATACTGGGGGAGGGGACTAATGAGATCAGGTGACATGGGATAACAATATTGGGGGAGGGAAGGCTAATTAGGTCAGATAATGTTTTAACACATGTTCACCTAAAATTATTAGGAGGGGGGGGGGAGCTGAAACCCCATCCCCTGTCATATCATAGGAACAAATGCTGACATGTTTAGTTTGGATGTACTTACAGAACGTGCAGGTACAGTATGCTGCAGATAGTCACTGTTAAAAATAATGACACTTAAAAAGAAACCTTGAAAAAGTTAAAAGATTGCCGAAACAAATCTATTGTATTTTTCCCAAATTTGACCTAAAATCCCATCAAAATCAATAAAGAATGGACTGCCCTAAAAGTTTAGACCTGTTTCACAATTAAGTGTTCTCTATTGTTTTATTTCTAATACAGTAATAACGTAAACGTCCCATGAAAAGATACATTTTTAAGTCTCCTCAGATATTTTATTTCACATTAAGTTTCCTCTCATAGTATGAAATAGGTTTTTCAGCAGGACATGGTTATCTGTTTTGAGACAAAGCCAAATGCAATTAAATTGGAACATATAAAAACTATAACATACTGACCAGACCTCTTTATGTGGGATTTACCAGGCAGATTGCTGGTGATATTCTACATACTGTGTAGCATCTCTACGGTTTAAATATGTAAATAGCTGTTTTTCTTTCCCTTTTGTGCTACTTTCATCTTGATTTCTTCTTGTTTTACTTTAAAATATTGTATATAATGTTGTACACAACCGCCAGACTTTATATCATATAGCCCAGACAGGTCTATGATTGATAAACTTGAAACAGCATTGACCTTACAAATTACCGAAATTGTCATCACAGTGCATTGGCATGCTTAAGTTTCTTAGCAATTGTTTTATATTTCACAGAAATGAGATATCTTTTTCTTAATCTTGTTTGTAACATATAAAGGATTAGTTCAGTGGTCAAGCATGTCCATCTTATATGAAAGGGGACTCCCAAAGAAACAAAATAGTTATGGAGATAATCAAGTTTAAAGCGCTGCCTTATCTGTGTAGAAATGACTGGTGTAGTAAGTCTACTATGGAAAGTTAGTTTCTTCATCCTCACATTCTTAACAATTGTTAATGTATTTCACTATTCAAATTATTTTTCCTCAAACTTTCTTCAGGTGGTATATTATAAATACCCTTCCTAGATTCAGTTTTTAAACTTTTTTGACATATCCAATGGTTTTTAAGCCACAAAATCACAGGACAAAATTTGATGGAATGCATCAAGACTTTGAGGAATCTGAGGCTATGACATCACAACTAGTCTGATTTCAGTCATTTCTACACAAATTACATGAATACCAAAGTTTAAACTTACTGTAGATATCTCCTTAATGTAATAAGATTTTTGAATACTTTTTTCACTATTTTGTTTCTTTTGAAGTCCTCTTTTATATAAGATAAATAAGCTTGGGCAATATATTGATATTTTGACCCATATCGATATGATCGGTATAGAGTTCAAGGGTTATATCGATATGATGTTTTCACCAATAATGTACTATACATGAACTATTAATGAAGTAAAAACATGCACCTATCCTCATTATACAGCCACAAAAAGTTTATAATTTGTAATAGTTGCAGGCAGTCAATAATGTTAAGAGTTGATTAAGTCATCAATATATATATAAATATTACCTAAATTTATGTTCCACAGGCAGGAAATTCTTAATTCCGCTGTATGTACAGGCTGCTATGTACAGGCAGCTATGGACATTGTGCAATACTATAAGTTAATTTTCATGATTTATGATGGTTGAGCATTTGCAATCAATGAGACTTTCAATCCTTAAACATTGCGTCAAAATTCCTCAAAGGAATACTGCATCCCCAAAATTTATGTGGAAAAGCCTTAATTGACACCTAGTAGATTTTATCTTCAAAACTAAATTATTTCATCTTCAAAACTAAAAAATATTTCTCACTAATTTGTCCGTTCACACATCAGACTTTCCTGTACTAGTAAGCAGTACAAAAGTACAAACAGTGTGTAGATTTCTGGGCCCACTTTTGATGTTTTAGTAGCAGAGGACATTTTCTATAATATTTATTGACTTCTGAATGTCCAGGTCTTTAAAACAGAGTGCAAAAATGATGCCATTTCAGTAGGAAATTCAAAACAAGTAAGTGGGACCCAGCATTCAAAGGTAAAGTTGGCCCGTTTTAATTACCAAAAAAAGCTTTATACCAGTTTCTTGAAAATAGTGACAAAATGATATGTTCAAACTTATGGAATTTTCAATGTTTCTGTGATTTATTTTTTTGAGAAAGAGACAATGTAAAAAACAATTTCTTTATAATTGGTGTTTATTTGAAGATTTATGTACATATTTTCCATTCAATTCTGTACATTTACTAAGAAAATTTGTACTTTACATGATTTTTGTGCTGGAGCAAGATTACCTGGTACAAAACAGTTATATTATTATCTTGCAGTTTGCATGTCAATATTTTGTTATTATTGATATATTTCTAGCGATATATTGCTATTGTCTGAAGGTGAATATTGCCCAAACTTGCTTGACCACTAAACTAATCCTTTAAATTTGAAGTACGCCTTTACTATCAGTTGTCAACACACTTACTGAATTACTCAGATACTTTCATCCTGAACTGATAGTGCACAGAGTGCATTCAGAGGTCTTCGGATATAATTTTATCCCAGAAGAATACAATATCATTCACATCAGACGACCGATCAGGAGATTTCCATCAATGAATAATCTGGGAATATTTGGGCCAATGTAGTTCAGTCCTCAGTAAGTTCATCTGATAGGAGCTTTAGAATTCTTGTAAAATGAGGTTTTGTTGATAAACAAGTTGATATACAATTTATTGAAAACAAGAAGTTCATAATCCTTTGTGTAAATGATCAAAATTAATCCCACATGAAATAAAATTAACTTTTTGAAAATAAAGTCTTGAAGAGAAACATAATAGGCAAATAAACAAAATAGATTTTTCACTACAAAATTATTTTCTGGAAAAAGTTTTTTCAATTATTTGCAAGATATTGCGGAGGATAAGTTGAAGGAAAATTTACGAGGATTTCAAAGGATTGTAGGCATTCCTTTTTGAATTTCCATAAAGTACATGTGAGTTACAATATGACTATTTAAGAGCTGTGTCTTAAAATATAGTGATTGCATAAATAGTGTAAATAGATGCACTGTAGAATAATGTGGTTCACCTTTTGTTTTCTCTTCAGCATCTCTTACACTGTAGGTTAGTAGTGATTTCCATATCACTTGATTGACTTTGTAATTGTTCAACTTAAGTTTGTCACATGTTATTTTGGCTCATTTGACTCTGACTGCCCCGGTGCCGTTAAACATCAACAAACAGCAACATGTTAATTTCCAACCTCCAGGAGCAACATATTATATTTTCAAACACATACAAGAGCCCAGATTTCTTACATCTCTCCAGGTACTGTATGGATATTATTCTCTTAAACATGTAATTCTTACATGTCCTGCAAAATTGGACTGCAGTATAAGAGTTTTTTTTGGTAACTGCAGTATGACAGTTTATGATTTTGATACCTGCAGTATGAAAATAAAGGATTTTGATACCTGCAGTACGAAAATAGGTGATTTTTGATACCTGCAGTATGAAAATAAGTGATTTTTGATACCTGCAGTATGAAAATATGCAAATTTTTTGAGACCAGCAGTATGAGAGATTGGATTTTTGATACCTGCACTACGAAAATTCTGAAAAAGGCAACTTCTGAAAAAGGCAGTACATATACATGTACATATACATGTACATATACATGTACATATACATGTACCTCACATATTGAAGTGCCCCCCCCCCCCTCCTGTACAGTACAAATGTGCCCCTCATGAACATTCTCCTACATTGTCTGGAGACATCAGTTCAAGATAAGAGCATTTTTGTGATAAAACTACAGTAATGTCTTTCTTCCCCAGAATGAGTCATTATGTATACATCCTATACCTCAGGCCCCAGCAGCCAAAATGTTGAATTTGGTCATGACTCTCATCAAGAAATAAGCTGATATCATCTCAGATTTGTGTGCACACTTTTGCCTAATTCGCACCACATTACCCCAATATCTCCTCCTCTCTCTGACGTGTTTACTTTACCTGATAAAAGTAGGCATATTTAGTACCTAAGACACTCAACTAAAAATTGATAATGTCAAAATCTAGTTAGGCTTTGATTTATTGCCTTGTGTGTTAATGATTCATGCTTGTTCCTTTAAGGAATGAGTAAGTCATTTTTTCGGTCGATCCTTATGGTTCATTAAAATATCATCACACGTCGTATTATTGGGCCTAGGGGAACACCTAAAGGGATTTTAATTACTTGACTCATTGTTTCGTGAACATGAAATTTTAGATAAAGCGCGGTATTATGAATGTATAGCTTAATATGCTATGAAAAGAATGTGTGAGGAAATATTCTCAAAATAATTTTCATTCATGATGCATGCCATTATTCTGACATTATTTTTGGATGCCCAGGTGTAAATTAGTGTAGCCTATTGAAATGCTAAAATCCTTATCAAGGCAAACATTGTTAATATTTGACATTTGGAGTAACATTTAGGAACGTTATCAATTTAAATATCTAAAGAATGATTATTGTCAACTGACTTGTACTCAACTTTTTGGGGGAAAAACGTGTTCTGACACGAAATGTTTTTACCTTGGATGGGTCCAGGGGTGTCGGAAGGAACTCAGGGCAAGGGGGACAGAAAATCAATTAAGGGCACATTTTTTGACAGTAATTGAGGGGTTATTTTTCAAAAGTGACCCCTGGTTCCTACACATATGGTTTGAGTATAGGCTGGATTTGGGGGAACAAGGGGGCTCCTGCCCCACCCCCATTTGTTTCCAAATGTATATTTTTGTATGGTAATGTTTTGTATCTAAGCATGATATTGTGACCCCCTCCCCCTCCCCCTTCCCTTTCTTCACCCCACTCTTGACTTTTTCTCCCACTTTCCTTAAAGCAAATCCCACCTATGGATTTACAATTGGGGAGGCAGAACCAATGTTGGCAATTGCCCATCAGGCAAATAGGTAAAAGCCCTACTTAAAGACTTACTGCTTAGAAAATTATTAAGGGTCATGTCCCCCTTCCACTGCGGCCCTTGGTGTCTGGCCTCTGGTTTTAATTGTGTCAAATAAATGCTAAATGTATGTTACAACTTCTATGTAGTATGTAGGATTTGTGAGTGAGTGAATTTCTTTTTGTTTTCAAACGTCATGAATGACCTAAAATAATTTCATATAACTTTTAAAAGGGAACATCCTGCCCCAGTCCACCCCCAACTTTCAAAAGTGCACCTCCTGCCCCCCTTCGACCCCTTTCTTTATTGGGGAAGTGGCCCTTGCCCCCATGGTTCGACATCGCTGGATGTGTCATTCATAACCTGATATTTTTTTTTTTTTTTATGCTGAAAAATATTTACCATTATTATTATTACTATTTTTAATTGGATAGGTCTAAAAAATAATAAGTTTATTTGAATCCTAAAGTGAGCTTTTTTTTTTTTTCAGGGCAAACGTTGTTAATAATATTTGGCATTTGTGGTTATGTTTTCAATTTAAGATTTCAATATCCATTACATCTAAGAATAGAAAAAAAAGGGGCCCAAGCACTCAAAGGGGCACAAGCTCTCAAAGGGGCACAAGCTCTCAAAGGGGCACAAGTCCTCAAAGGGACCCAAGCACTCAAAGGGGCCCAAGCTCTCAAAGGGCCCCAAGAACTCAAAGGGACCCAAGAACTCAAAGGGCCCCAAGCACTCGAAGGGCCCCAAGCACTTAAAGGGGCCCAAGCACTCAAAGGGGCTCAAGCTCTCAAAGGGCCCTAAACACTCAAAGGGGCCCAAGCACTCAAAGGGCCCCAAGCTCTCAAAGGGACCCAAGCACTAGGGACCTAAGCAATCGAAGGGGCCCAAGCACTCAAAGAGCCCCAAGCACTCAAAGGGGCCCAGGCACCCAAAGGGGCCAAGCACTCAAAGGGGCCCAAGCACTTAAAGGGGCCCAAGCTTTCAAAGGGGCCCAAGCACTCAAAGGGACCCAAGCACTAGGGACCTAAGCACTCAAAGGGACCCAAGCACTTAAAGGGGCCCAAGCACTCAAAGGGACCCAAGCACTTAAAGGAGCCCAAGCACTTGGGACCTAAGCACTCAAAGGGACCCAAGCACTCAAAGAGCCCCAAGCACTCAAAGGGGCCCAGGCACCCAAAGGGGCCAAGCACTCAAAGGGGCCCAAGCACTTAAAGGGGCCCAAGCACTCAAAGGGGCCCAAGCACTTAAAGAGACCCAAGCACTAGGGACCTAAGCACTCAAAGGGACCCAAGCACTCAAAGGGCCCCAAACACTCAAAGGGTCTCAAGCACTCAAAGGGGCCAAGCACTCAAAGAAGCCCAAGCACTTAAAGGGCCCAAGCACTCAAAGGGGCCCAAGCACTCAAAGGGCCTAAGCACTCAAAGGGGCCAAGCACTCAAAGGGCCCAAGCACTCAAAGGGCCCAAGCACTCAAAGGGGCTCAAACATCCAAAGGGGCACAAGCACTCAAAGGCTTCAAGCACCCAAAGGGGCCCAAGCATTCAAAGAGGCACAAGCACTCAAAGGGGCACAAGCACTCAAAGGGCCCAAGCACTCAAAGGGGCCCAAGCACTCAAAGGGGCCCAAACACCCAAAGGGGCACAAGCAATCAAAGGGGCCCAAGCACTCAAAGGGGCCCAAGCATTCAAAGGGGCACAAGCACTCAAAGGGGCCCAAGCACTCAAAGGGGCCCAAGCACTAAAAGCACCTTAGCGGGGCCCAAGCACCTCAGCTCATCTACACATACCCTCATTTTGCTTGTTGTTACTCAATAGGAGTTTTTGAGAGAAAAAATGAGGCACCCACTGTTTGTTTGCTTGCCTCTTAATATCATGATACTGGTATGTTTGCTTGCCTCTCAATATCATGATACTTGTATCATCATTCAGTTCCCCACTTGAGACAGAATCTTGAAGTTACATGTTTTAAAACAAGGCACTAAGCTAGAGGAAATATTTATAGAATTTTGAAAATGTCTACTGCAGGAAAAATTGCTGAATGAAAGGTAGATGGTATGTTTGAATTTGTCAGAGACTATGTATATTGCGAGAAATAAGTTCATTGAGATATTTTAAAAATGCAAGTCATGAATATTTCAAGGGTTGCAGGCACATGCCAGAGGAAATATGAAATCTTAGTAAGTATTGTAGGAAGCTTTCGAAAAGTAGGGTGGGGGAACCTCGTAGGGGCACTTCCCAAGTCATATGCATTACCATTCCAATCTGTAGATACAGTAAGTGAGCTCAAAACAACTAAGTAAAGTAAAAAGCCTCAGCCTCACTGTCAACTTAAACTTTAAGTTGAGTTAGGAGCACTTCATTTTCAAAAAGGGGAATAAGGACACATTTCTCTCGTACATGGGACTGACAAAAGTTGCCTGTTTCCTATTATTAGGGTCAGTAATCAAGGGACTCTTCATTTTGAATTTGCACGTTTGTCTTATTTTGTTTAAAAGTGTGCGTACATTCTACCAGTTCTTGCACTTTTTACATTAAGTGCAGTGCACTTTGCTTTTACAAAGGGGCTCTTTTGTCATTTTTCAGCCCCTGTGTCCCTCCCCCTCCCCCACCTAAAGGTTCCACATGTTTAAATTGTTCTTTGGTAAATTTTGTTGTTATTTTCATAACCTTTTGGAGAACACGCTCATTTAAATCACTTTGATGCAGTGAACTATCAGTTTCTTTGTGACTTAAGAATGGGATGTTTTGAATAGTGAACGTATTCTAACGTACTGACCTACTTTCGTTAAGACAGTACCGGTACTACTGTATTTATAGTACTGGGTCTTCTTACGTGTATAAAAAGGTAAAAAAACTATCACTGTGTGCTTTAACATGTAACTTTATAGACACATGTATACAGTATTAATACACTGATAACATTATAATTGATTGCGGGGAGAATAATTTCTTCCGGGTATGTTCATAGAGTAACGGCGGGATGTATCAGGGAGGAAAATATTTAATATTACCTCCTCTATCTGGATTGATAAAAACTGTTGTCTGTCCTGGTTTTTTTAATGAAAATTCAGTGAATAAATGTCCAAAAAAATCATGGTTCTTTTGGTCTTCTTTTCTTTATAATTTATACTCAAAATAACTTATTCTAACAAGATAGTCATCACTTGGTCATTCATGAACTAACTTTGAGCTTACGATGTGTATACACTCACCCTCCAGGCCCAATGATTTACACGGCATGAAATACCTTCAAAATACTTTTAAATACCTCCAGTCAATAGTAATTGGTAAAAATGGAGGTTCCATCTTCAATTTGTTACAGCAAAATTGTCTCAAAAATGGCTGCAAGGGCTGCGTAGAACCGCAAGTTTATGTTTTAAAATTAACGCGATAAAAATTTTGTGAATTTTGCAAGCTCTGAACATGTGCACATGGATGGTTGCAAGGCGTTAATAATGCAATGTACAACACAACATTACATGATCATCGTGATATATCTGTACAGTATGTACCAGTCATATACTTAAAGCAGTGTAGCTGGGCCTTGTGCGTTAAAAGATGGGCATGACTGAACTAATTTCATTGAGAAATACTTTTTTTGTGACGGGTTGCCAGATTGCAAAGTAATGGAATGACTTGCGCAGTATGTAATTTGCGTAGGCCTAGGTACGGTCTGCGCTAGCGGCAGGTAGGGAACTCCAATTTCTTTCAACGTACAGTATATGAATTACTGGTAATAGTTTGATTATGTGTGTGAGATTGTTAGCAGCTTTGGGAATAATTACGGAGGGTTTTTATTGGTGGTGTTTTGATAAATGGATTAAATACAAGCCTCTTGCGAGATAAATATTATGTGATTTACATGACTTAGGTGTTAAAAACACATGATTTGGGTGAAAAGTATTTATATCTTAGAGTTGCCAACGGTACTTTTCGGCAGTACCGGTAGTAGTAACAAACTTTTTGACTTCCTGTATTCACGAGTACCTGTACCGGTACTTACATGAGTACTGGTATACTTCCCAAGCCTAGCTCTCTGTGATTAAAACTTAAGCAGTTAATCTGGTTAAACTCAAATTGCACTGTCACACTTACAGTGTCAGGTATACATACTTGAAATAATACTGAATTGAAGATAGTAAGCAGCTGGGCTGTGTGTGCAAATCATATGTTTAGCTGTCTGACTGGTTGCTAAATTGCACAATGGTTAAACCCTGGAAGAAGGGTTTAACATGAAAGACTCTTTTGAGGGCTTCACTCGAACTGCCTATTAAAAAGGAAAATAATTCTTACAGGATTGCAAAATGGAAATGCTGTCATATGTGTTTAAACTTCATATCAGTTGTTGTAAATGATGGAAACGTGCTTTGATACTACTTGTGAATGATTATGAAAGAGGCCTTTTGTGATTGTGGATAAGATCCTTGTCTGGATGAAGATTCATGTTGATTAGAATGGGGTTCAAAGTTTCTTCAAAATTGTAAATTTCCTTCCATTTGTGTAATTTTAATGAGAAAAAATGTATGTTTCAATTGATGATTGGCAGTTAGTTTCTTGATTTGAGACCTTACAGTATGTTTTTTTTTGTCTGTCAATTCAGCATGTTAGTGCCTTTTCTGTTGGCATATAATTGTGCTATTTATTTTCATATTAGTGTTTCTATTGTTATATTTTGAAAATGGATGCTAGTTTGATTGTAAAATAATTGTTAAATAATTGTTTTAAAGGATTTTCATTTTAACAGTGCAAGGAAACATACATGGGGGCAATTCCATGCATGTCCTATGGGACATCCAGATTCTTTTTGCCATTCAGGGAAATAAAAGATTTGAACACTACAATTGATGAATGGTCATTACATAGTATATATTGTACATGCTTTTGACACTTAGTAAATTTTGTACGCAGTAACTCATTGCACTCATTAGCAAAAACAAAAGAACATTCTATAAAAACTGGTCAAAAGAAAGTCAGGTTAGTACAAATTTAAAAACAATTTTTTTTTTTTTTTGCTTGAAAAATGCCAACCATGTTAATGAATGTTTTTTGACCAAAGCTCTCCTCATTAATTTGTATATATTTGAGCCCCCAAATCAACAAACCTTTGCACTCTATGGCACTTTGACATTTCAGCTGGAATAGCCCATTTCATGGAATTGTCCAAATTCTCACCAAACTTTCAGGCACTAAAAATCATGCGATTGTTCCCTTGCATAAATATTAGCTTGCAGCAAGCTAGCAAACACTATCTGCAAGCTTGCGTAAGCTAGCAAACATTTTTTGCAAGCTTGCACAAGCTAACAGACATTTTATGCAGCTTGCACAAGCTAGTATTTGTTCCTTGCGCATGCTAAAATTGTTAAGCTTGTCGCAAGCGTGCTGCAAGCTAAAATTTCTGTAAGGCTTTTCTTGTGCTACATTTTGATTGAGGATATGATGAAGATTCAATATCATATTCAACTGCTCCCATTCAAAGAACATGTGGTGAGGATTAAAAAAACAGCAAATTATCTCAAGGAAATCTATCAACTTAAAAACAAATTGGTATAATTAATTATAATTAAGGCCTCAAAATTCAAAATGCTGTGAAGTGGTTTATTTTAAATTTATTTGTATCAATCCGTTTACTATTTTCATGGTTTATAATTTGTTTTCTTCCAATTTAGCTCAAGTTGTTGCTGCCTGTCCATAAAATGTCACACCTAAGGACCAGGTATGCACATGCAGGAAAAAGATGATAGAAAGAAACAAGTATTAAATTGAATTAAGATGACTGAAAGTGAAAACATGAATTGTACAGTTGTAAACAGACTGAATTACTACTAACGCTTTTGAACCAGAAATCCAGCCAAACATCACTTGAAAAAGGACATGTCACAGCTAGAACATAAAATTAAAGTTCATGACCTGTTTTTTCAAGATATCACTAACCCAGTCTGTTGCAAAGTAAGGTTTGGGGTATATTAGGATAATGTGTTCATGGAGATACAAATAGTATCTCCATGATGTGATCAATGCTGGGGATCAAGACGGATCATGATGACCATTTTTTTAGTCTTCAAATGGAAATGATGGCTGTTGGGAACAAATTTTGAGTATTATGTTAAATTTGAAATGTCTAAGTTAGCCAAACCTTTTCACATCAGCTTAGTTAAATATTAAACTATAACAATTAATATAACTATTGTAATTCTGCACACACAACGTACATGCTAGTGTCTGGCTGTACTGTGTGGTACAAACATACAGAGGATCGGAACAAATAATAGATGGGTTACCCATGTGAGATTCCACCTTTGCATACTTCTGGAGCTGAGATACAGATTTGAAACATACCCTTACAGACATATTAGCTTGCAGTGAGCTTGCAGCAAGCTTGCAGTGAGCTTGCAGCACGCTTGCAGTGAGCTTGCAGCACGCTTGCAGTGAGCTTGCAGCACGCTTGCAGTGAGCTTGCAGCAGTAAGTTTACAGGAAATCTTGTGCAGTGAGCTTACTTGCAGTGACAAATAGTTTACAGGAAATTTTTTAACAAATATTTTTTGCCCGCTTGCACAAGGTAATGTTAGTTTGTGCAAGCTAGCAAGCTTTTATTTGTTCCAAATACTAGCTTGCAGTAATCATTGACAAGCTACAAATTGTAAGCTTGTGGCAAGCATGCTGCAAGATAATATTTCTGTAAGGGCAGATCTGTAAAATGATTTACTTCAAATTGATTTGCTTCAAATTGATTTACTTCAAAATGATTTACTTCAAAATGATTTACTTCAAATTGTTTGTGAAGTTTGTGGATTTTTGAAGTATAGTTCACATACATCTTTAAAAAGCCTGGTGGCTTTGTTTATATTTGAATTTGATCACTTGCTGCTTGGTGATAAATTTCATATTGATATTTCATATTTCAGATGGGTTAAGATTACATCAATAGCAACTCATGCAGCTCAGTGATTGGAAAAGAATCCTTCGGAGCCCTGGTTGTTATTGGTGGTATACTGCCCATTATCGTCATGGCAAATCAAAACATGCATTTTATTTATCCTGGATTGGAAATGGTATGAGGGGATTCAGTTAAACTTTCTTGGATGGAATGGTTGAAATCCTATATGTGATGAAAGTAAAACTAAACCAGGAATTTTATCCCAACAACATTCCTGAACACATATGTCACCAGTAAATCTGATACATAATAGTGATGTCACTTCCGTGGCAGTTATTTGCTTGTCAGTATTTGTATAAATATTTATATTTCAGAATTGTTGCATTGTTGCCTTTTAATATATATTTTTTGCAACTCTTTTTCAATCATGTGACTTAATAGCTGTGATTCCTAAATTATTCAAAAAAATTCAAGAAGGAAATAGGCTATAGACATCAAAGTTAGAATCAAATTTATAACTATTGGCATCTGAAACTCTAAGTACCCATTTCTGGTACTGCAATTTTAAGTGGACTTTACCCTTTACATTACTGATTTGCTGAGTGTGCCAGACTTGACAAGATGGCCATTGAGAAATATGCATATTATAGTATCACCTGAAATAACTTTGGTTGCAAATTACTATGCATTAAAGCAAAATTGTGGAGTTGTCTTTGTATATTAAAAAAAGAAAAAAAAAAAAAAAAAAAATGTTACAAGCAAATGATAGGACTGAAGGGCAAACAGGTTGATATGCTAAATGCTGCATCCAGAAATTAGATAAACTTCAAGTGTACTTATTTCAGCACTTGATGAACACCCATACATCTTGAAGACACTTTGCAAATAAAACTCAAACAATCTGTGAACTACTTATACACACTTGAGAGGGTCAGTTTGAAAATTGAGGGTAAAAGCTTGTTTTCAATCTGTTATTTCTTCAGAGCCCTTCTCTAATAGCATTATCCTTTGAATCTTCATGAGCGGAGTTCATTCCCAAGAGGTACTGATTAACTTTTGAGGTCCCAAAATAGCTTATTTCAGGCTCTTATCTTAATAAAATAGAAAGCGAGGATCGGTGTGATAAAATGAAGCAGTTTTTTTAAGAGTATGATAAAAGAACGTATTTTACAGATTTTTAGATGAGAAATGGTCTAATGAGACATAGATTTTGTAGTGCTTGTGGTTGATGTGATATAGCCACGATCTGCTAGTATTATTACATGTGAGTTATATTGATTAGATGACTGTATCATCAGCTATCTGGGGTCCCTCAAGGGACAAGTACGGTGAGGGGGTTAATTGAGGAATTTCCCCTCTTTTATTAGAATAGATCAATTACAAAGGGGGTTGAGGTGGTGGTGCTTTTGCTTTAGCACTTGACATGACATGTTAACCTCAGCAAAGATTAGTGTGAACAGTGTACCAGTTGAAACAAGTGTGGGAAATATCATGCCCCGGTCAGAAAAATCTAATACAGCGATAAAGGGATGAGAAGGGGCATGGTCTAATAATTGCAGTCAGGACTGTGCAACCTCAGATACTTGAAATGTCCAGGAGTAAGTATACAGTAGGCCTAAATTTAATTGCGTTCAGGATTTTTAGAAATACATTTCTTAGGGGGTCTTCTCTAAATTTGAACAGTACAGTATAAGCGAAAAGATAAATAACACTTTTTATATTTTGTGAGTGGCAGATTTTTTTTTTTTTCTTTCATCTTTACGATGTAATATGGATTGCAAATACTGTATGTAGTCACACAGAAATTGAGTTGAAATTGTTTCAAGTATTGGTAGGTACTTGTACAACAAAAATATTTTCCTCATCGGAAATTCAGAGTTACATATAATGTGTTGCAGGTATTTTTAAGTGCATTACAATAGTGTCTGTTTAAGGCATAAGAGGAAATGGCATAAACTATCTAAACAATGTTCTATGTCGCCAGTGTCCTGCTGTGGTTGTTGCATTTTGCTCTCAGCTTCCTGGCAGCTAAGGTGTGTAACCTTTTACACTGAACCCACATGTACTTTTCCTGTCATTCTTTAAACCTTACTCTAATACGCGGCGATATTATCGCCGTTTTCAAACCACCTTTTTCTAAAATTAAAATCGGGACTTTACCAAAGTCTTATGAGAGTAATCTTGATATCATTTTAAAGTACTCGGATATTTCTTTCACAAAATGTAGCTTTTTTATAGGGGTCATATTACAGAATTTTGAGAAAAAGTAGCTTGAAAAAAAGTAAAACTCAGAAAATTGCTAAAAAATATTTGTTCCCTTTTAAATCTTAGAACAACTTCAAGATCACATTTTTGCTTCAAAATCAAATATGCAAATCCTAAGACATAAAATTATTGATTTCTGTCCTAATTTTTTATAATCCCTACCTGCAATCTTTTGTTCTATAGAAATTTCTTCAAAATTTCATGAATTTCTGCCATTTTTTCCTCTTTCCTTTCTTTCTAATAGTTCTAGATTAGCATCATTGAAAAGATTTTTTTTTCAAGAATCTGAATATGTAACACAATTTTTGGCTTTTTATATTGACAAGAAGTTATACTTGTGCAAAGATTGGCCATTTGTTGACCAAATTTACCCAAAAATTGCTTAATTTTGCATATTTTTGTCCAATGTTTCCTAAGTTGGCTTCCATTACTAAAAAATAAAAATCTTAGCTTCCATTCCAACCAAACTTGTAATGAAAGAAAATGCAAGGAAGGTTTTCCGAAATGCATATGAAATTTTTTATTACGAAAATTGGGCTCGCATTTTTCAAAGCCCTGGTAGAGTAAGGGTTTAAAAGCAAGTGAAAATCATTAGTTAGCAACTGATGTTAAAAGTACAGTGTACTCTTCTCAGAATTACCCCTATGTTGTTTGAATGCGACTCAAGTAAAGGAGTTGGCGGCCTAAAAGTGAGTGCATATTTTTCTTGAGTCTCGGAAGAATATTGGAACACACTTTCCTGCATGTGATGGTACAGAAAACCTTGATAGAGGTATTCAAATTCATGATCATTAATTCTTATGAATTTTTATATGATTTTGTAAAGACCCATGTTATTTTAAAATTCCCTCAATTTAGCAAAACAAGACGCCCTCACTTTTGACAGAGAGCTCCTTTAAGCATCGAGCCGCCGCTGCCTAACATGAATAAGGGTGTTTCAGCAGACATCATTTCACATGACTTTGTTTACAACCTGCAAAATGGCTTCCAGTTGAATTAGTCATATGATGAAATCCCTCTATAGACAGTAAAAAATGAAATTTATCTCATTTTAAGAGTTGACCAAGTGTTTATTTGAATTAAACAGAGATTGTGAAATGTTGTGTCATATTGTCAACAGTGCATACTCATTTTTGCCATATTCATCAAATGTCATATTTGAAGCTAGTCTGAATTGACATGAATGAAAGAAATGATTTTTTTCTGTGACCACAACCCACATGCATATTGCATTATTATTATTTCTGAATAGTGCGGTTTTGATTTTTCATTATCTATGCATAAAAGAAAAAAGAAATGACCCCTAGCAATGTCTGGCTTCATTTATTGTTAAAACGTCTAGTCTTTTGTTAAGTCATTGGTTTGCCAGAACTAATACCGTCCCTGTCAATAACTATGGACTTCAAATTCCTTTCTGTCCTTTCTCTTTGTCACTATTTAGATTTACTTCAATGTCAATTCAAGTTTTGATGAAAAAGTAGATTTATGAAATTGAAAATGTGCAAAATTGACCATAACCATTTTCTTAAAAAAAGAAAATTGACGTTAGTAAACATGCCAGGATACTTTTCCACAGTATTAAGTTGAATTTGTTCGATATTTCAAAATGTTTATACAATTAAAGCAATATCTTTTACTTCATTTCCTACTTGCTTTGAGAGAATTTCTGAGCTTTGAGAGTGTTGTGAATTTTGGCAAAAAAAACTTTAGTCTGAAGATAAAGATAAACAACAGAATCAATCTCTTGATATTTCTATATTCTTAAAACCTTCCCTCTGTAACAATTGCCACTGCATCCTCACGTTCTCCTTGCCTGCCCCCTGTACAACCTTCCCAGAGCTTCCCCCGCTCCCCACAACTCAATTGCTGAGTTCTTCCAGAAAAATCCTCCGGATAAAATAATCTCCTTCCTTCATCATGCTTCCCACTACAACCATATTTGGTTCTCCTCTTCTACCTCCTCTCTACTTTGTTTTTGTTTCACCCATGCACCTCCTCTCTCGATCACAGCTTTCTGGCTTTTGTTCTTGAATTTCTCTCATTCTTCCCCTGTTTTCTTTCCTTCCTATTTTTGAAATGATCTGACCTATCAGGCACAATTTGACCCTCGTTGTCATGGTGCCTTAAGACCTCATCAAACATATTCTTAAAACTGTACTTCTTTAATCTGTGTCAATCCTATTTGCACTGTGGCTCACTTTCTGGTAGCTTATTAATTGTTTTTATTTTTGTTGGTTCCTTTCCGAGTAAAGAACAAGGATATCATTGCCCAGCGTTTATTAATTGTTTTTATTTTTCTTGGTTCCTTTCCGAGTAGATGACAAGGATATCCTAAGCTTCATTGAGCTCTCTTTTATCACTCATGCTTTGTCATTTTCTCAGACTCAAAATCTGTCCTTTCAGGCATCTACATCATTACCTAAAACATTGATTGAAACAAGCTTTTGTCTTAAAAGGAATATTCCCATGGATTTTTGTAAAATTTTCGAAATAGCAAACTTTAAGAGCCAATTTGGTACACATTACTTGTTCTGCTCCTTAAAGTTTCAAACAGTCAGACCCGACCTGATAGATAACCAGGTCGGGTCAGATTTTTCCTCTTTATTTTTTTTATTCTGAAAACCTTAGTTGTTGTGGAAGTTGGTGCTGAGTATCATATTAGCAATGGATGAAGTCCTTATTGTGTGGTTATTCTAATTAAGATAAAGTGGTCTCACTATTTGCTACAGTAAGTTTGTGGTTATGATTTGCTGGAATAAGTTTTTAAGGAGAAGGACAAGTCATGAAAAATATGGTTGATATCATATTCCATTCAGGAGATAAGGACTTTTTAAAGATTTCCGAAGTGCATTTTTAAGTTTTGTACAGTATAATGAATTCGTGTTTGATGATGTCATAGAGTCAGTTTCATTGCAAATGTTTATGTATTTCTTTGAATGGTAATTGGTTGTTTTTATATAATTAGAAACAATTTTCCAAAAGTTATTGGAAGTGGGGTATATTTGGCAATGTATATAAATACCTAACTTTCATCAATTGATTTTTCTAGCAGGTTTTACTGATAAAAGAGGATGATAGATTTTAATGAAGTACAACAACTTTGTGGGAGAATGTGTTGCTGTGATGTCATACTGAGCCTTTTCCTATTTGTTTATTGGCATTTTGTGTGAACCTTAAAATCTGAACATTTTCTGGTAGGAATAACATATCAACATGATTTTTGTACTAAATTATTTCTTACATTTTTCTCTTTATGAAAGGTTACAAAAAAAAAAAACCATGGGAATATTACTTTAAGATGAAAAATATGTATAAGAATATGTGGGTAGGGGTGTTGTTAGTACTGGATATATGCTCTACTTCTGGTGTAATTCTTACATGATTGGGGGAGGGGGACACTACGGATAATTTTGTTAATTAGAGGGGCAAGCTGCACCCTGCCCCGCCACTGACCATATGGCATAATACATCATGGGTGTAGCTCTTTCTACTGTACAGTATTTATAAGGCGTTAGCTCCATGAGTCTTAATATCACTGTATCATCAATTTTTTGTATGAAAGGTAAGATGCAAATTCATTGACGCATGACATTTTTTGTATGAAAGGTAAGATGCAAATTCATTGGAGCATGACATTTTTTGTATGAAAGGTAACATGCAAATTCATTGGAGCATGACATGCATAAAATGCAATTTTCTTTAGCGATTCTTATACAATGAAATAGAATCTGGAGAACTTAATATGATACAAGATTGTATTTATCCCTAAATGCGTAACTGATTGAAATTCAAGATTAATTATTTATCGAGTACATTTTTTTAATGCACTTACATGACTCTTCCCTGAAAGTTTACACAAAAAATATAATATTTTTTGGTTAATAAGATAACGTCAACTCAATGTTCAGTAGAACGTAACACAAATATATATTATTTTTCTCTACAGCATTTCTTTAGATATAGACTCATTGTTAATTAGAATATATAGAATATGTTGTAGAGCAATTATTCCATAATAAAGGTAAATAACATAAATTTTCACATAAGATGGAAAATCACAACTGCACTTCTTTAGCATGTTAAATATGTCATAATGTATAACAGTCTGTTATAGGTATAGGAGCTTATTCAACAGATAATATAAAAATTAGAAATTGTTTATTCAACAAGTTCCATCAAAGGTTTCTCTATACTTGTACAGTGAAGAGAGTAAAACCTGATCAGGTTTCTGCTTACAGGATTAGCTCAGTGATCAAACAAGTCATATCTTATATGAAAGAGGGCTTAAAAAAAAAAAATTAGTGAAAAAAGCATTCCGTTAAGGAGATATCTCAGTGTAAAGTTTGGTCTTATTTGTGTAGAAACAACTGAAAGCAGTCTAGTTGTGATGTCATAGCCTCAGATTCCTCAAAATTCTTCATAAATTCTATCATATTTTGTCCTGCGATTTTGTGGCTTAAAACTATGGTATAATATTTGTCAAAAAAGTAGTAAAACTGAAACTAGGAAGGATATTTATAATATACCACCTGAAGAAAGTTTGAGTAAAACTAATTTGAATACTAAAAAAATGAATAAACTTTCTTAAAAATACATTAACAATTGTTAAGATTGTGAGGATATAGATGCCAACTTTCCATAGTAGGCTTACTATACCAGTTATTTCTACACAGATAAGATAGAGCTTTAATCTTGAATATCTCCTTAATAGAATAAAATTATTGAATGCTTTCTTCACCATTTTGTTTCTTTTGAAGTCCTCTTTCATATAAGATGGACATGCTTGACCGCTGAACTAATCCTTTAAGTATCTCCTTAATGGAATAAGATTTGTGAATGCTTCAGGGACCTGCTATTTAGATAGCAGGTCCCAGGTTTGATATAGCAAGTCAAAAAGTAGATCACAATATTGTTCTGTACATGCTGAAAAGTTTCTCTTTAAGCCTATCCCGTACCAGACTAAGCTTGGGCAGTATTGGTTGTTGCGCAATACCGGTATATTGGCAGGATTATACCGAAATACTAGTATGTAAATAAGCTTTTTGAAAATTTGTTTTGTTCAATTTATATATGCAGATATACCAAAAAATGTTGAATTTATTGTTAAATATGTAGAAATATAGTATTTCTGTAATAATTTATAGAAGCACGAAATTGGGAATAGCACAAAATTGGGTTCATTTTACTGATGTGAGAAGTTTGACAATTGCCCCGGTAATTTTAACGCCGGTAAAGCGCTGGAAAAAAAAAAAATATATATATATATATATATATATATATATATATATATATATATATATACTCGAAGCCAAAAACGTGGTATTGGTTTTCATGGAACTTGCGATTTAATTTTTAAATACAAAGATACTATCATGAGCGTTATTTTGCGATTACAACTCTCATTTCTCTCAGCGGGAAAAATCCTCGACAGACCTCGGTCTACTGTGTGTATTAACGTTTGCACAGTCGTACCGAACATACAAATTTCACTCAATCATCTTTAGTTCAGATAATACTTTTTAACTGATGCAAATTGCAGTTTTAAGCCAAAATAAGTTTTTCATTTCCCGTGTCTTTTCAAAGGACACGGTTCAGCCCACAATAAATTGGTAGCGACAATGCAGAGTGTACCACAAAGATTTACGATCAATATTTATTTTCAATAAGTTCAACAAAAAAATAACAACCTGAAAAGTAAGGAACCATGCCCCAACGCAACTTGCTTCACTACTATTGGGGTGGGCGTGGTCATTTTTTTATCAATAATAAAATGAAAATTGAATAAATTAATATAAACTAAAACTAAAATGATGAGTGAAATAAAAGGGATTGGTGAAATAAAAATAAACAAGATTAACTTACTGAGGTTTCCATGTTTTATTCCGAAATATATAGTATTCTAAGCAGTGGGGTAAGATTTTAACTCCTGAAATATGTCCACAAAAATATTAAAAAACGTTGTCAAAAACTTTGTAATATGTAGTTCCATATACAGTAGTAGTGAGACACGAAAGAAAAATATAGAAAAAATAATAAAATGAGAACAAATACAATTCTGAACTAAGCACTCTTCACTCAGTGTTTGTAACACAGACTTCCATTGTTGAAAAGAACGCATCAAAATCTATTTCAGAAAGTTTGAAGAAATCAGCGACGTAAGTAAACAGAAACATACATGTTGCTCCCAGTCCCACTATAAGCCCTGGTGCAGAGGATTTCTTTCTTTATAAATTAGATCGTGCGAAAATGTCTTTCCTTCCAACAGAAATATTATAATTCTTACCCGAAACTTACAACATTGAACTCTAAACATTTATCTCTCTGAAACACATATCACAAAAACATGGCAAACTTCTAAAGAATTATAAATAATGCCTCTGCTCCATTCCCAGGCACCTTTGACAGATTTGTTTACAAATTGATGCCAGCTGCATCTGGACTTTAGGCTAGCCGTCCAATTAAGATTGGCACGTTTAAAGGGAAATACTTACAAAGGTATATGCCCTCTCCCGAATTTCATGCATTTTGTCTTCCAAATGTTTAAAGTCTAAAGACATAAACTTGAGTTTGGTAGGAACGAGGATCACAGCGGTTAAAGCGATTTTGAGGGGTAACTCCAGAGTAGTTCCTTCTTCATATACATGTTGAATTTATTATTATCAGGCTATCGAATTTGGGTGGGGGCATTCTCTTTTATGAAAACATAATTTGGTAGATTATCTTGTCCCCTTTCTAATTTTTTATAATTTTTTATTGTGAAAACATAAATGGTATATGATTTCCTCCCCCCCCCCCCCTTCTCCTCTCCCATTTTCATGATTTGTTTCCCCGAATGAAGTTTAAGGCGATGCTTCTATCATCCCTGTCCCGTGCTCAGTGCATTTCCTCATATTTCTCACTTCGCAAAATGTTAGATGTCCACTCTCCCTCCCGGTTTAACGGTTTTTATATTGTTGTCTTTTTATTTATTTATGTATGTATGTATGTATGTATGTATGTATGTATGTATGTATGTATGTATGTATGTATGTATGTATGTATGTATGTATGTATGTATGTATGTATGTATGTATGTATATATGTATGTATATATATATATATATATATATATATATATATATGTATGTATATGTATATATATATGTATATATATATATATATATATATATATATATATATATATATATATATGTAGATATATATATGTATATATATATATATATATATATTTATATATATTTATATATATATATATATATATATATATGTATGTAGATATATATATGTATATATATATATATATATATATATGTGTATATATATATATATATATGTATATATATATATATATATATATATATATATATATATATATATATATATATGTGTGTGTATATATATATATATATATATATATATATATATATATATATATATATATATATATATATATATATATATATATATATATATATATATATATATATATATATATATATATATGGCTTTCCTCCATTTTGAATGTTTGCATAAAAGTGTCATGCAATTTGTCTTTTAACAATGACCGAGTAATTCGAGGAAACCTTGCACCAGGTTATAAACCACCCGGAGTAATATGTGAAGGGGGATGCAGGCGGCATATCATGAAAGGAGATATTTCGTTGTTGTTTTTCTGACACAGTTCTAATGATTTTGCGTTAAAAAGTAGGAATTTCACATGATGGAAGCGATGTCCCGTGCAATTTCATTGTAAATAGCAACATGCTGTTGTGGACATTCAAAACCCTCTTAATGAAATTCTGTCATCACACATGACCACTGGAATCACATTGCTATAAAAAGGCCGACCACTGACAGAATGTGTCTCACCAATTAGTGAGGATGGATCATCGAGTTTTTTTTATCAACACCGCTTTCATGTAATGGCTCTTTATCAGGGAGAAGATATTATGCTCCTCCTCCTTGGTGATGTTTGCTTCGCCTTTGGGTGATATTTTCCTACAATATTTATTCTCAAGGTTTTTCTCCCTGACATTACTGTCTGTGGTGATTTTGCAGGCATATCCATGTTTGCAGGAGGTATTTTCCTTGATGGTATTCACTTCATTGTCAGGGGTAATTTTCCCCCTATATTCATGATCTGGAAATACTCTTCACTTTATCCGTAGTGGTTGTTTTCTGATGATATCCAATTGATCATCACGGGGCTATTCCCTCTTTGACCCCACCTTCATATTCCGTTGATGCAGAAAATGGAGTAACTTAACCATTTGCATTGAAAGATGCAAAAAAAAACATCAGATCTAATATTCCTTTAATCTGCTTTGAAAGGTCTTCTGCCGCTGTAGCAAGATGATTAAACAAGTTATTAAGTAAAATGAATAAAACGACAAATAATCAGAAAATGTTTGCCAAGAAACCCTTTGCTATGGGTTCCCCTAGTGGAAGTCCCCCTATGCCAGGAGACACTGTTGTAGATTTGAGAATCATGCTGGGGAAGCCACTGTGGTCTGGGGTTTAGTTGACAGACTCGCAGGGAAAGCACTTTTGAGGAGAGCACTGCAGAGCCTTAACTTTAGTTAAACATCAAAAGGGATCCATAACTTTAGTTAAACATCAAAAGGGATCCATAACTTTAGTTAAACATCAAAAGGGATCCATAACTTTAGTTAAACATCAAAAGGGATCTATAACTTTAGTTAAACATCAAAAGGGATCCATAACTTTAGTTAAACTTCAAAAGGGATCCATAACTTTAGTTAAACATCAAAAGTGATCCATAACTTTAGTTAAACATCAAAAGGGATCCATAACTTCAGTTAAACATCAAAAGGGATCCACCCACTTTTGCTGCTTCCTCTCCATCCTCTGCAGTGAATGCTGAAAATATTCTGTTCTTTTATGCTGTCATTATTAATCACTAAATCTGATACTCCTTGTGACACACTGATATTGACAAGAAGAACAGGATTCAAACAGCCACTGTCAGGTTCCAGGAGATTATTTCCTTGGATGACACCTTTTCATTGCACATTGTTATTAGTAGCAGGATAACTTGCACGGGTAAATTTCAGAAATGTATTATTAGCATCCTGAAAAAGTAAACACTGACTGGTTTAGTGCATCTTGCAGCTGCTGGTTGAAGCTGAAAGGTCCAATACTACAAATCCCATTGCTAGCTGAGTGATTATTTGTGGCTTTATTCTTTTCTACACAAGTGTATTCATCTTCTTCATGTAAGGGCACTATAGTTACATACCTGTTTGGACCGACAATTTCCAGTGCTATTCCTCCCCTTGACGACCTAAACTATAATCAGGTGGTCTACAAACAAGTCGTGTCTTCTTATGTTGGCACAGAACTAATTATTTGCCCAGTTGAAGCCTATGATAAAAGAGTCAAGTTTGGGGTCCTTTTTCTACCAGAATGTTATAGGTTTGGGATCTTTACCTCCGCCAATGAAGTTATGTTTTCGCCTGTGTTTGTTTGTTTGTTTGTGTTTGTTTGTTTGTCTGTCATCAAGATATCTCAAGAACTGATTTGTTTGTTTATTTGCCTGTCATAAATATTTGGATTAAATTTGGTGTGTGGTTTTGTTACTGCTTAAGGAAGAAGCAGGGGTCAGAGTGTTCCTTATTTCCTATATTTTTCTATATTTTTTGGAACCTCCTATATTTTCCTATATTTATAAAGAAATCCTATATTTTCCTATATTTTTACCCTTTTGGAAAAAAAATATCTTTCTTTTTCATGCATATTGCAGAAACTACAAAAAAATTATGTTTTAACCATCAAAATTCAAAATTATTTATTATGGAAACTTTTAGATAAAGTAAAATTTTAAGTTATTGTTAAAAACACAATTGAATTTATTTTGGCGTTCCTTCTTTCAAGTGCAACCAATTGAACAAAAACAAATGAAAATCAGGCAAAATAGTACTTAAAATGAAATTTATATCATTCATTTTCATTTTAAAAACAAGCAATGAAGACCTTTGGACACTACACATATAATTTAATGTTCAATATATCGCTGAACCTATTATTTTCTTATATTTTTCATTAAAAACTTTCTATATTCTCCTATATTTTGTGAAAAAGCTCCTATAATTTTTCCAATATTTTTGTTGATGGCCACTGTGACCCCTGAAGAAGTGACTAAAATTTGAGACATATCAGAACAGGGGAAGGGTGCAAATGGAGGGGTGGGGACATTTTAAGGTGAGTTTGTCTGTCATCAAAATATCTCCAGAACTGATGATTGAATTATGATTAAATTTGGTGTCTGGTTTTGTTACTGTTTCATAAAGAAGTCATTAAAATTTGGAACTAATTGGAACAGACAAAAGGCAGAAATTGAGGGGTGGGGATGTTTTAGGATTAGATCTGTCAAGACTAAGTTGTACTTCTTGAACAATGTACTTACTGTACATTGCAGCTCTGTACATTTTCTATCCAGGAGGAAAGATATATAAATTTATATTACAGACCATGAAAAATGAACCTCATTCCAGACCGATCATTGCCCCTAGATATATACCAATGATAACACAAGCGCCTCTTTAATTTGTCAGTTTAATTTTGTGACTGATTAAAGCCAGATACCTGTTCACTATTCCCTAGACTCATGGAAATAGTTATATCAGGGATATGTAATTCAGATAGCATATTCTGGGTTAAACAATAGTTCTCTCTAGAGAATAGTGGAGGGCTGTGAATCCCTGTTAACCAAATTTAATGAATGAATGATCTCTTTTTGCTAGGAGAAATATAAACAATCAAAGGTAGAGATAATAAAATAACCATTTAGAGGGATTGTTTTTTAATACATAATTTGATTTTTATTTAGATCGTGACTCTTAACAAAAATATTGATAGTTTATTCAGATATATGTCATAATTCTTCCAAAAGTACACTAAAAAATGGATGGTAAGTTGCTTTAAGAATTAGAGGGCAGCATGTAAGTATAATTGTACTGTAATTTAGAGAAGTTATTTTAATGATGCTAAGAAAACATATTTGACATTAGTATGTCTTCTTTCATATCAATTTTGTATCTATTAAGACATTAGAACACTTCACTCTGATATATAAAATAACCTACTTTAATGTTTGTCTTAATCTCTTATAATTATTCAATTATGATTTTTTTCTCTGAAGCCATTTGCTTTTAATATCAATCTTCATTGAGTGATCTGTGCCACATTGTATTTGATTTGCTTAATCCATATTTTCAAAGAAAAAAAAATACATTAAATCTTTTCCCAAATGTTTTCTTGATGCAGAAAAAATTAAGAAATTTAAAAGTGCAAGTCCATTTTTCATCATGCTCATTTTTCATCACTTAATTATGAAAGACTGCCGTCACCAAGGCTGTATTATTTTTTAACCATTTCTAGGTTCAACAGTGAATTTGAAAAATTGTATACTGCCATCATTTTTCTGCCGGTTCCAATCACTTTGATTAAGGAAATGACATTGCTTTGGTTAATTGTGACTACATGATGAGTAATGCACAAGATATGTGTTCCTGCAACAACCTTTGTTTTGTGTTCTCAGAGTTATAAGCCAGAAAATACATTTTCCCTGGAATCACGTAACAAAGTGGTGTAGTATTATCTGGAAATTGTGCTATCCCACTACATGCTTTTTGTGTTTGTTTAAAAAAAAGAAGGCTGTTTACTGCAAGAACTTGAAAATCACTGGTGTTTCTGAAAATACAAGATGATATTTGAATCATTTATGAAGATGAAGGTGTATAAATGTTTGTTTAAAATTGATTGGGTTTTAGAGTAGGATACTTTTCTGTTGAAGAAAAATCAGGTGTTAAAGAGTTCAGTGGTCAAGCATGTCCATCTTATATGGAAGAGGACCTCGAAATAACAAAATGGTGAAGAAAGCATTTAAAAATCTTATTCCGTTAAGGAGAAGATATTCAAGTTTAAAGCTCAATGTCTTATATAAATGACTGGTGTAGTAAGTCTACTTATAATGGAGAGTTGGCATCTTCATCCTCACATCAACAATTTGTAATGTTTTTTAAGGAAAGTTATTTCATTTTTTCATTATCTAAATTATTTGTCCTCAAACTTTCTTCCAGTGGTATATTATAAATACCTTCCTAGTTTCAGTTTCACTACTTTTTTGACATATCCCATGGTTTTTAAGCCACAAAATTGTAGGACAAAATATGATAGAATACATAAAGACTTTGCCGAATCTGATGGTATTACATCACAACTAGTCTGATTTCAGTCGTTTCTACACAAATGTTACCAAACTTTAGATATTTCCTGAGCGGAATAAGAATTTTGAATGCTTTCTTCACTATTTTGTGTCTTTTGAAGCGGTATTCATATAAGATAGACTTGCTTGACCCCCGAACTGATCCTTTAAATATATTTTCATTTTAGTCATCATGTCTTGGATTTTCTGTGGAAGTTGCCATTTCATGACCACATTGTTTGTATTTTAAGGGTTTTTTCCAACCACCTAATGTGACCTTATTGTATAATTGGTAAAGTAAATAACTATGGCATATTGACTGATATATTTGTTTGCTTATAAACTAAAATAACTTAAATATTTTGCATGATATTAATATTTTTTCTATAGTGTGTTTATACACTTCATGTAACCTACAGAAGTTTTTTTATTGAGCGTGGGAAAGAAATCATGCTTTTCATTAAGTATATGAGCATTGATTGTGCTATTTTTTTTTTATTGTTGTTGTGAATAACAAGGATATATGCAGAATTGTGTATCACATTTTGTTAAACTCTTATGGAAAAGCCTGTTTAAGCAACTCCTTGGTTTAAGGTGGAAGTTCCTCATTAGGTCTGAAACAATTAAGGGATTGTGCTAAAGAATATGGTTTTTATGGGGAAAGGTTCCATGTCGTTCCATATGGCAATTCCATGTTTAGTGTGTTTTTACAAAAGAAAACCAACCCTCTACTAATACCCATTCCCCAAGTCTAAAAATAAAATTACAAGGTATACAACCTGGTGTGGGGTGCTGCTTTACTGTTCTTCTCTTGTACAGTAGCTGGGAATACTTTATGCTTTCTTCCTTGGTGTGACCCTGTACTTATCAATCTCCACAACCAAATTAAAGACCAACTCTCAAATTACACTTCCATCTATACTGATGGCTCCAAGGAAGGCAACAAGACAGCTGCTGCTGCTGTCATCCAAGACATCACCCTCAGTAGCAGACTTCCCGACTACTCGTCCATCTTTTCAGGCGAGGCTAAGGCCATTCTCCTTGCCCTCAACTTTATTGAGTACTCTCTGCTCAGCCACTTTGCCATTTTCTCCGACACAAAGGCTGTTCTTACTTCTTTACTCAATCTTAAATGGGATAACCTCACATGCCACCTCCTCCTCCGGGGAAACTCCTTTCTACCACCCTCTGCAGGAAAAGTATTCTTCTCTTCTGGATTCCCAGCCATGTTGGCATCCCAGGTAATGACAGGGCTGATGCAGCCGCTAAGCTTGCCCTCAACCTCCTCCCTGCCTCTTTTCCCAAAACCCTCTCTGACATCAAA
Organism: Chiridota heheva; assembly: GCA_020152595.1. Classification (NCBI taxonomy): domain Eukaryota; kingdom Metazoa; phylum Echinodermata; class Holothuroidea; order Apodida; family Chiridotidae; genus Chiridota; species Chiridota heheva. Next base: position 867,553 of record JAIGNY010000492.1, read on the forward strand.
CCGCTTATCCCTTCCCTTGTTCGTGACCGCTGGCAAACCTCATGGAACTCCCAAAATGATAACAAACTCCATGTCATCCAGCCCACAATTCCGATCAAATCCACCATCAACAACCTCTCTCGTATCGACAACGTTCATATAACCCGTCTTAGAATTGGTCACACCCACCTCACTCACTCCCACCTCCTTATTGGCTCCCCCCAACCCCTCTGCAACAATTGCCATTGCACCCTCACAATCCATCACGTTCTCCTTGCTTGCCCCCTGTACAACCTTCCCAGAGCTTCCCTTGCTCACCACAACTCAATTGCTGAGTTCTTCCAGAAAAATCCTCCGGATAAAATTATCTCCTTCCTTTATCATGCCTCCCTCTACAACCATAGTTAATTCTCCCCTTCTACCCCCTCTCTACTCTGTTTTTGTTTCAACCATGCACCTCCCCTCTCAATTACAGCTTTCTGACCTTTTATTCTTGAATTTCTCTCATTCTCCCCCTGTTTCCTTTCCTTCCTACCTCTAGAATGATCTGACCTCTCAGACACAATTTGACCTTCGTTGTTGTGGTGCCGTTAAGCCTTCATCAAACAAACATTTACTTATCAGGGGGAAATAGTAGGACCCTAATTGATATGTTTAATTTTGATAATACACCATTTTGAATTCTATGAAGAGTCACTCGGTTTTTGAAAAGCCAAAATAAGTTAAGAGAGGATTATGAACCTGGTCACCTTAAGGACACTTATTGGGGGTCAGTACCCTCCCCTCTCCTCAATTAGTACCCCCCGGGACCAGTATCCCCTCCGAGATCAGTATCCCCTCCCCTATTAGTGACATCTTCAGAGTTTCAATGGCAGCCATTGGCAGCACATACATTTTTTACATAGTTTTCTGTGCTTCCCCAACTTTTGAATCTCTACTGTCTTGTTGTACCTTCGCACCCCCCCCCCTCCCCCCTCCCCTTCAAACCAAAATATCTGGCGACTTTACTGCCTGTCATGACTTTCTAGCAATGTCACTCACCGTTCCTTGAATTGGAAGTTTGTGACTTGATAGTTTCATCCTGCCCTTAATCACATGATGTGGCATAGTTAGCCCAGTATAACACATGAATGTACAGTAACTATTCATTAATTTCTCACTGCTGTTTGCTATCCCAGAAGTACTCCAGTCTTCAGCTCATAATTAGATCTCTCATTCCTCTAAATAAATTTCCTCAACTGTCTCCTAATCAATCTATTAAAAAAAAAACATGCTCTGAATCAACAACTGGTCAATCCCACCTCGATGAGTCATTGCCATGACATCTAAACCCTGACTATAGGATAACAAGACAAAACCCTTGTCATCTAAATTCAGAAAATAATAATAATTTATTAAAACACTTGTCAGAAATGAGGGTATCCAAACCTCCAGATAGAAACCAAAGGAATGAAAACATATTTCATATATTTATGAGTGATGGACTAAAATGAGACACTTGTTATTAGTAGTAGCTTTTTCCCAGACTGGCTGCTGCTGATTAAAAGCATCACTAATTGGTTGTGATATATAAACATAGCGTGTCTTGTAGCTGGTAATCACAATGATGTTGACATTCCTCAGCCCAGTATAGCACATGAATGTAAATATTCATTAATTTCTCATTGCTGTTTGCCATCCTAAATGTATTCCACTCTTCAGTTCATGATTGTATCTCTCATTCCTCTAATAAATTTGCTGAACTCTCTCCTTAATCACTCAATTAAAAAAACAAAAAAAACATGCTCTGCATGAACATTTGGTCAATCCCACCTCAATGAGTCACTTGCCAACTCTCAACAAAAAATAGAAAAACAGTCATATCAATGTTTTTAACAAAAAAAGAAAAACAAAGAAAAAGGAAAATTTTCATTAAAACACATGTCAACAAATGGGAGTATCCAAACCTCCAGATAGAAACCATAGTGATGAAAACATATTTCATATATTTCTGAGTGACGTACTAAAATAAGACACCTGTTATTTATTAGTAGCCTTTTCCCAGACTGGCTGCTGCTGACTAAAAGCATTTACATGTATGACCTCATCACCAAGTTATTTATTTGTGGAACCCATCACTCTGACCTAGCTGTATGTTGTTTGGTGCAGCAGTGGATTTTATGAATGAAATATCACACAGTGTTTGTTGAGGTGGTGTGTTGTATGCATTGTTTAAAAGTAGGATATTGTGGCAGTGGAGAAATATTTGGGATTTTATTATATTATATTGGCTAGTTGTTTCTGCTTTGCATGTAAGTATGAATTACTTTCGATAAAGTGATATAGTATGTGTCTATTTAATTGTTAGGATGATTACTGAAGTCTTGAATCAGGTATCATTCATGTAAAATAGGTCTGTAACTTGTAAGACTTCTTCATGTCATCATGTAAGCATAGTTACTGTAAGATTTTTATCACCTTGGTGACGTGCTTGAAGTTACACAGTGAAGTCGAAATATGAATCATCCGACTGTATTTTTATGTGGAGGGTTGAATATTTTTAGTAATATTGATGTACATCCTTTTTATTGGAGTATTAATTCACCTGTTTGTTTAGAAACATGTATGCATTATATTAAATATATCTTAACTCAAGATTTTGAAGCAGGAAAAAAACAAACTTGTATGTATTGAAAATCCTGAAGGCAGTGTTCACTTAATATATTTGTGTTATTTTTACTTACTTTCAATTTCATTCCTTTCTTTTCATCAATTTAATTGTTTTTTTTCTCTAATTATCCAGTCATGGTGTTTTGTTTAATAAATAATTAGTGACCTAAAAACAAATGATTATAGAGTTCCTCACATCTGACAGCTCTATCATGATGTGAGGTTCTGAACTGGAATATTTCATTGGGTCCTATTTTAGGCATTTTTTCGCTACTGGACTGCTTGCTAAAAGCATTTATTAGATTATTTAAAAACATAAATGCATGTAGGCCTAGTGAGGTTTGTTTTTGCAATGTAATGCACATTACTGTTTACCAAGTGTACAGTACACACGTATCATTATATTTTTCATCTTCCAGTACCCTTCAGATGTGTAAAAGTACAGTTCTTCATGTGAGACATCCCTGAAGCATATTTTCAAATGCCACTTCTTGCAGAAATATTCTACGCAAGTGCCAAATTTATTAAAAATAAGATTTTATTCAAATTAAATTCATTAAAATCATATAATATAAAAGGCTGAAGTCTTCAAACAGCAAAGTTGCTACAAAATTGTATGAAATAGGACGATTTCAGTAAAATGTTTATTTTGTAGGACCTAGTGCAAAAAATATGCAAATTTGTACTGTAATGGGGTTAATCAACCGTTCTGCACTTTGTAATGTAATTACATTGCTTTGTAATGGTCTGCCTAAGAAAGAGTTCAGGAAGAAAAACTGCAACTAAAATTGTATCATTTACCATATTCCCATCATTGCAATGGCTATCATTTGCTGAAATTGAAGAAAATGTTACGACTCTGATTACTTGAAAGATCTTGGATTGTTTTTTGTTTTCTGGTAGCATCAGATATTTATGATATACAGATGAACTTAGTGGCTCAGGCAAAATTTGCATTATTGTTTCAAAATGTACGACAAACAGTGGCGAATCCCAAACATTTTTAGGAGAGTGGGGGAGGGGGTGTTGCATTTCTACGATTGATGATCACTCTGGGGCCATCAACGCGTGAGGAAGATTTGATTTTGATTATTAATTAAACTGTTAGGATTTCTAAATAATCAATAACAGAAATTCCCCCTCCCCCTGTCCCTCTGGATGATCTTTGATTACAAACCTTCATTTACAAAATCATTAAGATTTTCAGGCCTTATATATAACATCAGGTACTCTCAGTGAGACATCTAAATAGAAAACAAAAGGCATAAACCAGACCCCTAGCTTGATTTTAAAAGAAGCAGGGTGCTAGACTTCTTGAGGAGCACATTAATGCACGCGAAGCGCTGCGTCTTTTTGGCATGGAGTCCAGGGGCTGAATCCCATGGTGAAGAAGCTCAGGGATTTTAGCGATAATCATACCTCAGAATAACACTTATGATTGATGAGCCAAACAGGACAATTGCTTACTATGCTATCATTTTGTGTTCTGTATCTATGTTAGGTATTTCATTTATGAGGTTAATTAAGATTATTAAGCTTAAAAAGAAAGATATATTTACATATCATTGTGCTAATTTTGTTGCTATTCACATCCATTTTCTGCTTTTTGAGTACATCAATTATTAACGCCAATCCATCATGAATGCAAAAACAATTCCTTGCAGTAACGGAAATATATACATTTCTGATATTACTCAGTTTGTACACTATTACACTTTCTCATAAATGCATTAAATTTGTATATTATACCTGTCATCACATTTGTGCTCCCTGTTTTAATCTATAAATATACTTAATACTGGGCATGAAAATTCTCACATAACCTTTTTTTTTTTTTTTTTTTTTTGAAACTGCACCTATTCTACTGTATATAGAAAATTGAGCAAAAGCAGTGTTTGTCTGTGTATATTTAATATTAGTAGGATTTCCACTTCGTTAGTTCTTTTACATTTTAATCAGTTGTTGAGCTTCACACAAAGCTGTTTGCACAATGCTTAATGAAATCCATATTTGATGTAGGGTATATAAATATTTTGATTGTTCAAATATGTATGCAAAATTGCAAATGATTATAATTTGCACAATATCTATAATATTACTTTATGGGTAGATCTGTTGTGTCTTTCATTACATTTAATATCTTCTTAACAATTTACCGTGCATTTTTGTAGATAATGTCTATATTTAGATTATTTGCCCTGAAAGAAAATATTTCATGGAATTCTTGTGTCTTTTTGTAAAGCAAATTTCTAAATGTCACTGTGTGAGCAGTAGGGAATATTTTTTTTCTCATGAAGATACATTAAAGGTATATGGACAGGTAGAGATTTTATATTCACCAGAAAGAACAGAAAGTCTTTAAGTTATTTCAAAAGCACAGGAGTTTTCAACCAATCAAATTTTGAGGAATTTTTATTGTATGGAAAAGTTGTGATGTATGGAAATAAAGGGTGGGATGGAGATTCAAAATGACTTCATGGCCATATTCAATTTCTCCCATTCAAGTAATTTTGGTAGAGGATTAAAAAATGATAATAAGTTAACATAAGGAAATTCATAATGTAGGTCTTCATGTCACAAAATTTCAATTTGCATACTTTATTATCAATATTATCATAAGGCCTCAAATAGAAAATTTGATTTTCCCTATAGATGATTCCTAATCAATTTTGAAACAAGTTATCTTACAGTTTGTTTGTACCACCACTGATCAGGGGACTCAATAAGTCCCCGATCGGGAGACTCAAGCATGTGCACTGAGCTTACAGTGATGGAAGCCACCATTTTTATTGTAAATTTTCAGTCATAGACACTGTTTCATTGAAGATTAGTAACAAAGTTTGCTTTGTTCATGTTCAATTTCGCGAAAGTAAAACAACTACTTCGTTACTTTCACGCAGTTATTGCTAAATAATTGTGACATATCCCCAAGTTATTTCTCATAATTTTAGAAAACCTTGTTAAAGCACGACTGCCTATCTGTAACACATAATAAGAATTCATTACTTTTTTTCAAATTTATCGAAAACTGCATGGTGAATTTTGAAAGCACACAGTGAAAAGGTAATTCGTATGCCATTATTTCAAATCGTGAAGGAAAATTTGAACCCTTTGCAGTGACTTGAGTATCCCGCGCTTGAAATGTGTCTGATTCTTATGTTATTCCTATACAAACTTTGAATTTGGATAGATGCATTGTGGGATACTTCTGTAAAGGATCCTCCGATCAGGAGAACAAAACTGTTCTCCCGATCGGGGGTACGTACCGGACTGTCTTATGTCACCTCTACACATTTATAGAATTGGTGTCTGTGGCAAAAAGTGCAAGTTATTAAATGTAAATAAAAAGTGTTTGTGTGGAATTTTGGGAGCAGCTGCGCATATTTTTTCATCATGATATGTATGATTGCAAAAGATTTCTTGTGATATGTACTCGTAATATGAGTGGATTTTCATGTAACATTTTCCTATCTCTTTTGCAGAAATCATTTCAACTGGTTACAACAGGACAAGAAAGTACTAGAACATGAACTGCCGAGGAAGAACGATGTCTTAACGCTCTATTTCCGCATTCAGTTTTTTCCAGACAATATAGCCAAATTACGAGATAGTATAACTATAGAATTATTTTATCTTCAAGCCAAAACATCTGTATTCAAGGTGAGTCGTTGTCTTAATTTTGCAGGTATTTTGTATAAATTTGTATATCGCAAGTGCATTTGATGAGAATGTATTGATAGAGTGTCATTAGTCAATTATGAGCGATGAGTTTATTGTTTTGTCAATTAAGATACCTATGGGTGTGTACAGGCAATGCAAGCTAAATTAATTAAGATCTATTAAAAAAACATTAAAATAGCAACATTAAACCAAAATCGGTAAAAATGCTTAATTTACAGCATTTTGAATTTTACATGGCGACCAATTTGCATATTACATGGCAAGCTTGGTATTTTCCTTTGTCAACTAAATCCTATGTTTTTAACTGTTTATCAGGATTCTATGATTTTGTTTCTTTGACCATGGAGGTAAAAACTTTTTTAACTCTCATGTTTTGACTTTCACGCCCCGTGACTTTCATATAAGATATGGAATTGCCTTACAGTACCACTGAACCAATCCTGTGGTGCATAAGAGAGGGATAAAATATTTGTTAACTGTTTGGATATAGGAATAAGTGGGAGTATATTTTTAGTTTGAAATTAACCAAAGTAAATGCATAATTCATGTCGGAACACTCCTCATTGCAAAATGTTTTCTGTATTCATGGAAAACTATTACAGTTTTCATTTCCGAGAATTGTAACCAACGGAACTAGTTCTTCATAGCAGATCATATTTTTAAAATCACTTCCACAAGTCCATCTTCTGCAGCAAAAACCCAAGCAAAAACCCATCATAGGAAGTTAATGTTACAAACTGTGGTGTCTGATTGTTATCTACTTCCTTCTAACAGTAATATCATCAGGAACACCTGTAATCATGTGGACTAGAGGTCATTGCCCTGGCCTTGTGGCTGTTAGAGTGATGAGTGGTAACAGAACTTTAGATTTGTTCCAGGTTCATTTTCTAGTTATTTTTGCCAGGATTTAGGACTTATAGTTACAATTTTGATGTTCTGGTAGGTAAATTTTCAGATAACCATTGCAGTAGTTTCCGTTAACTTGTTTTTATGAAAGGAATGTTGTAATTGAAGTTTATTTCCTAGTAATTTATGCCAGAAAATATGAATTGTACTTATATTTTTTATGATCTGGCAGATTGAAGTAGCCCTGAAATTAAAGTAGCAAAAACAAGTACGTCCTGAGATTTTTTTAAACACTGCTCTTGAGATGGTTCGGAAGTGGGCAATAGACACAAGGAAATGACAACACTGTATGCAATTGGTCATAAAGTTCTACCTTAGGTATTGGTTGATTGTTTAATATCAATTGAGTTAATCCAAACAGAACTTGATGCAGCATACCAAGGAATGGGGTTGCACAACCTCCCCCCCCCCGTCCTTCTCAATTTCAAAAGAAAAGATGAAACGGTCAAACTTTTGAGAACTCAAAAAACAACTAGGGTGAATATTTGTTCAGATATGAACATTTTGAAGCAAAGTACTATAACCACTGAATCCTTCTGGTGAAAAGATACAGATGTTTTCATCCTGTTCTCATTTTCATATTTAAAAACATTTATGAAGAAAGTATTTCTTTTTCTAAATAATCAAATTCCTGTTTTGCCCTAATGTTATAACTGCTGGAACCGTGGCTTTTTTGCAGTTCTGTATAAAATGGGGATATGAATTAATGGATGCCCAGTTGAAAAACAAAAGCACTGGATGAAATTTAATGCAAGTTCAGTACTTTGAATTGCAGAAACAAAAAATTTCCACCACCGATTCTTGTGGGCCCAGGCCCGTAGCCAGGAATTTAAACTGGGGCTTCATTTTTCATATAAAAATGAATTTATTTTTTGAAATTCCAGGTGCTTATAAATTTTTTAGATTTCAAAAGAGCACTTTCTCCAAAAAACAAAACAAAAAGGGTTCCGGAATTTGAAAGGCGGGTTCGTTTTTCGTATAAAAGGGCAACAAACCTTAAAATTTTGGGTGCTTATTATATTTTTAGAATCAAAAGGGCACTTTTTGAAATGGGGGGCTTCGTTTGCTCAGACGAATCCCCCTGGCTACGGGCCTAGGGCCCTATTAGTGGTCCACTAGACCCCATGCTGTAGGTGCTCGCATGTTTGCTATACAAACTCTGGAAATACAGCTACAATCATTTTATGTTTGTGGGAAGATGTGTGAGGTATTCAAATCCTGCTTCCTTCAGTTTTCATATTTTCAAAATGCCTGCTCAACATTTCTGTGTATGTAAATTGCAATTATAACTTGCTACGTACAAGATGCTGTTTTTGTCTTATCATCAGTCTGAATTTTTGGAAGAGGCAGTCATGAATTTCTGTTCATAAATCCTGAAGGAATCACGCTCGAGATAAAGGTTAATGTCGTGTGGCATGAGATTTATGGACAGGTGTTTGTTATTTTTTGTTTTAATGTTCCCTTTAAATGTCCTAAGCTAGCTTATTTGAAATGAATTTAAAAGATTCAAGTTCCTTGGAGCTAAGACTAGGTTCTTTACAATAGAACTAACTACTGGTTGCACAACATGTCTGCAATAGAAATGAGTTACAGTGGAACAATTGTACTATAATACAATTACAATTGTATAATGATTGTATTTATAATGGTGATTTGTTAAGTGTGAATGTAAAAAAAATTCAATCTCAAAGGAGTACTCGGTCAAAATGGAAGGACTTATTATTCCGGAGTCTTTGGGGCCTACTGACAAATCCTTGACATAGGATAAATAAGCAATCGATTTTGCATCATACATGCTTTGATGATGTTATTAATTATTGTGCAAATGCTAATGTTGTCAATATTTTTATTGATCTGCATGGTGGGTGTGGCTTACGAATAAATATCATAAAAGAAATATTTTATAATATGCAATGAAATGACAGTTAATACAAATTTTGCAAATCAATCAGCTGATGAAAAAGCATCGGAACCACAAAACCTTTTGGTTCTGACCTTGCACATGAGGGTACTGAAAATGTTCCATACAAATGTTCCAATCCGGTGTCATTTCTAATGATTACTTTATTCATTTTTAAATGACATGTGCATGAAAGAAATATTCCCATATTGTAACCTTTCATAAAAAAACAACAAATTTTAGAAACAAATTAGTACAAAAATCATGTTGATATGTTATTCCTACCATGAGATATTCAAATTTTAAGGTTCACAAAAAATACTAATAAACGAATAGAAAAGGCTCAGTATGACATCGCAGCAACACATTCTCCCACAAAATTGATGTATTTCATTAAAATCTATCATCTTTTTTTAATTAATAAAACCTGCTAATTGATGAAAGTTAGATATTGGTATACATTGCCAAATATACCCTATTTCAACAACTTTTGAAAAATTGTTTTTGATCATACAGAAACAACCAATTAACATTCAAAGAAATATATAAACATTTGCAATAGAATTGCCTCTATGACATCAAACACGAATTCATCATACTGTACAAAAACTTTAAAATGCAATTGGAATTTTTTTAATTCATATCTCCTAAACAGAATATGATATCAACCTGATTTTTGTACCAAATTGGTTCTAAAAGTATGTTCTTCCAAATACAATTTTACAAAAAACCATTTGGAATATTCCTTTTAAAAAGAGACTTCTGTTATTTTAAAGTTGCTACATTTAATTAGAAAAAAAGAAAAGATAATAAGATGCCCCCTTTTTTCAACCGAGAGCCCCTTTAATAGGCTTGAAGTACAGATTAGAACTGCAGTAAAAGGGAAAAAAAGGGTTTCTCAGTCGACAAGGAACAAATGGTTTATGCAGAAAATTTCCCCTTTATTTCTTTTGTAATTGTCAAACATGTCTTAGTACTGTAATCCACATCCTGTTTTATTGTCGTACAGGTATTTCAAATTAAAACCAAAAAGCTATAACTTTTTTTGTAGTTGACATCTAAATCACTTAACTTTCAATTAAAAATGAAGACAAATTAGAAAGAGAAAAAAAAAAATGATGTTGGAACCGATGAAGTACGGTCACCATATGCTTAATGAGGATATTTACATTATTCCCCATTATTATTATTTGTGGTGTGAATTGTTATAACAAAAGCTATCTTAGTGTTGTCAGATCTGCCTATTGATATCGTGTATTGACCCAAACCAGCTGAAGGCACATTGCGATATATCATGATAGTGTCACAATCTACTCTATAGCCAAGTTCTATATTAAACAATCACCTAGTGTTTTTTATTCTAGTTTTAATTGCCAATAATTGGTCTCTAACCTGTGATTAAAGAACCTGTGGTAACCTTAAAATGCATGTGAGACATCATCATTCTTCGGTTTTGGAGCAGGGAGCCACAAGATTTCTCCATGCACAGCGATCTTTGGCAAGTGTGGTTATCTGTTCTGCTTGGATGTCTTCATCATACCCTAACATACATTGAATGTAGTTAACACAAGAGGGTGCATGGTTGTCCCGGCTTCTTTTGCCATGAGTTGGTATGTAGAGAGCATATCTTCTATCACGCTCCTCCTCTTGGAGACAAAGAATGTGTCCCAAAAATCTCAAGTTGGCGATTCCTTACACAGTGGATAAGAGACTCCAGTGTTGGTCATGTTATATATGTTGGCGTTTGAGACACGATCTCTCCGTTTCATATTTAGCATAATCCTAAAGCAGGAGGTACTGTAGGAAAAGCGTTGATTTTGCACTCCCATGTCCTAGGACAGCACCCAGGATTCACAGCCAGAGAGGAGGATAGTCAGTCACGCAGGTAGTGTAAAATAATTTCACTTTTGCAGAGATGGATAGTTGGGGACTTCTCCACAGATGTTTCAGTTTCCAACAAGTGCAGCATGCTAATGCCTTTCGTCTTTTAGGTCGCTTTCAGCAGATGCCATTTTGGAAACAAGATATTTAAGATCTGAAACATGGTTGATGGGTTCACTGTATACTAGGAGTGTTGGATGGGGATGGCAGTTTACAGCCATATACTCAGTCTTGGATACACTTATTATGAGGTCAAGATCCTCTGCAGCAGCTACAGTACTGGGCCCGAGCCTGGGGAATAGTGGATTCCAACAGAGCAATGTCATCAGCAAAATCCAAGTCGTTGAACGTTTTGTCTGGATAATGACTGGAGCAACTTAGATGTGTTCCTTCTCCCAAGTCAAGATCAGAGGTGGCCATCTTTAGTAGAAAGTCTACTTACACTATAAGATTGGAGCCAGAACATTACCTTGTAGAGCTCTGGTGGCATGCGGGACAACAAAATATATGTTTTGAAGAAATAGACCATAGAAATGTTAGTGTGAAGTCAAATTGCAATTTTTGTAGGATTATTTAGGTTGTTAGCTAATTAAATAAAACAAAGCTTTTATTACTTTATACTGTAGCTTACAATGCAAATTTGTATGAAAATGAAATTAAAATAGTAAATAAATATAAAACAAAATGAATATGAATAACTTAAAATATAAATTCTTTCTACTATACCTCAGGAATTAACCTGTTTGAGTCAGATGATTGACAGCTTTTTAACCAATCACCACATGAATTTGCATAACTAAGTGGGGCAAACATCCTACACGGTACTTTTCCAGCACAGCTAGCTAGCGGTGCGCGCTCATGTAATCAATTACTGTACAAAACAAATTTCTGCACACACAGAGTGAGTGACAGCAAAATGGTGAACAAAAATTGCACTTACGGGCCCGCTGCGGGCCTTGTAAATCTGATTGCTGTTAGCCAGAACAGCTAGCAAACTGAATTTTGCTAAGATATAGAGAGAAGTGTTATAAATGGATCAAAGCTTGCAGCAGGCCTCACGAACATCTAAATGTCAATGCATTGGTAATGCACGATTGCGGATTTGAGGTTTGTTTTCCCCACCTAGTTACCACGTTGCTATGGTGGGTGTGGCTTATTTTGTAATTCAGAAATGTTAATTAATCTCAATTACTGTAATACTTAAGAAATATAGCCATATACAGGTACAGTAGTTTTTTCCTAAAAGGAAAGTGTGTACACTTGCAAACTTGTTGGTCACAACAAAGTTTTAAGGTTCTTATTAGTGGAGTTTTAATGTTGTGGTAAAGGAAAGGTCAGTGGTATTTCTTAAGGGGCCTTTCATTCAAATCGTTTGTGGGATAGAAATGGAGGTTAAAAAGAGAGATATTAAGTGGTATGGTCAAAGAAGTGCACATTTGTAATGTTACAGTATGTTCAATATTATGTGAGCTTGGTTCTTTCTGATAATGTAAGTATGAATAATTTTTGAGTATGTGTACGGATAAGCAACATTAAATTTACATAAGTTTTCTTTTTGAGGGCATGACTCTAAGATTAACAAATTCCTTGCAATAATATAAGAATTTGCTAAATCCATCCGAGCCATTAGGCTCATAGAGCAGATGTTTATCCCCAATTTCAATGGCGCAAGCAGATGAGAGTACATGACTTCCACTGGATGGGATGCCAGTTCATCGCAGATTAACTCTCCAGCAGTGCTGGTACTCATTTTACAGATGAGTGGACTAAAGCAAGTAAAGTGTCTTGCTCAAAGAAACAATGCAGTACTTATGACAGGAATCGAACGAGGTGCCTTTCGAATACGAGCTTGACTCTTTAACCACGGAGCCACTGCACCTCTTGAAGATGTAGCTTCAAGTTATATCAAATCGAACTGCTATCACAGCCACAATAATCCATTCCATGGGTATACTGTACACTGAAGGAGAGCGTTCTCACTTAAGTAAGAGCTCACAATCAGACCCGCTGCAGGTGATCAGATCCACCGATGAGATTCTCAAGTACATGTGTGAATGTAAATCAGCGACCTGCGATCACCAGAGTTGCACAATATCCTGTTGTATAACTTGATTAATTTGTGTAAAGTTGCCCTGCATTTTTTCAATGATCCACTTTTTGACTTGTAGTTCACCCATGCCCCGTGATCAGATTGCAGATGCAGTTGTTCTGATGGAGAGCTTGCAACCAAGTAAGAACACATTTCCAACAATGATTAATGTCAGGGTATCAGGATTTGGAGACAAGTGCGATTACAGCTTATAGAGTATTACAGGTTTTTTCATATTTTGTTTGTCAGACCATCTTTAACTCCATGGTCAGATTATGAGTTAGAAGAGGCTCCATGGTCAGATTGAATTTGTACAATCTGAGGTCAGCTCAGACTCATTCACCCTTACTCAAGTAAATACTTCAGAATATTTCCCCTTTAATGAGCTTGATAAATATCTTTTCTTTCAAGCACTTCTTGAATTACTCTGTCTCGGTTCAAGGTCCAAATTCCACAAAAAAACAATAGTTTAATTGAACCTTTTTGGAGGTAATGTTTGTTTGTAAAATGACCCAGATTGTGGTGTGGACAGATTTTGAACAAACAGATGTCATTTGCATTGCTCTTAATGATGTTTGGTTAGGCTTAGGGAATAGTGAATTGTACAGTTAGAGTATCAGACTGTGTCCCCTCAATCTATGTCTGTGTTTCTCTCAGGAAAGTTGGAATACTTTTTGTTCTCAAAGGATTGAATATTATTTTAATTGTTTTGACCATCTGAAGGAGGAGTTTGAGGAGTATTTACATCTGGTAATTTGTACTTTTTTCTTCTGCATTTTATCTGTAAAACCATGGAGATACTATTTGGCAAATAGTATCTCCATGATAGTATCTCCATGGTAAAACTAAGATTGCTAACAATTCTAAAGAGGGGTTAAGGAAAGATTGGTAGAGTGAGTAGAATAGCACTCAAGCTATTCTGATCAGAGGGGCTTGATTGTTGTTCTCAGCTTTTATTTCTGTTCTTTTTCTGTATCTTATCTGTAAAGTTGCTATGAAAATGATGTGTCGTGCTATTCAATACTCTGAGTGAAGTTGTGTGTTGATGATCTATGCATAATGCACTTGTCAGTTGTATAACTCACCCCTACTACCCCCCTCTACCCCCTGCAATGTCAGTCAAAGGTGAGTCATTGACATATGTAATAGTGACTCACATGTGCATCATTGTACCAAATTGCCAGTCATCAAAGTGACTGGGGTGGGTCAATTTACTTCAGACCCATTGACTTTGTTCAATGGTGATTGATTTGGGGCAAGTCATTTCATTAAAAATGTCAGTCACCTAAGTGACTAAGGGGTGTGTCAATGTACATGTTTTGCCCACCCTCTTTAGTGCAATGACTCACCTTTATCCAGGGATGTAGGGTGAGTCACATAGTTGACAAGTGCATAAGTTCCTTGACAACATTATATAGATTATTTTTATTACATAATCTTATTTATAATCAGAGCAAGAAAAAGTGATGGATGCTTCGCTATTTATATTTTAGTACTAACAGGCCTAATTGGTTGATGCAAGAAAGCTTATCAAGTAATAAAGGAAATATCTCTACTGTTGAAGTCATTCAACTCATGAATGAAATTACAAATTTGCATGCATCGTTAAACATTTCAGCCTAAAAACTCTAAAAGCTACAAAGATGTTTTACTGAAGTGGATTGGTTTCTTGTGTTAATTTGGCAATTTTCAGTGTATGCTGATACAGTGCACTGTTGCGATGGTAGCCTAAAGGTGATATATTAAATTCAGGAACAGGCAATTAATTTTCAAAGGAATACATAAACAATGTCTGGGATCTGCAATTATGATATCACACTTTTAACACACTAGCTGCAAGGTTACTATTTAATGCACTGGTGAAATCTTTGTCATGCAGTATAGCTGTATCGGACTAAGACATTATCAACATGGATTTTTTCACAAATTCTTTTCTTTAGTATTTCCCTTTCATATGAATGAAAATGAAATTTAATGGAATGTTTCTCTAAGGCTTAAACCTTTTCTATCTGATAGTAGCTTTATGCTTTAGGGAATAAGATACTAACAGAGAAGCAGTGCTCACGCTAGCAGCACTGACAAAGTTGTCAGGGAGTTCATAAGAGGTGTCCGCAGTAGAATTTGTCTCTACTTTTTTTTTTTTTCCTTTTTGTCAACTCGTCAATGATAACTTGTTGAGCACTGGGACGACCACTGGAAATTTTTCTTGCATGTAATTTGGAAATCATATTGATGACAATTTTTTGGTGAATTGCACTTGTTTGATCAACAAAAATCGCAAAATTGTTTCTATTTATAGAAAAGTTTGAAAAACATGTAAAAAGTAAGTAGAACCATGTTCCAAAAGCTGGCACTGTGGGTCAAAGGTTGATATACATTTCTTTTTATCTTATAGTGTGACATAGAGATTTCTTTTCATCTTATAGTGTGACAGAGATTTCTTTTCATCTTATTATAGTGTGACGTAGAGATTTCTTTTCATCCTCTAGTGTGAAATAGAGACATCTTATAATGTGACAGATTTCTTATCATCTTATAGTGTGCCATTGAAATTTCTTTTCATCTTACAGTGTAACAGAGATTTCTTTTCATCTTATTATAGTGTGACAGAGATTTCCTTTCATCTTATAGTGTGACATAGAGATTTCTTTTTATCTTACAGTGTGACATAGAGGTTGATAGTGACACTGCTTTTGAACTTGCTGCTTATGTACTACAAGCAACTTCAGGAGATTTTGAAAGGTGAGTGTAGCTAAATTGCTTCATGTTATGTTATTACTGTACCTCCAGAATGATGTTGGATGGAGGTTTTGTTTTTAGCTGAGTTCATGTCTTCTGTTTTTCTGTCAACAAGTATCTCAATGAATCTTTAAAAAAAAAAAAAAAGCCTTGATAAAATTGGGTATAAATTGTGGCTGTGTTACAGTAGTTTCCAAGACAGAAGTGATTTACTTTTGGTTGTGATTGTGTGGTTGTTTGTGAGTGAGTGTGGGTGTGTGTGTGGGTGTGGGTGGGTGTGTGTGTACAGTATGTGTAAAGAGAGGAGAGAGCAAAATACAGGTTTGTCAGATGTGTTTTGGCATAGGTTTGGTCAGTTCAGCGCCCCCAAGTCAGAACTATGAGTTATTAGTTTAATTCCAGTGCTGCGAAGAATCTTCTTATCTTCAAGTCCGTAGGAAATAAATATATGTAAATAGATATAATTTTCCTGCAATATTCTGTAGGAAATCTTCAGTGGTAACAGTGTGACAGAGCAGTGTGCAACATGTGCATGTCGCTACGAGGTCAGAGACTCTGTGTGGATATATCTTAGTCATTAACCTACATGTCTTTTCGTTTTGATCTGATTATGTGAATCCTCTCCTATTCTTTTAAAGTGATATTAAAGCCAGAGAGGACTTAAAGAAATTACCAGTACTACCACAGAGCACCTTGAAAGAGCACCCTTCCTTACCATTCTGCGAGCAAAGGGTCATCTCACACTACAAACATTTTACGGGCCTCAGTCGAGGACAGTCAATTATTTGGTAAGTGGAATTTACCTACTATCAGGCCCTTACCTTGCATTGTGTATAAACAAAGGCTGTTCCTGATGGGTAATGTCAAGAGCCGTTAGGTTGGTCACACTTCTTGTACATCTACCTATGTGAAAGTATTACCCACAATGCCTCTTGCTTATGCAGTCATGCAGATTGTCCTATATTGCATCATCTGCAGGAAACCGTTCTCCAATAAATCAATTAAAAACTTTTGCTATATCTCCCTTCCCACGTCTCCAGCCTCCATGCCACCTTTGTTGTTCCACAGAATATATATTTCTTAATTCGGAGCTTTTCCTTGAACAAAAACATGGTTTTTGAAATGTATTTTTGCTTGTAACATTTTAGTTTCTACTTGCCAGATTGTATTCCTCCATTGGAACCTAATGTCAAACTTGTGCTAAATGATTTGTATTGTACCAGATATATTAAACCTTTTTTTGCCTTTATGACTAACTTTTATTTACAAATCAAAAATGAAGCATGAATTTTTGAAGTTGTATTCTGATTTGAATCATAAGATACAATGCATAGATTAGAAATTTTGACATTTTGCAAGGGAATTTTAAAAATAACTGCACTTACTAAATGCCAAGTGTGAATTAAGGAGATTCAAAAACATGAATCACTTAATTTTGCATAAATTGATACAAATGCCCTTTATACACACTCACCACAAACACTTTCTTACAAAATCGATCCCAAAATTTGAAAATCTGGCTTATTTTTAGGTATCCAAATATATGCTCAATACGTATTTGTTTTTCATGGCGTAAGGATTGAGGATACAAGTACAACACTAGCATTATGTGAAAGTTACAGTGAACCAAACAGTATAACTTACAGCCTCAGCGTAACAAGTGAAGTTTGCCAATCATAAAGAAATAATGGATCGGAGTCAATATTTATGTAGGTCAATGTGACACAGTGAAAGGTATGCATTGTAGGCAGCACTGTGTCCCTATTCTTATGTCACACACCTTTTTAATAGTGGAAGTCCAGCCTTTTTTGGGTGCTTAATTTTTCACTTTTTTGCGAATATTTTAGAAACGAGTATACATTTTTAATTGATATATGTTAATGAAATGTTCAAAATATTAAAAGGAATATATCTATAACAAAATCTTCACCTTTCCATATACCTTTTAAGACTTAACTTAAAATTACAAATCCCACATCAAAGATGAAGCGTGAATTTTTTCACTTTTGAAGTTGTATTTTGATTTAAATCTTTGACATTTATCAAGGGGCTTTTTAATATAACTGAATGCTAAGTGTGAAATAAAGATTGTTTCTTTTGCACATTTTCAATTCTGATACTTTTCCTTTATATGTTAAGTGCATATTACATAATAGATTGAAACAACATTTTGGTTTCAACTTTAAAATACATATATTTATATCCACTATAAATAAGCCTAATCATAATAACTTTTCTCAAATTTTTGCTACTCATTTCCTTTTGTCCTGGCAGTAAGCATTTTCATTGTACTTAACAACATTTTGGTTCCAACTTTAAAATACACAAATTTATACCCACTATAAATAAGCCTAATCATAATTACTTTTCTCAATTTTTTGCTACTCATTTCCTTTTGTCCTGGCAGTAAGCATTTTCATTGTACTTATAAAGAATAACTTTTATTTACAAATCTCGCATCAATCTAAAAATTGTATCCACCTTTCAAAAAATTGTATTATGATTAAAATCATAAACACGCAATGCATGGAAGGGGATTTTTGACATTGTGCAAGGGAATTTGTTTAAATAACTGCAATGATTGTTAAATGTGAATTAAGGTGTCTCAGAAATATGAATCACTTCATTTTGCTTTGAAAGACTTCTTTTTACGAATCTCACATCAAAAATTAGCCCTAAATTTTTCCATCATTTAAGTTGTATTTTGAATCCGATTTGAATCATAAAATATAATGTATAGAAGTAGAATTTTTAAATTTTTCAAGAGGCTTTTTTAAATAACTGTGAATGCCAAGTGTGAATTAAGGAGTGTTTCTTTTCCATGTTTTCGATTCTGATACTTGACTTTTATCTGCCAAGTGCATGTTGTATAATAGACTGAAATGACATTTTGGTTCCTACTTTGAAGTAAATCTCAGATTTAAACTCACCATAAGTCTGTTAAATCAAACCATATTTACTTTTCAATTTTTGCTGCTTAGTCCTTTTTGTCCTGGCAGTAAACCTTTTCTTTGTAAATCTAAAGAGTAACTTCTATTTACAAATCTTGCATCAATTTAAAATTGCATCCATCTTAAAAGATTAGTTCAGGGGTCAAGCGTGTTCATCTTATATGAAAGAAGACTTCAAAAGAAACAAAATGGCGAAGAAAGCATTCCAAAATCTATTTCCGTTAAGGAGATATTTAATTTTAAAGTTTGGTATCATTTCTGTAGAAACTAGGGATGTACCGGATCCAAATTTTTGAATCCGGCCGGAACCGGAATTTGCCTGATCCAGGTTGAAATCCGGCCGGAACCGGATTTTTCATTGCTTACAACAATTCTCATAATCTAAAGAATGAAAGGGAAAGGGGTGGGGGCAGGGGATTGTCAAGTTGGCTACTAATGGCTAGCAACCCAATTTTTTTGGAAAATAATAATTATTGGGCATATCGTGATGAAATCAAATCAAAATTAGTGAAAGTTCTGGATTAATCCTAACATCTTTAATATTATAAAACTTGAGACTGTCATACATGTGTTCTTACTGAGGAAGTCAAAAAGTCAAATGACACTATGGAGGGAGGAAAGGGTCATTTATCTAACCTTAACATGTATTTAAAGTGCATGTATGTGCAAATTGTGTAAAAAGTAAACTAAAATAATTAAGGACAGTAACAAGGTAATAGAAATGGATATGAATTCTCTCATGTTTTACATTTGGAAAGTAATTATTCTCTGAATTATTTTTGTGTTATTTCATTAAAACACCTTGGTACCCTGAATTACTTGTAAAACAGTTCGCTTAGATAAGTGGGGGAAAAAACATTTTTCTCTTTTCCAATAGCAGGAGAATCTAAGCAATGAAAAATTGTGGAAAACAAATTCAGTCAACCTACATGTACATGTACTTTTATCTACAAATTTCATTAATGTCTCTAACTGTAAAATTGTTAACAACTGGTGTGGTTTTATTTATTATCTGTTACAGCCCAATCTGTTTCAAAATTTCTATTGATTTCAAACAGCTACATATCTTTATTCCGTTTTAAATGATCATACACTTAACATAAGCCAATTTGTTCAGTGTTTTTTAAGAAGAAAATACATAATCTATACCGAGAAAAATCCAGATATTCATGTTTGTTTTATATTTCATATAGTTGTAATGTACCAGTCTCATAATGTAAATCTTCAATTGTTAAAATTGCCAAAAATCCGGTTCCGGCGGATTTGGACAAAAATCTGGCCGGAACCGGAACCGGATTTTTTTCCCAAATCTGGCCGGATAATCCAGCCGGACCGGATATCCGGTACATCCTTAGTAGAAACGACCGAAATCGGACTAGTTGTGATGTCACAGCCTCAGATTCCTCAAAGTCTTTATGTATTTTAAAGAAACTTTATTTAAATTTTTCACTTTTTAAATTATTTTCCTTAAAACTTTTTTTAGGTGGTATATTACAAATACCCTTCCTAGATTCAGTTTTACTACTTTTCTGACATATTCAATGGTTTTTAAGCCACAAAATCACAGGACACAATATGATAGAATACATAAAGACTTCGAGGAATCTGACACTATAACATCACAACTAGTCTGGTTTCAGTCGTTTCTACACAAATAATACCAAACTTTAAACTTAAATATCTCCTTAACGGAATAAGATTTTTGAATGATTCCTCTACAAATTTGTTTCTTTTGAAGTCCTCTTTCATATAAGATAAACATGCTTGACCACTGAACTAATCCTTTAAAAGAAATTGTATTATGATGAAAATCATAAAACACAATATATAGAAGGGAAATTTTGACATTTTGCAAGGTAGTGTTCAAAATAATTGTGAAGTGTAAATAAAGAAGGTGTGTCTTGGTATCATATTCATGTTTATTATTCTGAGACTTTTCTTTTATCTGTCAAGTATAATACATAATAGACTAAACTAAGCATTGCGCTGTGTATTGACAACGCTGACCCACTATTCATGCAATGAAAATCCTCTTAGTGTGTTCAAAACTTTCAGAAAGAAGTATGTTTTGATATTTTTTGTAAGGAACTTTCAACTTTTAGGAAGGAAAACACTTCCTTTTGACAAAATGTGAGGCTTCCTCCTTTGAGATTTCATTTTAAGGCTCTTAATTAATTTGTCTATTAGTGAAGTTGATACATTTTTCACAAGCAGTGGCAAACTTTGTGATGCCATGATAAGTTAGTGTCAGCTGTAATAGGTTATTTGTGAATATCATGGATTTGGAAGAGTATAAAACAGGCTCTTTTTATAAAGGAAATCGGTAAGTTTTTTGGTACTTTTTTAAGTAGTGAAGTGTAAATCGGAGATTAATTTCTTTTTTATTACTTTTTATCACTTTCTAGTTTATTTTAGTACATGTGTGAAAATTTGTGTAACATGAATTACGTGAAATACAGCATTCAACATTTAACAAGAATTCCTCATTAAAAACACATTTAGTTTATATCCAGTGGCATTGCAGATGTATAAGCTTGTGAGGCACAACACGAGTATGTCATCTCTTTCTGCAAAAATGTGAACTTATTTACTGATTTTTGAGGTTTGATTTTTTTAAGTAGTGTTACCATTATTGTCACCACTCATTTTGTTCACTCTCTTGCACTTGGGTCATGTTAAATCTTCCACCACAATTGTTTGAACCTGAAAAGCAGGTAAAATTAACAGACATTAAAATTTCAGAAACTTAGCCAAACCTTTCTCTACTCAGCAATGAGCTGTGAAAAACATTCTGAAAATACTGTATCATTGGCTGAATGTGAAGAACAAGATTGATATGGTTCCTTGCAGTCGTTGTATGTGCTGTCTTCATTGGCCAAATTATGCATTTATTGAAAAATGTTGAAACTTTTTTCAGCCATACCTCTGAAGCAAAGTATCACGTTTTACAAACTCTAAAGACTTGTTCCAATTTTGTGCTCTCTTTAAATCCCATGACACAAAAAGCTCTTTGACTAAATGTCAATAGCACTTAAAAGATTAGTTCAGTGGTCAAGCATATCCATCTTATATTAAAGAGGACTTCAAAAGAAACAAAATTGTAAAGGAAAAAAAAAAAAATCTAATATGTTATTAAGTTAAAGAGATATTCAAGTTTAAAGCTCAGTAGTATCTGTGTATCAATGACTGGTGTAGTAAGCCTACTATGGAAAGTTGGCATCTTCATCCTCACATTCTTTACAATTGTTAATGTATTTTAAAGAAACTGTATTTAATTTTTTCACTATCTGAATTATTTTTCTTCTAACTTTATTCAGGTGGTATATTATAAATACCTTTCCTAGATTCAGTTTTACTACTTTTTTTTAACATATGCTATGGTTTTCAAGCCACAAAATTATAGGATGAAATATTAGAGAATACATAAAGACTTTGAGGAATCTGAGGCTATGACATCACAACCAGTCTGACTTCAGTCGTTTCTACACAAATGATACCAAACTTTAAATGTAGATATCGACTTAACGGAATAGGATTTTTGAATGCTTTCTTCACTATTTTGTTTATTTTGAAGTCCTCATTCATGTAAGATAGACTTGCTTGACCCCTGGACTAACTTTTTAAAGGAAAGGTATTGTCCCATGAATAAATTTAGAAGTGAACTCTGCCGTGCTGATAACGTCACTTCTGTTTTTCGAATATCACTATTGATTGCGAGAAATCTGTGGTGTTATTAATTAGAGCTGTGACCGTTTAGCGTGTACTCGCTACACGCTCGCAAATCTTGTAAACGTTTACTAAATACTTCATTGCGAGTAATCGTTTTTCATACATTATAGGCCTAGTGTCTTGTCGTTGAAAATCAATATTCATGATTCAAATCACACACACATTCGGCTGACAAAATTCCAATCAATGATTTTTTACAAACTCTAAACCCGATTAGCATAATCTTTTTTAAATGTGCGAATCACAAATGCGCAGTAATCACCAATGAATAGGGGTATTATGCACTTTGATTTCGCCGAAATCTGAGTAATCTAACTTGTAAAATGCACCGCGAATGTGCAGCAGTAAACAGTGAAACTAACAATAGGCCTAACGTTAGGCCACAAGGCTTTAAATCCCACGCAATCAAGGCCCGTTTCATCGACCAAAAAACACTTGAATCGTGACAATCAGTACATTTACATGTAAATATTACCTGATGAGTCAAATAAATTTTGCAAGAAAGAAAAAATATTGCATAATAAATAAACAGAAAAAGGTTTTAACAAAGCTGAAATTCTGCATGCTTCGCAAAGATGGCGGCCATTTTTTTGAGAGGACTGATACTTCAGAACTTCCTGGTGGTGGCGTAGTTTTGAAATGTTTTACGGCGAGGTTTATCATAGGCCTCAATATGCAAGATTTTCACAGAACTTTGAAAGCCGTAGCGAATAGGACAAACAAGTTACGCGATGTTGAGTTTAAATGACATTGAAAGGAAGTTATCTGTTCTATCTAAACTGAATTTCCATGCATATTTTCCATAAAAATGATGATTTATACTGTAAAAGTAAACTTTTTACGATTTGGAAAGCAAAGCTCAGCGTCTATTTGGGCAATGCAGTCAGTACTTTTGCCATACTAGTTGCGCGATTTTTTTACTTCGCCTCGTAGTTTTGGAACAATTTTAGTGTATTTCCGAAAATTACGGTACTAAACTCGTGTACACGATACACGCTCGCTTTTTTTGGCGTGTACACGTTTACTAAAATCCCTAAACGTTCACAGCTCTATTATTAATATCACATTTAAACCCCTATGCTCGGTCTGGCAGATGTGTGATCGATAACACCACAGATTTCTCGCAACCAATAAGGAAATTTGAAAACCAGAAGTGATGTTACCAGCACAACAGCTAATTCACCTCTGAATGTATTTACGGGACGATACCTTTCCTTTAAAGTCATTTTGAATGACATGTTTCCTTTCCCCTTCATTTTCATGAATTCTTGTGACATATGTATTTTCGTTTGTAACCTTTCAAACACATTTACTATGCTGTATACACTATAGTTTAAAGGGATGAGAATAGATCTTCAATTTTGCATTTATTGGTAAATCTTGAATTGAAAAGACATACTGTACCCCTGAAACAAAGAAGGAATTTTGCAAACTTCAAAGACTGCTCAACTCACAATGTTCTCCTCCTTCTAAAATACCATGGCACCAAAGAGTTATTTGCCTAAACATCATTTAGCACTCTATTTAATTTACTTTGAATGACTTAAGTTTTTTCTTTATTTTCATAAATTATTGTGACTTGTAACCTTTCAAATGCCTTCACTATGTTCTATACACTATAGTTTGAAGGAATGAGGAAAGATTTTAAGACATTGTACTTCCTAATTTAACATTTATTGATAAATCTTGAAACTTTGAACAGCCATACTGTACAGTGATATAGGAAGCTTGAAAAGGAGGGGGGCACGACCTCTTAGGGGGCACTTTTTAAGTCATATGTCTCCCATCCCACTCTGTAGAAGTAGAGCCCAAAATAAAGTAAA
Source organism: Chiridota heheva (assembly GCA_020152595.1). NCBI lineage: Eukaryota > Metazoa > Echinodermata > Holothuroidea > Apodida > Chiridotidae > Chiridota > Chiridota heheva. The sequence continues at coordinate 891,880 of JAIGNY010000492.1, forward strand.
AGGGGCACTTTGTTTTTTAGAAAGGAACAACTATTCCAAGGGGGACACTTTCATATATGGGACCAACAAAAGTAGCCAGTTTCCTACTATTGGGTCAGTACTTGAGAAGCACTTTTCACTTTAAAAGTTTTTGTCATTTTTTGGAAAAGTGTGGAGGGAGGGGGTTGCCCCCTCCCCCATACCCCGGTTCCTACACCTATGGTACTGTACCCCTGAAACAAAGAATTAATTTTGCAACCTTTAAAGACTGCTTAAATAATATTGTGCTCTCTCTACTAAGAGCTTTGCCTAAACATCAATTAGTATTTTGATTCACTTTGAATGACATTTTGTTTTCTTTCATAAATTCGTTTGGCCATGTTCTTTCCATTTATAAATATGCTACCTGTCAAATACCTTCACTATACTCCAAAAAGTTTGAAGGGGTGAGGAAAGATATTCAGACATTCTGTAGACATTAAGTTAACTCAACTCTCAGAACTTAAATAGAAAATAAATGAGAGATTTTTGAGCTGTCCATAAACCTCTTTCAAAAAGTAATTTAAGCAGATGTTTATCAGTTGTCAAAAAAATGGAAGAAAGTGGAAACTTTCCTGTGACAACTTTCAACTTTGAAACAGATGGATGTAAGATTTAGGTTAGACTGGACAGTGAATATTTCAAAAACTGTCAGAAAATGCAGTAATTGAGGCTTTATTTCGACACATGGAGTGATAATTGAGAGCAGATTTTAACTACATGAAATTATTTATATTTTGGAGTTTTTTTGATCTGGGGTCATAATTTTGTAAGTACTTCATCTGTCTGACAGAAATAGGGTCACTTATAAGTTTGTGCTCATTCTTAAATCCCACGACACAAAAAGTATAAGTTCAGTAATCAAGCAAGAAAACGTTGAAAAAGCATTCAAAAATCTTATTCCATTAAGGAGATATTTTAGTTTCAAGTTTGGAATCATTTGTGTAGAAATGACTGAAATCAGACTAGTTGTGATGTCATAACCTCAGATTCCTTAAAGTCTTTATGTATTCTATCATATTTTGTTCTGCAATTTTGTGGCTTAAAAACCATTGGAAAAGTCAGGAAAGTAGTCATACAGAATCTTGTAAGGGAAATTATAATTTACACTGAAGAAAGTTAGAGGGGAAAATAATTCAAATAGTAAGAAACGACTGAAATCGGAATAGTTGTGATGTCAAAGCCTTAGATTCCTCTTTATCATTGATGTATTCTATCATATTTTGTCCTGCGATTTTGTGACTTAAATATTATGGGATATGTCAAAAAAAGTAATAAAACTGAATCTAGGATGGGTATTTATAATATATACTTCCTGAAGAAAGTTTGAGGGAAAAATAAATAGTAAAAATGAAAAATAAATGTTTTTTAAAATACATTAACAATTGTTAAGAATGTGAGGATGAAGGCACCAAACTTCCATATTAGACTTACTACATCAGCCATTTCTACACAGATCAAGACAACTTTAAACTTGAATATCTCCTGAACTGAATAAGATTTTTGAATGATTTCTTCACCATTTTGTTTCTTTTAAACAACTCCTTTAATAGCACTTTAAATCATTTTGAATGACACTTTTTTTTTCATTTTCATAAATTTTTGTAGGCAAATTCTTGTTATACTTTCAAAATGCATTAACTGTACTCCAAAAAAGTTTGTGAAGGGTGAGGACCAAGGAAAGAATAAACAAACCCCTTCTCAAAATTTAAAAATAGAAAATAAATGAGAAGTTTCTTTCAACCTCTTGAGCTGTCCTTAAACCTCTTTCAAGAAGTGGTCTATGCAGATGTTTATCAGCTGTCAAGAAATTTTGAAGAAAGTGAAAAGTTATTGTTATTTTTCCAAAGAATCCATTAACTTTTAAACAGATGGAGGTAAGATTTAGGTCAGTGAATGTGTCAGAAAATGCAGTAAATTTTGCTTTATTTTGACACATGGAGTGTTAATTGAGAGCAGGTTTTAAGTAAGTAATCCATGAAATTGCATTTTGAGTTTTCTTGATCTGTGGCACATATTTTTTAAAAGTACTTCAGTCTGTCTGTCAGTTAGGGTTATCATAATGAGAAACTAAAAAAATGATTTGAATAGACATAAATATAAAGTACTTATTGTGTTTTTGTAGTGGGGTTCAAAGACTGTTGGCATGGTTACGGTTCCCAAGAGATCTTCCACCCTTTCTCCCATTATGCATGTTGAATACATGTGAACACTTTTGACTTGGTTGACCAAATTCGAATTAACTTTTAAAGGTTATATCTTTGGAGTAAATTCTGTTTGGTTGGTAATGAGCAAATAGAGCAAATGTTTATAATAAGATCTCAGCAGATGAAGCTACTTCCGTAATCTCTAGTGATCCATCACTGCAGTATAGCAGCAAGAGACAGAAAGAGATGGAAGAATTTGCTTAGAGAAGCCTCAATCTCCATGGAGAAAGGAGCAAGTGGTAAGGTAAGGTGGTAATTGAGTATTTAGGATGATATCATAATAACGTGCATAAATCTGATTAACCAGTTTGTTGGTAAAAAAAAGAAGTAGTTTACCATTACAGCCAGTATAAAATCAGTCACCTGTAAAGGCCAAAAAAGTCTTGATGTTCGCTAGGGTGTTTATGCATGAAATTGTTGTAAATTTGGTGGAAATATTGTAGAAAAGATATTTTCGTAGTTTGAAATCATGTATTTTGCATAAATAGGCTAAATAAAGCGTAGTGTTCAGTTGTGTAGAAATCGTTGCATCTTTTCACAGATAAAGAGTCCCAGATGATTCAAAATGCCCAGATGACCGAATGCTCAAATTGCTAAAGATAAAATCCTTCCATAGACCTTCAAAATAGGTATCAAAGTATAAAATCAAAGTATGAAAAGTGTTTATCACACGATACTATATTTATATTTTCTTCTATTCTTTTTATTTCAAAACATGTTTACCCACTGAATATTCATGACACATTTTCACCTTTGACTGTAAATGTGGAGAAAAAACATCAGCGAACTTGAAAGAAATGGCCTCTGTGACATCACGTTTTATTTTTTTTTTTAATAAGTTTCATTAGTTATAGTAGGCTGATGGTAGAAAGGAGGGAACCGGAGTGAATAAACTCTGTACCTCATCTTGCCGCACATGGCTCAGAAAGTGTGGCAATCTAGCACGTCACATGATCACCTTTGCCTTACACATTAGATACTGTGCATGTTATCTGGCAAATGTGTTTAATGTACCTGTAACAATTTTTTTAATTTTTTTTTTTTTTATTGCTCTCTTTTAAAACAAGAGTTATTCTGAGTATGCTTAATATGCTCCAGCCTCCAACGTTATGTGAAAGGTTAACACTAGTACCGTACTATACTGCAAACAAATAAACCATTGACGTAATCATGTCTAATTGATTTTTGTTTACACAACAATGACAATATTTGCATTTCATTTAAAGTTGGCCCTTTCTTATTGTCAGTACGTAGACACAAAATGAGTTTTATTTCTTCAAGGATAGATCAAACTACAAAGGAATGTAAATGGAATTTAGTAATAAAGAAAAGGGGTATAAGATATTAAGTAAGAGACATGGGTGATAAACATTCTTTTCAGAGAAGTCAGATTTAGTAGTATTGAACTTTAGAACCATAAACACAAAGGTGGTTGTTTAGTGATAAACAACTAAGCTGCTAATTTAATTTTAAGTTGGATACTAGAGTCTGTACTTGTGTTATGTTAGTACTTTAGTGTGTTATGTCACTACCCTTACCAAGACAATGTACCGGGTTTAATTCCTTTAGCAAGCCCTGCATTGTGTCTTTTAGCAACCCTGCATTTTGTCCTTTAGCAAGCCCTGCATTGTGTCCTTTAGCAAGCCCTGCATTGTGTCCTTTAGCAAGCCCTGCATTGTGTCCTTTAGCAAGCCCTGCATTGTGTCCTTTAGCAAGCCCTGCATTGTGTCCTTTAGCAAGCCCTGCATTGTGTCCTTTAGCAAGCCCTACATTGTATACTTTAGCAAGCCCTGCATTGCGTCCTTTAGCAAGCCCTGCATTGCGTCCTTTAGCAAGCCCTGCATTGTGTCCTTTAGCAAGCCCTGCATTGTGTCCTTTAGCAAGCCCTGCATTGTGTCCTTTAGCAAGCCCTGCATTGTGTCCTTTAGCAAGCCCTGCATTGTGTCCTTTAGCAAGCCTGCATTGTGTCCTTTAGCAAACCTTGCATTGCGTCCTTTAGCAAGCCCTGCATTGTGTCCTTTATTTACATGTAGCAAGCCCTGCATTGTGTCCTTTAGCAAGCCCTGCATTGTGTCCTTTAGCAAGCCCTGCATTGAGTCCTTTAGCAAGCCCTGCATTGTATCCTTTATTTAGCAAGCCCTGCATTGTGTCCTTTAGCAAGCCCTGCATTACATCCTTTAGCAAGCCCTGCATTGTGTCCTTTAGCAGGCCCTGCATTGTGTCCTTTAGCAAGCCCTGCATTGTGTCCTTTAGCAAGCCCTGCATTGTGTCCTTTAGCAAGCCCTGCATTGTGTCCTTTAGCAAGCCCTGCATTGTGTCCTTTAGCAAGCCCTGCATTGTGTCCTTTAGCAAGCCTGCATTGTGTCCTTTAGCAAGCCCTGCATTGTATCCTTTAGCATGCCCTGCAGTGTGTCCTCTAGCAATTCTTGCATTGTGTCCTTTAGCAAGCCCTGCATTGTGTCCTTTAGCAAGCCCTGCATTGTGTCCTTTAGCAAGCCCTGCATTGTGTCCTTTATTTAGCAAGCCCTGCATTGTGTCCTTTAGCAAGCCCTGCATTGTGTCCTTTAGCAAGCCCTGCATTGAGTCCTTTAGCAAGCCCTGCATTGTATCCTTTAGCAAGCCCTGCAGTGTGTCCTCTAGCAATTCTTGCATTGTGTCCTTTAGCATGCCCTGCATTGCGTCCTTTAGCAAGCCCTGCATTGCGTCCTTTAGCAAGCCCTGCATTGCGTCCTTTAGCAAGCCCTGCATTAGCAAGCCCTGCATTGTATCCTTTATTTAGCAAACCTGCATTGCGTCCTTTAGCAAGCCATGCATTACATCCTTTAGCAAGCCCTGCATTGTGTCTTTTATTTAGCAAGCCCTGCATTGTGTCCTTTATTTAGCAAGCCCTGCATTGTGTCCTTTATTTAGCAAGCCCTGCATTGTGTCCTTTATTTAGCAAGCCCTGCATTGTGTCCTTTAGCAAGCCCTGCAAGTCCTTTAGCAAGCCCTGCATTGTGTCCTTTATTTAGCAAGCCCTGCATTGTGTCCTTTAGCAAGCCCTGCATTGTGTCCTTTAGCAAGCCCTGCATTGAGTCCTTTAGCAAGCCCTGCATTGTATCCTTTAGCATGCCCTGCAGTGTGTCCTTTAGCAAGCCCTGCATTGTGTCCTTTAGCATGCCCTGCAGTGTGTCCTCTAGCAATTCTTGCATTGTGTCCTTTAGCAAGCCCTGCATTGTGTCCTTTAGCAAGCCCTGCATTGTGTCCTTTATTTAGCAAGCCCTGCATTTGTCCTTTAGCAAGCCCTTTAGCAAGCCCTGCATTGTGTCCTTTAGCATGCCCTGCAGTGTGTCCTCTAGCAATTCTTGCATTGTGTCCTTTAGCAAGCCCTGCATTGCGTCCTTTAGCAAGCCCTGCATTGTATCCTTTAGCATGCCCTGCAGTGTGTCCTTAGCAGGCCCTTGCATTGTGTCCTTTAGCAAGCCCTGCATTGTGTCCTTTAGCAAGCCCTGCATTTGTGTCCTTAGCAAGCCCTGCATTGTGTCCTTTAGCAAGCCCTGCATTGTGTCCTTTAGCAAGCCCTGCATTGTGTCCTTTAGCAAGCCTGCATTGTGTCCTTTAGCAAGCCCTGCATTGTGTCCTTTAGCAAGCCCTGCATTGTGTCCTTTAGCAAGCCCTGCATTACATCCTTTAGCAAGCCCTGCATTGTGTCCTTTAGCAAGCCCTGCATTGCGTCCTTGAGCAAGCCTTGCATTGTGTCCTTTAGCAAGCCCTTTATTGTGTCCTTTAGCAAGCCCTGCATTGCGTCCTTTAGCAAGCCCTGCATTGCATCCTTTAGCAAGCCCTACATTGTATACTTTAGCAAGCCCTGCATTGCGTCCTTTAGCAAGCCCTACATTGTGTCCTTTAGCAAGACCTGCATTGTGTCCGTTAGCAAGACACTTCACTCAGCCATAAAATGAGTACCAGCACTGCAGGGAGTTGACCTGGCATCCCGTCAAGAGGGAGTCATGTGCTCTGCGCCATGGAAACCAGGGATAAGCACTGGCTGGCCATATGGGCCTAATGGCTTAGATGGATTTAACTTTTAATGGAGATTGAAAACCTCTTAGCCATATTCAACTACCCCATCTACCAATCAGTGGTGTGAAAGATAAAAAGCAATAAGTTATCATAAGGAAATTCATAGGTTTTCTTGCTGTGATGTCACAAAATTTAAATAAAATTTGCATACTTTATTTATATTCAGGTCTTAAAATTGAAAATGCTATAAAACAGTCAAATTTTTAACTGATTTTGATGAAGATGTTTGCTATTTTTATGGTTTATACCATATTTTCTTCCAATCAAGCTCAAGATCTTGCACCCTCTTCATTGATTTTAAATACACCTTGTTCTTTGTTGGCCAGCACTAATGAACTTAATACATCTTATTAATTGACTCCCAATTATAGTACATCCACAACAATATATGAATTAAATACTATACAGAATGAAGAATTACTTAAATGCATGCTCCCCTCTAAATTGTAGGCAGGAAATATATAAGATTTTGTACAGGTCAGATTTTTTAATTGCACAATTTCCTGAATGAGCTTGCAGAATAAGAAATACATTTTATTGATTCTTTTCATGTGTGGTCAAGCATCTCAGGAAAGAACATCCACATTCACATATTACATATAAAGCGAAAACAGGAAATAAAATAACTTGAATTGATTTGTCACCTTAATTGACATGACACACAAGGTGTGTGACCCAGTGCCCAGGAGAAAAAAGTTTGACTCCAGTGGTCTGGACTTTGTATTTGTCAGCTGTGCAAATTATTCCCTTATGAAGTGTTATAAATTCTTAATTTACATTTGTTACAAAACAAGCAGATGATAGAACTGTCTGAGATTCTTGCTTTTGTATGAAGCACCAAATTATTAATAAGAGTGTGGGCAAAAGAAGCTGAATTACCAAATTATAACTCCTGTGTTTGCAAATGGAAGTTAGTGTTTCGGTCTTTTAAAAGTTGGTCTTTTAGAAGTTGGTGTTTGGTCTTTTAGAAGTTGGTGTGTGGTCTTTTAGAAGTTGGTGTTTGGTTTTTCAGAAGTTGGTGTTCAAATGGTCTTTTAGAAGTTGGTGTTTGGTCTTTAAGAAGTTGGTGTTTGGTTTTTAAGAAGTTAGTGTTTGGTCTTTCAGAAGTTGGTGTTCAAATAGTCTTTTAGAAGTTGGTGTTTGGTCTTTTAGAAGTAGGTGCTGTTTGAAGTTCTTTTAGAAGTTGGTTTTTTAGAAGTTGATGTTTTAGAAGTTGTTGTTTAGTCTTTTAGAAGTTAGTGTTTGGTTTTTTAGAAATTAGTGTTTGGTCTTTTAGAAGTTAGTGTTTGGTCTTTTAGAAATTGGTGCTTGGTCTCTCAGAAGTAGGTGCTGTTTTTTTTTGTTTTTTTAGAAGTTGGTTTTTGGTCTTTTAGAAGTCGGTGTTGAAATGGTCTTACAGAATTTCTTTTAGAACTTCTTTTAGAAGTTGCTTTTAAGAAGTCGATGTTTTAGAAGTTGGTGTTTGGTCTTTCAGAAGTTAATGTTAGTGTACCAGAAGTTAGTATTAGTGTATATGTATCTACAGCTTAATTTGATGATGTACTTTTTGGTTTGACACACTTTTTGAGTGGGTTGGTTTGCTTATTTTACAGACTGGGTTCCGATATTTGCAAACAAATTTGCACATTTTGTCAAAAGGTGTCAATGTACACTTGAAAGTTTCAGTGATGATACATGTAAGTGTATGAGTGATCTTTTTATTGGGGTTGTGTTATTTACAATTCTGTACTTTCTTTCTCACTGCAAACATTTCCTAATTAAAATGCATGCTCATGATGAATCACTGTGGATTTTGCTTAACTTCCTGAATGTTGTTTTCACATTTTCAGAAAAAAAAAAAGCTTGTACCTTTTAAGTAAAACATTACTATAATTATTAGTGGTGTCGTGACATATCAATTATCGCGATATCTCTTTTCCCACATGAAATATGCCTCTTGCGACATATCGCGATACCAAACACCAATACTGAACTAAGAAATTTTCACACAACTAGGCTAGGCTGCTTTGTATGTTACAATTCTAACGTTACGATACTAAATCTAAAAGTCAAGTTTAGGCCATTAAAAAGTGCAAAATAATCGTGAAACATAAAAACAACTATTTAAAAATCATGCTCTGTCACCACACACTGGCACATACTGATGTAAGTTGGCAAACAGAATGAAAAATTGGTCCAGAATGTGCCGCTCAGGCTCTCACTTTGATGATTAATGGTCATGTTGGTTGAATTACCAAACACATGCATGATTATGATGAACGTAATAGTCACACGATCATGTCGTCTGCTAGATCTGCTAATCATTTTTTCTTGCATTCATGGAGTAAATTGTAACTCTATGATCATATAACATTAGTGATATTAACAATTTGTGTCGTGATTCAGTTTTCTTAAAAAGTATCGCGATATACAATATATCGCAATATTTTTCTGCACGATAATTGATACGTAATAGAGCCATGTAGTGACAGCACTAGTAATTATTATGTTCAATAATATTACTACAAATTGCTACACATTGGAATCCTGCCAAGGCAGGTTCTTTAATAACTTTCTTTGCAGTAAAAGAAATCACAAATACTTACATGAAATTGAAACCAGTGTATTACATGTATATTCAGCTGTGAAGCGTCATCTTTTCAGATCAGGGGCATCATTTAAATTCCCATCTGTCAGCAATATTAATCCACAGTTTCAATTTGGTTGCCAATATGAAAAACAGAATCTGTCAAGAGTGGATGGGACTGGAGTCAATTTCCATGACCCATGAGTGCTTTTCATGACCCATCTGTGAAAATAAGTCTATCATCAGTGTTCGCCAGTTGTTTGCGCTGGAGCGCAACTTCAAATGAAATTCAAGACAATCATAATAGCTACTAAAAAGTTAGGTGTATCATGGCTTTTGTCCTAGATTTGACTAATTATGTAGGTTAATGAGCAAATTGTGATATAAAGCTGCAGAAAACCACAAAATGAAATGAAAACTTAAGACTTTTCTAAAGTTTGGGAGATCCCTCTGTCAGGGGAGTTGGTATTTTGATTTTGTTTGTTACATGGTTTCTTGTGTGGTCCTTTCAAATTGAAAGTAATTATGTTTTTTAGAGAATTTTATCCATTCTTTACTTTTACTTTTTTTTGGTTATATAAATGAAGAAAGAAGAAGACTTGTTTTTTTTTTTTTTTAGGTATTGCTGGTCCATTGAGTGAGTGAAGTAGAAATGTTTTAGTTTTACAACAAATGGATTGGGATGAAATGTAAAATAATGTTTGTCAGGATTAAGTGCACTGTCAGATAACAAACATAATGACTGGCTAAAATTAATAAGCAAAATTTAGACTTTTGGAAGTCATCCCAATAATTCCTTGTAATTATTTCTTTAATATTTTGTTATTCAAATTTATTTATCGATTCTTTTTCAGCTAATTGCATAATTGAAGGTATGGCCAGATGGAAAAAAATCTTTCAAAAAAGATATATATTAGAAAATGAAACTGCCATGGATGTAGGGAGTGGGAAATATTATAGGTTGCCAATTTTTTTGTTTTTGTTTTTTGCAATGATTAAGTTTTGACTGAGTACAACAAGGTTTCTTTGCTTTTCATTAATTTTATACCATTTAGCTTCTTGGCCTGGTTATATCACCATCTCCCCCACTCCCACACACTTAACATTCACTCGGCTCCTGGCTGTTCCTTGGACACCATGACAAATTTGAGCAGGTAGGTACCATTTTGTATGGTACCTCCTTGATTTGATCATCTTAAAAAGGCATAATTCAAAAAGCAATTTTGTACATTGAATTGATTTTTTTTATGACATTTTCACTATTTTTGACATTCTTAATCAATTTTGAAAGTCTATTGACAATATCACACCCAGCCCTTAATGGAATAGTGCTATTTCCTGCATGAATTGTAAAATCACAGTGTGTAGTAAGGATCAAGATCTAGTTTGATGAACTCTGTCCCGAACAATCTGCATTTTCTTTTGGTGGTGGATGATTAATCGCTTCACCTCTTTCAGGCTATTTCTTTTTGCCAATTGATAAGGAGGTATAATTGTGAAAAGAAAACATAGATTTTGATGATTTTCACACCTTATTTTGATTGATTTTTGGGTGAGTCTCTCTGTTTTCAGTTAATGATTTGTATTTTTTAAATCTGGAATTTTCATGATAGATTGTAGTACTGTATATATTGAGTGTGATTCCTGGTAAATTTGTTCTGTTAATTGGCATTTTAGCTTTTTGCAAAGAGCTGTTAATGAGTGGAATGGTTTGCCTAAGTGGGTGGTTAGCTCCAATTATGTTCACAATTTGAAAGTAAACATTGACAAGTTCTTTATTAACTCTTTTTTACATATATATATTTTTTCTATTATTATTAATTTTTTTTGTGGTGGTGGGGGTGTTAGTTTGGGCTTTTTATGGGGTGACTAACCTTTCTTAACCCGTCATCTTGTTATGTTATGTTTGTTATGTAATATATATTGAAAACGCTCTGTTGTAGTCAATTACAAATGATTGTTCTGTTGAAGGTAGATATCTATACTCAAGTTTTTACCTTGTATAATCTTTATTAATCATTCATTTTCAACATTTATTTTACAAAGTGTGAATTAAAATTCCACTGCACCAGTCATTCAATGATATACCGTATTTGACGTTATAAGCACCCAGCGCCCGGGGCGCTTATGAAAATAATATTGCACTACTTTTTAGGCCTGCAGTTTCTGTCTAATAAACGCCCATGCTAGGGAGTCACATACAGTGTGTTTATTTAAACGGCATTGTACATATATGTGAACTGGTCATATACTAGGCCCCGCAATAACCAACACAAAAATATCGTGAACATCACACGCAAAATAAACAACGAATGTAACAAAACTTAAGCATTCTCAATCTTCAAATTCATCCAATGAATTATGTTATCAGTCAAAAAATGTTGGGTAGGCACTTTATTAAAGCAGGGGTGCTGAATACATGGAATACGGTACGCAATAAAATTGTAGCCTCCTGAAGAAACACAAATTTGGATATACCTTCCCAAATTTTTTCCTTTGAAGCCAATCTTGAATTTAACTGGGAAAATGATGTAATAAAAACTGCAGATTTTCAAGTTTTATGGACAACTACAAAGCATGCTACTACAAGGGCTTTCCCCTTTTATGGCATGCTGTCAACCATACAAGTGCCCAACTTGAATACTATACCCATGGAGTTATACCTGAGTACCCTATGATAATCACCATTTTGTTGCAGCCCAAAACCTCTTCTTCATAATGCCATATTCATTTTACTTTCTTGGAACTATTGAGGGCAGACATTCCTAAGGTTAGATTTCTGACTAATAATCATATGAAACCAGGATGGTCTTTGCATCAGGTCAAATTACTCCATAGTGCTATCTGCTGGGTCATGGTGTGGGTTACAAGGATAATTTGAAGCTTAAGGCTAGTGTATGCTTTAAATAGTTATGTGTTGTTGGTTTTAACTTCATAGAGCTAAAGTAACTGGTACTGCACAGGTTGGAACAAATTTTTTGAAATGTTCGGTTTCATGTGGTTTGTGGATTTATATTAGGAGATTTTGGATAATATTGGAATAACTCATCAGGTGAGAATTTTCTTTTTTACCTGTATTGGTGTTTAAGATGTGTATAGGATCAGGGAGTTGCAATGATAGGATACATTTATAGGCCAAAATTGCCAATTTTAGGCTGCATCTAAAAGAAGAAAAAAATTGTTTAAGTTTTGTTTATTTCTTGAAACTCGCCAACTTCTTGAAACTGAAATATTGCAAGGAAAATCCTTTTTCCCAAAAAATTTGAGGTTTTTCTTATGCAGCGTAACACTATGGTTGTACAGTATACACTCCATGATAAAAAGAATTTACACGAAAATCAGTAAAAGAAATTGTCCAATACTCGACTTCATACTTTCAGCAAATCCAGTACAGCCTCGTTCAAAAATGTAAAATTAATACTCCTAATTTGGTGTTCGCAATACTGAAAAGAAAAAAAATCCTTAACTTTGACTGATACAGTACTAAATATTTATTGTTGTCATTCTACTACTATTTTTCGGATCAATTTATGTTATGTGAGTGTACCAGATTCGGCTTCCCCTTTAGCTTCTATGCTGAAGGTATATTAAGCAACCGTAACCTGAGCAACTTCAACTCCGATTTTTTCACAGACAACAATAACAACTACAACAAAAAGTGTTTAAGGCGCACAAAATCATTTTCATACTTCAAAAATAAGAAATATCATTATATGATTGGCTAAATCACACACAAATCTGGTAGAAAACCACTAGCTTGATCTTGTCTATATATTCGGTATATTGTGATCAGAACTTCCATCCTAGATTGACCTCCAGGTCGCTGAAAGTGTGATGTCGCGTAGTATACAGATTTTTAATTTATTACAGTTTTTGATGCAATCATGTGACATCATGAAAGAGCTCCCCTCCCTCATCTGACGAGTCTCCCTCTCCCCCAGAAATTATGGGTCTGATTTCAGTGAATAGTTTTGGTTTTACCTTTAAGAGACATCATAGCTTATCTCCATACAACCTAACAACACCTCATGGATACATTTTGAGTGATGCCTATGCTAACACACTTCAGTATATTGACATGTCATATTTCAAATTCCCTGTATGGAAGCATGGAGTTAAAAAAGACTAAATGGTGGAAGTCACTCTAGTAATTGTGTATTTACCCCTTATCTAAAAAAATCTTATTTTAGCAACACAATCCAATACACTCAGTGCTGGCTTATCTGATCTTGATGACTGTCTCCGCTCTGCTGCAAGTTGCTTGAGATATTAATGCCAACTGAAGCACAATATTAATCTGGTAAATTGCCATAAAACTGAATGTAACATATGTGAAGTACATCTATGTTTTCTTTTTACGGCAACTTGAATTTATGATAATTTTGTCATTAAGCCTTAATAAAGGTTTCTGTGGAGAGCTCTTAGTAAGTAATGTTTTTAAAAGTGCAACTGTGCAATACTTAAAGAAGTTCATGAAATGTTGTTTTGTTGTGTAATGAAGAAAAAAGAAAAGAATCTAAATCTTCTCTTGCTTGAGAAATATTCTGGCTTCAGAAATATTCTGCATATATAAAGTTCGGTTAATTTGTTGTAAATTGGGATGATTCGCTGGAATTTTACTTTTGCATCTACTAGTTGTTGCATATAAAACAGACCCCCCAGCTTAATTTAAAAAGGGGCAGGGTGCTAGACTTGTTGAGGGACACATCAATGCGCGCGCGAAGCACTGCGGTTTTTGGCATGGTTTCCTGCTCAATCCCTGCTTAATCCCATGGTGAAGAAGCTCTTTGATTTTAGCTATAATCATACCTCAGAATAAAACTATTCTGACTGATATTGAGAAGGACTATTCATTAGCCAAACAAGACAATTGCTTACCATGCTATCATTCTGTATGGTATTCATTTATGAGGTTAATTAAGATAATTAAGTTAAAAAAAAAAGAGTTTTTTAAATTGAAAAAAAGAAAGTAAAGGTTTAAGAAAAAAAATTCTCATGAGGGGTAGGGCGGACCCCAGGGGGGAAGGGCAGACCCCATGGGGGCAGGGCAGACCCCAGGGGGAAGGGTAGATTCCATGGGGGAAGAGTGGACCCCAGGGGGCAGGGTGGGCCCTCAGGGGGCAGGACGGGCCCATTGAAGGGCAGGGAGGGCCCATGGAAGGGCAGGGCGGGCCCATGGATGGGCAGGGCAGGCCTCCCCTGTAAAACAACAAAACTAGGGGTCTGTAGAAGATGACCGGCCTACTACATTCTTGGTTATACAATAATATGACCTCATGATGGGACCAAAGGATGAAAAAAAAGATCAACATAAGTGAGATTAACAAATTGATGGATGGGTATCTCTTAATTTTTGCATTGAACTGTTTGTATTGATATAGTTCATATATGGTAAGAAAAAAAGAAAACAGATGTACAAATCTCCTTGTTCAGAAAGGAAGAAACTCAATTTATCAGATTATATTAAAATCTAATAATGAAAAAAAGAAGCTCAGTCAATTTGTTATAAGCTGAGATGACTCACTGGAATTTGGCTATCTACCATTGCATATGAAGGATGACTTGCTACTCCACCCTTCATTATGCAGCATCGTGAATTCATTATTATAACCGAAAGATAAGCAAGTTCAGAATTAAAGTTATCCTACAATTTTTGAATACAGAGTTGTGTTCTAGGCTTCTGTTTCCACTGAAGTATATGATATGTGGTAAGAAAACAAATTGTACAAAGTTTCACTTTGAATGAAGTTCAATTAATTTGGTATAAGTTGAGACTATTCACAGAAATTTTACTTTCGTAACTTTTAATTTCTGCTCCACCCTGAATTATATATTTTTTATAGCATTATGATTTCATAATTGGTTACAGACATAAAGTAATCTACTGAGTCAGGTTGTGTTAAAGGATTAGTTCAGGGGCAAGCAAGTCTATCTTATATGAATGAGGACTTCAAAAGATACAAAATAGTGAAGAAAGCATTCAAAAACCTTATGCCGTTAAGATATCTAAGTTCAAAGTTTGGTATCATTTGTGCAGAAATCGACTGAAGTTGTGATGTCATAGCCTCAGGCTCTCTTTATTATTGATGATTCTATCATATTTTGTCCTGCGATTTTGTGACCTAAATTTAATGGGATATGTCAAAAAAAGTAGTAAAACTGAATCTAGGAGGGATATTTATAATATATCTCCTAAAGAAAGTTTGAGGGAAAATAATTTAAATAGTAAAAATGAAAAATAAACCTAATTTAGAGAACATTAACAATTGTTAAGAATGTGAGGATAAAGACGCCAACTTTTCATAGTAAGACTTACTATGCCAGTCATTTCTACACAGATAAGACGGAGCTTTACACTTGAATCCTTAACGGAATAAGATTTTGTAACGCTTTCTTCACCATTTTGTTTCTTTTGAAGTCCTTTTTTATATGAGATAGACATGCTTGACCACTGAACTAATTCTTAAGATTTTAACTGCATTATTACTTCTAATATATTACTGGTATGTGGCAAAAAATGACTGCAATTCTCTAATGTGAGCATATATATATTCGGTTAGAAATTACAGTACCTTCACTTATCATGTTATTAAGATGACTCACTTGAATTTTACTTTCCTATCCACTGTTGCGTACAAGTGAAGACTTCCGACTCCACCCTTAATTATACAGCATCTTGAATTCATGATTGGGAGTGAAAGATGAAGCAAGACAATAAGTAAGATTAAAGTATTGATGGAGGGTACTTCATTGGTTGATAGATGAAGCATTGAGCGTAATTTAACGGATGAACAAAGAATAATTGAGGTTGCAGCAAAATGGATCGATATTATTCTTGTTTCGCATATCGAAGATTGATCACCTGTTGGTTGGTAAATAGAAATTTCATCTGAAACTTTTTTTTATTCTTTATTAAGTTTAATTTTGAGACTTGGTTAAATATGGAGATTTGCTTTAAGGCGTGCCTTTGGGAATTGGATTATCTCTGGAAGATAATTTCTGAATGTGCTGAATGTCATTAACTTCTGAAACATCGCTTTACCCGAAGTGATGTAAGAAACAGTAAGTTACTTTCATTATTTGAATGTGGGTCAAAACGTGCTGCACACTTGCGAGTGGGGCAAAAAGTATTATTAATGTTTTGGTGATGTGACGAAAGAATACGATTGATAAACCATCGCAAGAAGAATTTGAAGGAATTTTGTATACGGTTTTCCATGTGTCATGTCATTATGAAAGTTTTGCCAAAGGGAAGATCATAATGTTACAAAGATATCATATTGTAGGCTCAAGAAGATGCGTTATATGCATCGATATGAAACAGTGATGCACATAAATGTAGAAATGCCGTACAAATATTGAATTGCTGACAAGTTCATTTACATATTTGGAATGACTGAATTAACACACAAATGATTTCTTACCACAGGACTTAGAACTGCATTCTACTGCATTCTACCCCCTCCCTCCCTCACAGACTCCTAGCTTGATTTAAAAATGGGCAGGGTACTAGACTTGTTAAGGGGCACATTAATGCGTGCGCAAAGCGCTGCGTTTTTTCGGCATGGAGTTTAGGGGCTCAATCCCATGGTGAAGAAGCTCTGGGATTTTAGCTATAATCATACCTCAGAATGAAACTATTCTGATTGATAAGGACATTAATGAGCTAAACAGGACAATTGCTTACTATGCTATCGTTCTGTGTTCTGTATCTATGTAAGGTATTTCATTTATGAGGTTAATTAGGATTAATAAGTTCAAAATAATTAAAAAGTCTATTAAAAATAAAAAATAAAAAAATTAGATTGTTTTCTCATGAGGGGCAGGGCGGACCCCAGGGGGTTAAGGTGGACCCCCAGGGGGGCTAGGCGGGCCCACATAAGGGCAGGTGGGGCCGCCCCTGTAAAACAGCAAATCTAGGGGTCTGCCCCCAAAGTCGAATGCTTAACTAGCATACAACGGTACAGCAATTTTTTGGTTAAAATGAATATTCAAGTGACCTTTGTCCTCACGTCGTCTGTGGGGTACAGAAGCATGAAATTTATCGATCTTGTGTGGATAATGTATCTGAAATTTGCAAAACAAGCGCCCTCTTTTTTCGGTCTAGTGCTCCTTTAAAACTGCATTATACTGCTGGTTAGAACTGCGCATTACTGCAGGTTAGAACTGCATTATACTACTGTTACAGTATACAGATTAATTAAAGAATTTTGATGTTTAATAAGAGTTTTCAGGGGATTGCAAGGTTAAATGACAAATTGTTGTGGCATTTTGATATTTCCTAATTAAACAGTGCTTTTCTCTCTGATATGCTAACTAACCATGATCTGTTCTAAATAACAGATTTATGTGCTATAGCGAATATCTGTCATTCTGTATGTGTGTAGTATCTAATACATGAGGGATTTGTACAGTATCACATGGATATTGTTTTATCAGTACTGTTAAAATATGCATCGTTGTATATGTATTCAAATACATGATGTTTAAAGTGATTTTAGTTTTGATAATAGGTAAAAAATAAAAAAGAACATTGGTGTATATTTAGTCATGAAAAAACATGACGGAAACCAAAATACCCAGCTCTATTAATAGGTTAAAATCTGTTGTGACTTTTCTATAGTATCGTGATAGAAAGAGAAAGTTAAAAACGTGAAATCGTAACTCCATTTTTTTTTTTGCTTTTGTTTTGTTGCCAGGATTAACTTAATTTGCATTTGACAGATTTGCTTTAATTGTGCATATCTCAGCACGTATGCAGCTTTCTGCTTTTGGTTTTTGAAAAGATTAATTTTGATGACAAAGAGAATCAATTTCTATTCAGTACTTTTTGTGATTTATTTTGAAGCATGTAGACGTATGTGGATCAATTTATAGCTGCATTGTTATTTAGGATTAATATGGAAAGTCATTCTTCAGCAAGGTATTGTAACTTAATAGTATATGTTAACGTCAATCTAAGCATTTTACAGTTGAATTGTGTGCATAAAATAGAAATGATGAGCTTCACTTAATAGGAATTAACAGTACAGAATTGAGCTCTTTGTAATGTAAGGAACTTACAGCAAGCTTAGCAAGCAGGTCTTTTCTGACTCTTGAGGTCACAAGCTCAAAACTACGAGCTTATAGAGGTTTTTATAAGGTAAAAAATAGCTTTGCTTGGTGGCTTTCTAAAACACAACCAGGAAACACCAAATGGCAGCATATCACATTAGATATAAGATTTAAATAAAAATGCAATTTTCACCAAATATTTTATTTCCATTGCATTCTTGTGTTGTAAGAACTTCCTTGGTTGCAAAATCTATTTTTGCAATAGACTGTATCTTGAAAAAGAACCCTTACTTTTGTAAGTAAAATTTTCATGTAAAATTTGCATATTCGCAATCTTGGCAAGCAAAACAAAATGAAGAAATGCCTGTTGGGACAAGCAAAATATAATAGGAAAAAATTCATGCTTTGTTAGAGTAAATGTGTCTTCGTTTAAGTGGATTTTTTATCTTAAAACACAAGCCAGGGTTGGAAAAATACAAAAAAAGTCACTCACCAAGTTGAGACTATTAAATGTGACAAGTACCACAGTAAATTTTATTATAATATTTCTACTCCCCACAATTTTTTCAGGCAAGTAATTTTTCCAACCCTGACACAAGCAGATAAGGAAGTGTTTCCATATAGTAGTGCAAGCTTGCAAGCCATTTGTCAAAACAACAATTTCATAACTTACATATTTGCATTAATTTAAGTACCCATTTTACTACTCTTATTGATGTCTAGCGTTTTTAGCTGTCAATAAACCTCAAGAGGTAAAAGTTGATTAGCTTCATTACAATGTTTTCATCACTTTTCAGATAATGTGAATCTTATCAAGGTAGAAAGGTTCATTTTGTTGTTGCGTTATCTGTCTTCCATTTTGGGTTCTCATAGTAGAATTCACCAGCTGGCAACTTGATGTTAATCTTTTAAAAGGAGATTCCTCACCCAGTTATGTACTGTTTGTTTGTGTGTACTTTAAAGGGTGGGTGGGATTTGGGTGTTAAAAGCGGGATTCGATGTTAAGAAATTTCAATGTTAAGTTTTGGGTCAAGAATTTCAGTCTTACATCAACCTGTTTTAGGGGGATGCTTTGCCTCTTCCAGTGTTCACACATAGGTTCAAAATTTGGGGGATATTGCCCCCTTGTGTAATTTTTTTTGGATTTTAAGGGGAGGGGGATTTCTTTTTGGAAAAATATCCAAAAATTTAGCCAATTTCTTTTTTTCTTTTTTTTTGAATTCCCCTCCCTCCACTCCCCCTCCCCTTCTCTCCCCCTCCCCCTCTCCCCCCCCTTCTCTCCCCTAATTATTTTTGAGCGGGAATTTGATAATATGTGCGGGAATCATGTAATCATGCATCTTACTGTGAACACTAGCCTCTTCCACTTCTTATGTGGACTATTTCTGAGACTGGTATTTCCATATATTTTACAACAATTTTGTGGTGTGAAACAATTGTTCTAGATGTCAATGTTATAAATCTTGTATGAGCAAAATGTTTTATAAGTCAAAATGTTTTATGAGTAAATTTATAGTTTCTTAACAATTGGACATGCATTCTTTATTCAAGATTTTTTTATTTTCACTTATTGTTACATTAGATAAATGAAACATTAAAAATTGTGAGATTGATATCAAATATGGTAAAATCATGGTGAAAACTTTATCTATTATATTCAAAAAAATACTGCATTTTTTAGTAAAACATGCATCAATCACTTCGAGCAACAAGCATTTCATATGCATACACCAAAGGCATGTAGTAATAGTTATGCTCTACAACCTAAATACCCTTACAATTTAAGTGCTCTCTCATATACTCCAAAGAAATGTGTTCCTTTTTTCGCTCATAGTTGAAGGGTTTTGAGCCCTAAACCCTGACAGTATATTCCTGTAATCAGCTTACTATAACTGACACAAAAGGAGTGAAACTTGTTAACCACTAAGTAACTGCATTCAGTGAATTTCAGACTGATCTCTTCGCAGACTGTAGAATTTTGGGAACCAGTTTTCAGATTTTGTTTGCGCTCTCAGGCAAATGTAAATATCAGAATAGGAAGCCTGTATGTGATTGTGTGGCATATGAAGCTTGTGTGGAAACTTCTTCATTTTCATTACACAACACCTTTCTGTCTGGTTTAGGCTGTACTTTGAAATTCGCTTTTTGGGATTTGGAACTCTTGTGGTGTGTGTTTATTGCATAGTATTTAGTATCCGGAGGTGTGTATGGCCATGGTGTTGGAATTGGTTATTCGCTGATTAGGATTTCAAACTTGAAATGAAGGTGAGGGATATTTATGTAATATTTGTGAATTAGGGAATGGTTTTGCTTTAATTTTTCCCAAGAGATGGTGTACTTCATTCTTCTTGTTAGTATTTTGGGTTTCTTTATTTTTCTGAAGTACAAGTTACTACCAGACTACTATACAAGTTTAATCTCTTTTTCAAAAGTTGTTTCTTGGATTACTAGCCAGTATTGAATTGATAAGTTTGGCATTAATGTCTGAAACAACATCAAGTGTAAAAGTTTTGTTAAAGTTGTCCTGCCATGGGGGTCGGAACTTACGTTAAATATGTTAATTGGGTTAATTGATTTGCAGAAATATAACTTTTTCTGCACATAACCCAATCGATTGTGAGAAAATTGCAAAAGAATGCATTTTTTTGTCAACTTGACAACAAACCAAAAACAGAATAAGGCTCATTATGCAGCGACTTCATTTTGGGAACGCCTGTATGTAAACAATGCATTGAAACCATGTATAACGTGTGTCTGCCATTGAAATTTTACAACTAGTATTGGTAGCGTCTCTGTTTGTTCTTCTAAAATATTACATTTTCCAAGCAAATATTAAACAAAATGCTGCAGCGTTGTGTAGTTGGAGGATACAGTAATTAAATTCTCAAACTAAATGTCGTTTATCAATGGCAAATGGCAACCAAACGAGACAATTCTGGATGTGTTTTGTGCACTTGACATGAATTGAGTTTTTGGGGCTTACTGGGTACAGTGTCATAATTCAGCTCACGCCAGATTGTTACCCATGTTCTATTCGATTTAAATAGTAGCTTCACCGCATGGTCTCTGACATGAAATTTTTATTGTTTTGCGGGTAATACAAATTCAAATGGAAAAAAAAAACAGGGAAAAATAAATAATAAGACTTGGTGAGATTCAAACTCATAACCTCTTGCTCAAAAGACAAAGCTGTAACCGACTGGGCTACTTACTCAGTTGAAAATTTGTATAATTTATTTTATATATTGTTTGGAAAAGGATCGAAGGAAGAAAAATCGATAAAATATAACTGAATTGTAAATATTGTGTCCATATGCAAAGCAGTTAAAGAGTAAATTAACAAAAAATTTACAATTTCTTTAAAAACTTCCAGATCAAGTGCAAAACGCAAACGGATTGCGTGAATAAACTATTCAGTTCACGTAGGCCTGTTGACTAAACGTCAAGCGACAGACTTAAACATTGATAAATAAAACTTAATATTTCCATTAGACGTTAAAAAGAAAAAAAAGTAGATGTTGTTGCAAACACTTCAATTTGATTATGTTTAACAAAACATTACTTGCCAAACAGTAAAAATTATATGCCGACTACGCAAGCTTTGTACTGGAGTAGCAGTATTAGGGCCCGTGTAAGGGTTGTAAGCCTGCTCCTTCTTTCTTGTTTGGAAGCGGTTCAAATTAAAAAAGAACGACATCCCTTTATCATGAGAATGTTCATCATTTATTTCCAAATCATTTTTATCATAACTTGAACTTGAAGATGACAAATTAAGATATGAACAGCCCGAAAAACTTTTGCAATCAGACGCTTTTTGTACGTGGTTAGTATGTGTGTGATGCATTGTTTATGATCAGCAGTCCCTGAAATGATGTGGCAAACTGTTATGACGTCACAAATCCCTTTCAACTTTTTCGCGGAGCAAGCAATAAATGATCAATTTCTAAGTCATTTTTCATCATGAAAATGGACTTATTTCCAGGCTTTCTTGACAGAGTATTGAATTTGGGGATATGAAAAACCTATACCAGTTTAAGTCTTAATTTTCTTAGAAGGCATGGCAGGACCACTTTAAGTAAAGTTGTAAAATCTTATATATTTTATTACAATATTTAGAGTAATAATGGAAGTAAATTATGCAGAAACTCTTCTCATAAATGTTGTAGAAATGAAAGCTAATGTGAAAAAAGTTTAGCAGTGAATGAAATTTTATAGGCAAATAAGTAAGCTCTCATAATTATTCTATTGGAACAAATTTGTTTTATTTGATGTACTTCTTTGCTTTTTTACATTATTTCTAATATAACTTAAATGTCAGATGTCGTGTTAATGGAGAGATAATAATACACTACAATCAATCGACATATCCATATGTATTTACACGATCCCCGACAAGCCAATCAATACTAGTGCTGTCATGACATCAATTATCGCGATATCTATTTTTCCACAACATGACATATGCCTCTCGCGACATATCGTGATACTTAAAACTAATACTCAACTAAGAAATTTTTGCGCAACTAGGCTAGGCTATTTCGTACGTTATAATTCTAACGTTATGGTACTAAATCTATAAGTCAAGTCTAGGCCATTAAATACATGCAAAATAATCGTGAAACAACTAATTAAAAATCGTGCTCCGTTACCACACACTGGCACACGCCAATGTAAGTTGGCAAAAAAAACGGAAAATTGGTCCAGAATGTGCCACTTAGGCTCTCACTTCGATGATTCATGGTCACGTTGGCTGAATTACCAAACACATGCGTGATGAACATAATCACGTGATCATGTCGTCTGCTAGATCTGCAAATCAATTTTTCTTGCCTTCATTATAATCATGGAGTGAATTGTAACTCCATGATCATATAACGTTAGTGATGATAACATTTTGTGTTGTGAGTCAGTTTTCTTGAAAAGTATCGCGATATATCTCAATATTTTTCTCCACGATAATCGATACGTAATAGAACCAAGTCGTGACAGCACTAATCAATATCCGGCGTGGAAGTAACAATACTTCAGATTGATTGGTGACGTACGGGTCTAATACCTTTCAAGTTTTGAGAGATGGTTACCTATCTTCTGTTGCTGTGAAAAATGGTTGTCTTTATCATGTCAAAGGTTAATTATATTAGTAAATAACTAAATATATGCCCTTCTATCCTCCTCTTATTTCTGATCCTTCACATTTTCAAAATGTGTCAAAATTGATTTAATCTCTGGATGTTAGTCTCATGACAGCTTGGAGGAAGTTACTTGGCAGTTGGCATCTAAGAAAAAAATCCTATTTCTCTAAATCTCAGTGAGCGACAGCTTTTGTGACCTACATGTATCTCCAAGCATATACAGGCTGGCCCTGCTATCCTCCAGAATTTTACATTTTCTGATGCCTCCTAGATAACAGAAAAGATGTTGTTGACAAAACCCACTGTCAGATTTCCTTAAGTGTGTGATTTTGATTGGCCAATAAATTTTAAGATTGACCTTAGGTCATTCATACACAAACATTGATAAGGTCAGCAAGGTAAGGAATGGGATTAACTTCCCTAGAGGAAATTTACCCTGGTAATTGTATTGGTATTTGTAGGTAAAGTTCATAGTCGAGTGTTATTCAGTTTATCATGTTTCTAGTAATGTTTATACACAGTATTTGTCTTGGTAGTTGCACTAGTTGAATTAGCACCTGTCTTGGTTAGAGGGCCGTAATTCCAGGGGGACATGTTATCCCCCCACCCCACTTTCAGTCCGAATTTGAATGAAATACATTAGTTTGTGGAAAACATCCCCATTTTTTGGAAGAAAAACATGGTCCCATGTCATTACATTTTGTGAAGGAGAATCAGGGCTCTGTTTGGTTGGGTTGATCAAACTGCTGTACTAGTTGAACTTAAGTAATTTACTTTTGGGGCTTAAGTAGCAATAAGGCATAAAAATGTGTTTGAACATGGAATACTATGTAATGGTTCATGAAACTCTTGTGACAACACCACACAAAATTTCAGTATGGCTGAAGCCCATGCTGCTGTTAACTCTCACAAGGAATGTGCCACAAAAAGCCTGCTCTCACACCCTAGCTACATAAGTTGTGAAGGCCTGTAGTGTTTCAAGCTTGTGCTTCTAACCATTGCACAGTTTGGTGTATTGTACCTCTTAAAACCTTGATTATGCCTGGTTGCAGAAAAGCTCATTCCAGGGAAGCAAATCTCTCTAAAGCCCTTCAGCCCAAAATATAAGCTACATCAGATATCTTGTGATTGGTTCCATTGATTGTTTTACCCTCGTAGCTTCCAAAATAGTTCTGTATTTTTATTGACTGTTTTATGTAGAATTTCATGCTCTTTCACTTAAGAATAAATTTCCTGAATGTCACTCAATTTCTGAAGAAATATTCAGGAAATACAAAAAAGTAACAAAATCCCAATTCCAAATCAATTTAAAGTTCGCCAGAAGGAAATGTCAGTAGGCTTTAGTGTGTCTGCTTTTAATAAATTAAAAAAGATTTAAAAAAAAGGTGATGGGATTTCCCCCAGCAAGATTTTATAGGTGGAGAAAAATACTCCGGAAATAGTTTTGCTTTTGATAATACAGAGCCCAGCTTGAAATATAAAGCAGTTAAGTGTATCCATTATTTCCTTTTAAATTTTAATTTATATGAGACTGATTGGCCACCATTTTGACAAAACCTTCAATATTCTGGGAGTTGGCTTTGCATTAATTAAAACTAAACCGATTCATTTATCTGTCAACCATGAAATGGCATCGGAAACGTTTGTCTTTTAGCAGAGAACGTGTGACAGCAAGGCAAATATTAATCTTTGAATAAGATTGATTCTTTTGGATTCTTTTGTGTGTCACACAGCTGATACAATTTTAGGTACGCTTATACGTATAAAGTATTATTGACAAATGTTCGGGATTGTTAGATTTTGTGTTAGGATAAGTTTTCAGTAAAAATACTATCAATGAGCTGTCTTTTTTGTAAGTTTTAAGTGGTAACATCATATACATCTCACATTCTTGTAATAGTCATGTCATGTTGGCATAATAGTCATATTGTAGCGTTGTAATAGTCGTGTTACATCGAAAAACTCATGCCATGTTGTAATAGTCATGTTGTGTTGGTGTAATAGTCATAATGTCATGCATGACATAATAGTCATGTCATGTAATAGTCACATCACTTCATAATAGTTACGTCATGTCATAATAGTCATGTCACTTCGTAATAGTCATGTCATGTCGTAATAGTCATGTCTCGTCGTAAAAGTCATGTCACGTCGTAATAGTCATGTTGTGTTGGTGTTATAGTCATAATGTCATGCATGACATAATAGTCATGTCATGTAATAGTCACATCACTTCATAATAGTTACGTCATGTCATAATAGTCATGTCACTTCGTAATAGTCATGTCATGTTGTAATAGTCATGTCTCGTCGTAATAGTCATATCATGTCGTAATAGTCATGTTGTGTTGGTGTTATAGTCATAATGTCATGCATGACATAATAGTCATGTCATGTAATAGTCACATCACTTCATAATAGTTACGTCATGTCATAATAGTCATGTCACTTCGTAATAGTCATGTCATGTCGTAATAGTCATGTCTTGTTGTAAAAGTCATGTCACGTCGTAATAGTCATGTCACATCGTAATAGTCATGTCACATCGTAATAGTCACAAGACGTCATAATAGTCATGTCACGTCACAATATTCACATCACTTCGTAATAGTCATGTCACATTGTAATAGTCATGTCACATCGTAATAATCATGTCACATGGTTGTAATAGTCAAATCATGTGGTTGTAATAGTCATACAGTCACGTCTTAAACAAAGGTGCTAACTTCATTTTTCTGTGCAGAAATTGTTCTTCACAACCCAAAAGGTCTGAACTCTCTGTAATCAGTCTTGACTGTGAACATATTTAGTTGTTTCTTTTTTATCTTAGTTACCAAGTACTTGTTTGACAGAAAATGAAAGAGAAACTTCATAAAACTGTCAACTCCCTTGATTCTAAGAAAAGTTACTAGTGAAGATTATAATGGGGAGATGTTGAAGTATTTTGAACAGTGATTATGGCCTAGATGGATGGAATAAATTAATAACGGCCTTTTTAGCTATTCATTTGTTAAATACCATTAAAACAATCCTTTCCTTGTGTGTGTATATAGCAGACCCCTAGCTTGATTTAAAAGTGGGCCGGGTGCTAGCTAGACTTGTTGAGGGGCACATTTATGTGTTCGTGAAATGCTGTGTCCTTTTGCCGTGGAAGTCCATGGGCCCTTAAGGCCCAAGCCCCTGATAAAGAAGTTCTGGGATTTTAGCGATAATCACACTTTAGAATGAAAGTATTTTGATTGATAAGGACCAGTCATTAGCCAAACAGGACTTGCTTAATGTACTATCAATCTGTGTTCTGTATGCATGTAACATATTTCATTTATGAAATTAATTAAGATTATTAAGTTTTGAAGAGAAAAAAAAAAAGGAAATCTAAAAACAAATGATATTATTAAAAAATTTAAACATATTTTTCTGATGAGGGGCAGGGCGGACCCCTAGGAAGGCGGCTGTCCCACGGAGGGATGGGTGGGCCACTTCTGTGAAACAGCAAAGCTAGGGGTTTGTATGGTAAATACTTTATATTCACCAGAGAGATCTTTAAAATATGAACAGAATTGTCCTAATAGAGAAAAGGTATTGTCCCATAATTACATTCAGAAGTGAAGGCCGCCTTGCTGCTAA
Organism: Chiridota heheva; assembly: GCA_020152595.1. NCBI lineage: Eukaryota > Metazoa > Echinodermata > Holothuroidea > Apodida > Chiridotidae > Chiridota > Chiridota heheva. Next base: position 918,546 of record JAIGNY010000492.1, read on the forward strand.
TGTCAATTCCGGTTTTCAATTTACTATATTGATTGCAAGAAATCTCTGATGCTATTAGCACAGCACCGTGGTGTTCACTTCTGAATTATATTCATGGGACATTGGGATAATACTTGTCCTTTTAATCTAATGAGGAAAGTAGCCCCCAAATTTGTGAGTGATTACAAATCAAAGTTATGATGTGATTCAAAGTTGTGACATATGGAATAGAGGACAGCTCAAACTTTGTAGTGTAATTCTTTAAAATTCTGTCCTAAATTTCAGTCACTAAAGATTATTAGACTTTTTTTTTTCTCTGCTAAATTTTGATAAAATGATGGAAAGTAAAAATCTCTTGTTCATATTTAAATTTCAACTACTCATATCTAAAGAATGGTGGTGAAGAATTAAAAAGTAGTAAGTTAACATATTGAAATTGATCAGTTTACTTGTTGTGATGTCACAAAAATACGCCTCTCTCTCTGCCGCACCTGCAACACCGAAGTCTCTATGAAGCATATCCTCTTAACCTGTCCCCTATACCTGAACCCCAGGTCTCTTCTCTCCTCACCCACCTCAATCTCAGATCTATTCAAAAACAATCCTTCCTCCAACATTATCGACTTCTTCCGCCACCAGAACCTATTCCACCATATCTAATCTTCCTTTCTCTTCCCTTCTACACCTAACCTTACACACCCCCCTCTTTTCACCTTAATTTTTTCTCACAAATGCACCCTTATTTTCCCTCTTTTCTCCCTCTCAATCCTCCATCTCCTCTCTGCCCTTAACTCTTACACCTTAATTTTTTAACACCTTCTTTGCACATTTGACTCTGACTGTCGTGGAGCAGTTAAATATCAACAAACCAAATTAAACAAAAATACAATAAAATTTGCATAATTTATTATAAAAGACTGAAAATCAAAATGCTTTCAAATTTGATTTTTGATTTTGATTAAACTTTTTACTATTTTCATGGGTTACACTGTAGCTGGTATTTTCTTTTAATTTAGCCTAAATTGTTGCAACCTGTCCATAGGTCTTGCAATGCATGAGTATGGCTTCTCAATACCTACATCAGATTTAAAGGGATATTTCCATTAATGTTTTTTGGAGCGTAATATTCCCATTTTTTTTTTTGTATTATTCCCACTGGTTTTTTTGTAATATTCTCATTGGTTTTTTGTAATATTATTTTTGGTTTTTTGTAATATTCCTATTTTTTGTGTGTGTAATATTCCCATCGTTATTTTGTTGTAATATTTTCCCATTGTTTTTTTGTAATATTCCCATTGGTTTTTTGTAATAATTGGTTTTTTGTAATATTCCCATTAGTCTTTTGTAATATAACCTTTTTGGGGGATACAAAAATCAGGTTGATATGATATTCCATTCAGGAGATATGGATTTTTAAATATTTCCCAATTGCATTTTAAAGTTTTTGTACAGTATAATGAATTCGTGTTTGATGTCATAGAGGCAATTCCATTGCAAATGTTTATGTATTTCTTTGAATGTTAATTGGTTGTTTCTGTATGATTAGAAACAATTTTCCAAAAGTTATTGAAGTAGGGTATATTTGGCAATGTATATTAGTACCTCACTTTCATCAATTGATTTTTCTAGCAGGTTTTACTAACAAAAAAGGATGATAGATTGAATGAAATACATCAATTTTGTGAGAGAATGTGTTGCTGCCATGTCATATTGAGCCTTTTCCTATTTGTTTATTGGCATTTTTTGTGAATCTTAAAATTTGTATATCTCCTGGTAGGAATAACATATCAACATGATTTTTGTACTAAATTGTTTCTAAAATTTGTCTCTTTCTTATGAAAGTTTACGAAAAAGCATGGGAATATTCCTTTAAGTTGTTCTTACTGTATCAATTATACTCGAGTTTGGAGCAAGGTTTTTACTGAGTTGATTTTAGCATTAGAGGTCAGATCTAAACCAAACCATCAGAAAAATGTCAAATATAAATCCTATAGGGAATTACTAATTGACTTCATAAATGCCTACTGCTGACAAATGACAGTGAGTTAAAGGAATATTTCCATGGACTTTCATTTTTACATATATGATAGAGGCAATTTATAGAAACAAAGTGGTGAAAAAACTATGTTAATATCTTATTCCGTTTAGAAGTTATATCAATTTAAAGAGTAGAAAAATGTTCTTAAAAAACACCTCTACAGTATATGTCCTTCAGCTTGGTAATATCATCAAGGTAAATCCAGCACAGTTCTTATGTATTTCTTATAAATTTAATCACATTTTTTTAACATTATTGAAAACTGTTTTTAGTTAATCATAGAGATAGGGTGGAATATATAGTTTACAACAAAACATTTTCTTGGTTTACATTACATATTCAATGAGAAAAAAATCCAAATCATTTTTAAAGAAATACAAAAGGCGTTACGTTGAAATTGTCTGTATGACATCACAGATGTTGCCAATCAGTCACTTTTGTCCAAATTCAAAACTATTTTAAAATTTCCTACCTTCTAAACGGAATAAGATATTAACATAGTTTTTTCACCACTTTGTTTCTAAAATTGTTCTCTATCATATATGAAATAATAAAAATCCATAGGAATAAGTTCTGCCAGTTCTCAAATTTGATTGGCATTGTTTATTTCTGGTACTTGGGAATCATTTGAGCTTTGACCTAGCTGGGTCAAATGATGGATTTACCTGATACCTGCACATTTTGTTACAAAGTTGCTTATTGTGAAGAATTTTTATTTGCAAAGTCTTTTCAAAATAGACTGCAGAAACCTGTAGGGAGTGTTCTTACTTGCAATCGAGCTCGCGATTATAACCACTGCAGGCGAATGAGCGATCAGATCCACCAATATTTTACTAAAAATACTCACCGGATATGATCGTAGTCACTTGAACTTCATCCTCCTAGTCAATGGTAGTATCATGGTCTGGAGAAGGTGATCAGATCCGCTGATAAGATTCTTTAATTAAGGTGTGTGAAAGCAGATCAGTTTAATACCGGCGATCATCTTAGTTACGCATTATCCTGTTAACACTGGTTTGAACAGTGAGCCTGCTCGGTTACATCATGGAAGTAGAAGATATTTCAATGACCTACATTTTGATTTGTGGTTCACTCATGGGCCATGATGAAACATGACACTGTTTCTTCTTTAATCATTGAGCTGGTTTATTGTCTTGATCCGTAGCTAAGTGAAATCATAACCTTATTCATTGAGATTTGTTTAAGTGATAACAGTCAAGTGCTTGCTGGTAGTATAAACTAATCCACCGAGTCCTTAATTAACTCTGCCAACAAAGTTGGACCAGGGATACTGTTATAGTATCCCTGTATCCCTGGTTGGACGGAGGTTATGTTTTCGCCTCTGTATATTTGTTTGTTTGTTTGTCATCACGATATCTGAAGAACTGTTGAATAGATTCTGATCAAAATTGGTGTGTGGTTTTTTTACTGCCTAAGGATGAAGTGTGACAAATTTGAGATGTACTGGAACAGGGGAAGGGTGGAAATGGAGGGGTGGGGACATTTTAAGGTAAGTGTGTCTTTTGTCTGTCATCAAGATATTTCCCAAACTGACAATTGGATTTGGATTAAATTTGGTGAGTGGTGTTTTTGCTGCTTAAGGAAGAAGTGTTTACAATTTAAGACATTGGAACAGGGGAAGGGTGAAAATGTGTGTGTGTGTGTGTATGTTTTTTTTGGGGGGGGAACATGTTTTTGCCTCACCTTAAAACATCCCCATCCCTTAAAACATTTCCACCCCCACCCATGTTTCGTATTGGTGCCAATTTCTAAGGCCGAGGTACTGCTAAGTTTGGAGGGAAGAAATGTGTAGAAAGCGAGCTACTTCTTAGCGTAGAATTAGTAGTGTAATTTGTAGCGTAAAAGTTTTAAATTTCATGTCACAAATTTGGAGGGAATTTCCCACTTCTACCCTTCCCCAGTTAGTTAATACACTGCCCACATCATTGTATAGTTTAAAAACACACTACTGTAGCCTAGCAAATGATTGTTTATAGAAAGCATACCATTAATTCAAATCAATCATTTACAGGCAGCTCGAACCTAATAATAGAGCTCAGTCTGCATTATCTATAAAATATATAAATAGCACTGAGACATTAAATGACAAAAGAATCCATTAATCTGATAATGTCATTAGATGATAAGTGATATTACACAGATGCGAGTTTATGATCTTTACCAGTTAGTAATGACTTTTTGTTTGATTATATTATGTATTCGGCTCATTCCTTGTTATTTGATGATGTTTTTGCATGTCTTACCTGGTAAATGGCATTAAAAGAATATTCCGTGAATTTTCATTTTATATATATAAGTATGTATGTACAGTATGTATGTATGTATGTATGTATGTATGTATGTATGTATGTATGTATGTATGTATGTATGTATGTATGTATGTATGTATGTATGTATGTATGCATGCATGCATGCATGCATGTTGTATGTATGTATGTATGTACATGTAGGTAGGTAGGTAGGTAGGTAGGTACTGTAGGTAGGTAGGTAGGTAGGTACTGTAGGTAGGTAGGTAGGTAGGTAGGTACTGTAGGTAGGTAGGTAGGTAGGTAGGTATGTATGTATATATATGTGTGTGTGTATGTATGTATGTATGAATGTATACATACATACATACATATATATATATGATAGAGAAATATGAAAGAAACAATTTGATGTTAAAATCATGTTGGTATCTTATTCTGTTTAGGAGTTATTGCATTTCAAAGATTATGCAAGTGTGTTGAAGAGTGACCTTACAGTGTGCAATGTGCAAATCCAAGACATTTTTGTATGTATTCTTTTGAAAATTAATTGGCTCTTACTAAATCACTGGAAGCTTTTTTTGTTTATTTATTGAGATGGGGTATAACGTAAACTTTATAAGAACGTGCTTTACCAATCTGCTCATGAACCTTACACTCTAAGAAAAAGAAAAATATGTTTTTGTTTTTATTGAAATAAGTAAGAATAGTCTTGGATCTGCCTTTATGACATCACATTTTTCATTGTGCCTCCCTCTACAACCATATTTAGTCCTCCTCTCCCACCCCCCTCTACCTACTTTTGCCTTTTTTTAGCACTTCCTCTCTCGATCCCAGCTTCCTAGCTGTTAGTCCCTATACTTCCCTCAGACTCCTCCTATTTTCTTTTCTTCCTACCTCTGGAATGATCTAACCTGTTGGGCACAATTTGACCCTCACTGTCGTAGTGCCGTTATTAAGCCTTCATCAAACAAACAAACAAACAACAAACATAAACAAATCAACATCGAGATCACTTTTTAACACAGCACAGCATCTCTTTGAAATGCAATTACTCCTAAACAGGAAAAGATATCAACATGATTTTTACCCACCAATTTCTTTTTTTAAAAGTCGACTATCATATATATGAAATAAAAATTCACGGGAATATTCCTTTAAAAGAAAACTGAGATGAAATGTGAGGACGTATTAAGACACACTTTTTGTGCATGTGATGGTATTGATTGATTTATTCACCTTTGATGTGAATGTTCAAAACAATCGTAATTATTTCTAATGAATACTAAAGTAATTTTTTTTTAACTACACGAGTATCAAGAAATTCTCCAAAATTGGCAAAAAAAACAACAACAAAAAACACCAGAATGTAAGGCTAGGTAGAAAACAAAGAAAAGGGGTAGATATGGAATACATTTCTGACTCTGGTGAATTGTCTGAAAAAGTATGTGGCACTGTATGCTTAAGCATCATAACAACTGTATGCTGAAAAAATGATCGCTGAATATTATTCATAGAATTCTGCTAAGAACATACATCTGTTTGTGACAGATTTGAACCTCTGATACATGAAGACAATGTTCTCTCAAGTAGAAACTGATGGATATGATTACATGGATGAATCAGTCACGCAGGTCAGTGACATCTTATCAGAGGAAAAATTAGGAGGTGATCGTAAAATTGTTACATTTCAGGGGCCAAACATCTGCTAGGGGAGAAGCACTGTGCGTGAACATTTTAAAATTAGGAGCTATTCTAGACATGTTAAAGGAAAGGTATCGTCCCAAAAATAATTTAGAAGTGAACACCGCCGGGCTGGCAACGTCACTTCTGGTTTGCAATTTTTCCTATTGATTGTGAGCAGGAGTGGGTGAACATGGCAGGTTATCCCAAAAGTGGGGGACAAGAAGCAAATTTCCTCCAAAATGTACTGATTATTTTTGTTATTCTCTGGAAAAGTGAAAACTGGGAGTTATGTCCCTCTGCCCCCCTCCCCAACCCCCTCCCCCAGAATTACGCCCCTTATTGTGAGAAATCTGCAATGTAATTGATCACTCATCCACTGGACCAACCACAGAGGCCTACATTTGTTATCAAAAACATGATAAATTTCTCGCAATCAATAAGGAAAATTAAAAATGGGAAATGACATTACTAGCACGGTGGCATTCACTTCTGAATTTATTTATGAGGCGATTGATAACCTTCCTTCTGAAGAGAGAAATGGCATGGGGGAATTTAGTAGTACATGTAAGTAAGTAAGTATACAATGAAGTTAATTTTTTAGGTTTTGACTTGAGACAAAAAAATTTGTTTCCATTTTCATTTAGACCTGCTTCACTCTAACTGGCACCCCATATTAAAGTCTGATGGTGTCAAGTGTTTTTTATTGAGGTGTAATATTAACTCTTCCTCCTTTTGGCTGGCTACCTTAATACACCATGTTCTATTTTAATCTCTATTTCAACTTTTGTGCTTTATTTGACTGAAGCCATCTACTTCCTTCCCCCTCCCCCACTTCCCTTATCCCAAAACTGAAATTGTATAACAATTCTCTTGGGGGAGAGGATCCTCAATACTGAAATTGTATAAGATTTCTCTTGGGGGAGGGGACCCCCAAAACTGAAATTGTGTAAGATTTCTCTTTGGGGTAGAAAGAACCTGCATGTTTATTTCCTATGTATATAAGCCTACTGTCTTGAATACTTGGCCCAACAGATTCAAAATGACTCTTTAAAACTTCCATCTCTCCCCCTGGGTCAAGTGTGGTAATTGTGGTAAAATACTATGAATGAATGATTTAAGGTGGGTTTAACTCTGTCACTCAATAACTGACCTCAGATATCTGCCTTGACGGGACTTTTTACAGATTAAAAAATATAAAAAGTTGTGTATGAAGGATTATTATGCCATTTTACTCACTGGTATAGCCATGGAGCCCAGATATCTGGTCTAGCCACCTAAATTACACACTGTAACATTCCTTTCATTTACTGTCTTTGTTTAAACAGGGAGTTTATAGCCTATCTGTTTATGATGATTTAAGACAATTTATCAAAATCTCTCTTCCTGCTCATTTAACAAATAATGTAGTTAACTGTCTTTGGCTACACACCCAAGATCATGATTAATGATGAGGTTAGGGGTAACCAGAGTTGGCCTTTTGATGATTTAATCCCTTAAAAAACTTTGTACAAGTAAAGACCATTGACAAGATTTTGACAGAAATGACTCACTTAATTCATCTACCTTTTTCTTTGGGACTAATAAGGACCCCCACACAATAAGTTAATAGCCTTCAGTTAGCTAGCTAAGCTTGTGTGTGATACTGGTCAATAAAGTAGCCTAAGTGAGTGAGGTCACAACTTAAAAAACAATAAGGTCACAACTTTAAGAAGGAGGTTCCTTAATCTTGCTTCTTAGTCATTTGAATATATATCTATTGACTAATTTGTTCTTACTATCCCTGGAGTTTTGTAGTCAGTCACCTTTAGATTTATATTTTGTTAGTTTGGCAGTAATGAGATTGTTTTTGGAAAATCCTAATATAGCAGTAAATTGCTACAGAGAGTTTAACTAGGTGAGTTTACCATATTTGTTTGTTTTTTAATTCTAATTTTCTATAATTGTTTTACTCATTTCATTTTAATAGAAAGATTTAAGAAGGATATTTTTAGTTCAAGTTTTTAAACAAAATTGATAAAATCATGAAAAAGATATCTCTAAAATGTCAATTATTTCATAAAAGGAAATAAAGTTGTATTACAAGAAAGTCATTTTGCCAATGTTATACCACTATACTAGATTTTATATTGTTTTCTTTGAAAGGTAGAATATGTATATATGTGCATATGTTTTGATTGTGGATAAACACTGACATTTCCCTGACCCCTGATTTAATACAATTCATATTGGTGCCATTCTATTACCAGAAACATTCATTAGAAGTAGAAAATACGACAATCAAAAAAATATATTTGGGAATTTTAAATTTGTAGGTATCTCTATGATTTGACAACTTGTGAAACTTGTAGGTTAACCTCTGATTTGACAACTAAGTGAAACCTGTAGGTATCCCTCTGATTTGACAACTTGTGAAACTTGTAGGTATCCCTTTGATTTGACAACTTGTGAAACTTGTAGGTATCCCTCTGATTTGACAACGTGTCAAACTTGTAGGTATCCCTCTGATTTGACAATGTGTGAAACCTGTAGGTATCCCTCTAATTTGACAACTTGTGAAACTTGTAGGTATCCCTCTGATTTGACAATGTGTGAAACTTGTAGGTATCCTCTGATTTGACAACGTGTCAAACTTGTAGGTATCCCTCTGATTTGACAATGTGTGAAACCTGTAGGTATCCCTCTGATTTGACAACGTGTGAAACCTGTAGGTAAACCTCTGATTTGACAATGTGTGAAACCTGTAGGTAAACCTCTGATTTGACAACGTGTGAAACTTGTAGGTATCCTTCTGATTTGACAACTTGTGAAACTTGTAGGTATCCCTCTGATTTGACAACGTGTGAAAGTTGTAGGTATCCTCTGATTTGAACACTTGTGAAACTTGTAGGTATCCCTCTGATTTGACAACTTGTGAAACTTGTAGGTATTTTCTTGGTCAGTCGGTAAAACTAGGTTCCACGAGGTTCCACAAAACAGTATAAAAACATCACTTTCCAATTTTGTTTATTTGCAGTGAAATGAAAGGAAATATGTTTTCCCGTGAATGACATAAACATATGTTGATTACTTCTGTTTCTCATTTTGTACTGTCATCTACATCATGAAACAGCCAGAGTCTTTGTTTGATTTGAAAAGTGCAGCTGTTCCTGTTTGAATGGGGTGAATTAAAGACTATGAATTATGGACTAGGACAAATATTTCTCTTATTTGTAGAGGAGTTAAATGAAGTCATTGAAACTAGTATAAAAATGAAACAGTAGAGAACATAAAGTATCAAAATTGTTGATGTTAGCCAAGGGAGCCTTTTTAAAACAGAAAAAAAAAATGCTTTTTTATATATTTTTTTTAGATATATCAAATTTTCAGTTTTTTAAATCACATATATTACATTTTACTCTTAATATACATCCATGTTCAGTAAATATGCTTGAATTTATTTTCGGAAATTGTTTCTGACAGTAACTGTACATTGTAATGACTAATATGTAAACTCTGAGGGCTGTGTTTAAGCTCTTTTACATGATATTGATGTATAAGTTAATTTATTCCAAGTATTTAATGCAAACAGTTTCCTGTGAAGTATATTTAGGTTCAGTAATATGAACACAAAACTAGGGGGTTTTGTCGCCTGACAACAAACTAAACATGACATTTTCTATTAACGTTAGAATATTTTTTAACCCTTACTATTAGCTCCCTACTTCTCGCAGACTCCCTATCTCTGGAATGATCTAAACTCTCAGGCACAATTTGGACCTCCCTGTTGGGTGCCGTTAAGCCCTTATCAAATAAACAAACAAACAATAAAAAAAGTGCAAGTAGAACAAGCCTGACTCTGCTGCTCGGAAGAAACAGGACCCTACAATAATCAGCCTCTGTTGAATTTTATTCTACCACGCAGCTTTGACCCCGCCTCCCAAGCGCCTTTTCAAAAAAGTGCTGGTAGAGTAAGGGTTAATCAACCCGTGACAAAGGGTGTGCCAACTCAAAAATATATGCAGTGGGCGGCCCACCGGGTCACTGAAGCGGAACGAGCCTGACTCTGTTGCTCGGAAGAAAGAGGACCTTTCAATAATCAGCCTCTGTTTAATCCTTACTCTACCACATTGCGAGGTCGAGTAAGGGTTAAATAGAGAAAGATCTGAACACAAGATTGAAATGTGTCACTTTCAGCTACTGTAGAGTATTATGCTGAAAAATGGACGTGATATCTTATGTAAGTTGAATGCAATGACAACTCTTTGGTGTACTCATGGAACCACCATATCAGAGAGGTGGTGCAATTAATGATTTATGTATTGCTTCCATTTAAATCTGCTTAAATATGATCTCCCAGTTGGTCAAGAGTCCACATGAACATGTGATGTGTATTAGCATGGGACTTACATCATCACAGAGAATTCATATGCCCATAAGATAATGGATTAACCAGAGGTAGAGGAGCAGGAGATAATAACCCCCATCAAATTAGCCTTGTCACATAATGTCCATTTTCGTACCTGTTTATGAACATTGGATATACAATGCATTATGCATTAAGTGCTAATACATTAATATTAGTAAACTGTAACTGCATAGCTGTCTTTCACTCTTTGTTGTTTAGTTATTGCTTTTTCATCAAAAAGAGAAAGAGAGAGAGAAATGCTTTTCAACCATTGCCTCTAGGGTATACTTGTTTTTTGACCACAGACATCTTAAAATTTTATTGTAAATTGTACATTTGTCAGGATGTATGGTATTTGTCTGCCTACTTTTCACTTTATTTCTTATCCCTCCCCATTTTCCTCTCCCTCTCATCTATTCTACTAATATTATCCACACATCCCTCATTAAAAAGTATTTATTATATCTCTAAATGAGTAATAAGCAAGAAAATTCCTTTGAAGATTTTTTTTTATATTGCTTGTTACTTGCTGTTCTGTATCAAAAAATAAGAGTTTCAGTTTCACCAAGAGGCTTATCAAAACATATTTCGTCCTCTGTCAATAGTAAACAAGCAAAGACATATTTCATATACTATTGGAGAGCTTAGGAAGTCTGTGGAGGATTATTGAAAGGCTATCCCCTTTGGAGCCAATTGTAAATAATTGCACGGTTTTCTGGTATCAGATTTGATACACTTTTCTCTGAGCTTGTTCTCGCTTGAATTCGAGTTCGCGATCAGATCCACTGCAGGTGATCGGATCCACTGCAGGTGATCAGATCCACTGCAGGTGATCAGATCCACTGCAGGTGATCAGATCCACTGCAGGTGATCAGATCCACTGCAGGTGATCAGATCCACTAATTTTTTACTATGAGAACGCTCACCGGATCTAATCGCAATCATTTGCAGAGAATGGAGCATCTGGCCATGACATGGTGACATTTTATGACAAAATTTCATTGTCCAAAAATCTGTGACATTTTGAAAATTTGTGACAAAATGATATATTAAAATTTGTGCAACATTTTGTGACATTTTTTACCCCTTCACTTACTTTTTATGAAACACCTTTTTCATGAAAGGACTATTTTTCATGAAAGGACCATTTTTCATAAAACAGACATAACCAAATGATCCCGAGTATCCTGGGTGAACTGGTCAGAATGTGTGAAAACTGATGTGACATTCTGTGCAAAAGGTGTCAAAAATTATGGGGCATTTGAGACATGTGACAAATTTGAAATTTTGTGACCTGACAATTTGTGACAAGCCATCATCACTCCATTCTCTGCATTTGATCTTGATCCTAGTCAAGGGTAAGATCATGATCCGGAGCAGGCGATCAATCCACCGATGGGGCTCTCAAAATCTGTGTGTGAACGCACATCAGTGACCTGCTATCAAATTAGTGTCTTAATGTTTTTCAATGACCCACATTTTGACTTAAAATTGATTTAAGCCCTGCGATCAGATTGCCTGCAGTGGGTTTGATCATTGGCTCGCACTCAAGTTAAAACACCTGACATTACTTTGTCTGCAATCATCAAGCAAGGCTAAAGATGTGGATCATGAACCGGATGTTAGTGAGAACACAGCCTCTTGTCTTGGCCCTTATTTTGACTCAGGACTAATGAATCATTGAGAGCTTAGGACAGACCACCAAGTTGACTCACCATTTGTCTGGTCTGTGCAGAGATTAAGGGTAACCCCAAATATTTACTCACTTGAGGTTTGTTTTGTCTCTGGAAGGGTACCGCAGGTGGTGATCCTGGTACTGCAGGTGGTGATCCTGTGGTTACCATAAGTCATCTTAGTTGCATCAGGAATTCTGTTTGCATTTTTCTGTTGTGATTGAAGAAAACTAATCAATGTCAAGATAAATAAATAGTGAAATCATGATTTTAGCATTGGGCAGCTGTAGTTCAAGTTTAACTTCTTTGATCATTTTCTATTTTGTTGATCAACAGTGGGGAGTTGTTACCCCCTGGTAATAGTGCATGGGTGTTCAGTTATCACTTCAATAATTCTCCATTTTGTTGTTTAGAAGTTAAGAACTAATCTTTTCTTGTGAATTTCAAAAGGTTTTGTGTCCACATTTATACAAAGGATAAGCGCACATTGCAGGGGCAGGGGTGGGAGGAATTGCCATCAAGGGTAGCAACAGGGTTCGTAGACATACTAGGACATGCATTACACAAATCAGTTGTGCCTGTTCAGAATAATTAACATTTTCCTGTCAATTTGGCAAGTAAATGATTGAAAAAACTGTTGAATTTCTTTTCCCCAAAATTTGTCTTGTTTCTGTTCAAAGGTTCACTATATCCTGGCAATTCTGATATTTTTGTGACAGGAATTGCATTTTTTTACAGCATTGAATCTGTTTTATCTTATTCTTTCTTTACCCATGGTTTGTTATGTTTGTGAAAATTGAAAGTGAAGTTTTGTCAGAATTGAATTTAAATCCTGTTCCAGACCAGGGATACTGCTACAGATAACAGTGTCTATATTCAGACACAGAGGTTCCTCCTATTACCACGCCTCCACACTTCTTATGAAAATGAACTGACACTGATTTACTTACTATTACATTAGATGGTCCTGCTTTATCTTCTTCACAGCAACCAGCCTGAATTTGGCTTCCTTGCTTGTCAAAAAACCACATGATAAATCACCTTTCACCAGTCTCAGTGGATAGAGTTTTGTTGACTTTCGGTTTCAAGAAAAATCAAATTACCAGTGTGGAATTGATTTTAGATGTAAATGACAACATTTCTTTCAAATTAATCATTATTTATGGCATGGGGTTTTCATGCTATGAGCTGTTTTTCTTCCCATGCAACTAATATTTTTCCAAAATGAATAAAAGGAACAAATCATTGGAGAAAGGTTTATTTTTTTAGAAATAAAATAGTGATTATAAAGATTGTTTTTAATGCTTGTTTGTAATAAAGGGAAGTAACAAAATGTACAAAATGCTCAAATGTACATGCTTTAAAACTTGGTAAGCACTGTTACTTAAAAGCATGTTAATGTATATCAGCTTCATAAACAAGATGAACTAGAATATTAGCACTCCCTAGAGCTCATACCTCCGCACGTTGCAATTCCAACATGCCTAGAATAATTTTAGAGTTCATTTGATCCCCATACCCAATATAATCTACCTCAGAAATCCTAGGCCCTCCAAGATTCATCCCCAAGTTTTGATCTGTAATGAATGAACATTTGCAATCTGAACACTTGAAGATTATCTTCTGACTGGATTTCTTCCAATTGTTTTCAGTTTTATTCAAGTGAAGCATTATTGTTTAAGCTCTATTCAGCAAGGATTCACATTCCATCATTTTCAATTCATGGCAGAAACCAATTGTTTCGTTTTCATTGATTCCAGGAAACACTTGCTGTAAGTCTCTTTGAGTCCAAAAAATGGAATGTTTGGATCTTTATTCAGAGTGCAAAGTCATTGTTCAGCAAATTGCATTGGAAATTTAAACTTAGTCTTGACAACTTTGTCTTGGCAGATCTCATCCTAAAACATCCCCACCCCTCAATTTCTGCCCTTCCCCTGTTTTAATTAGTCCCAAATTTGAATCACTTCTTCATGAAACAGTACAAAAAAAAAAAAAAAAAAAAAAAAAAGCCAATCATCAGTTCTTGAGATATGTTGATGACAGACAAACAGAGTGAAAACATGTCCCCAACCCCTATTTTCACCCTTCCACTGTTCCAATATGTTTCAAATTTTAATCACCTCTTCCTTAAGCAGTAACAAAACCACACACCAAATTTAATCCAAATAATTATTAGTTCTTGCGCTATCTTGATGACAGACAAAAAACAAACAAACAAACAAAACAGAGGCGAAAACATAACCTCTGTCCAACTTCGTTAGCAGAGGTAATTACACTCAATATGAAATTACACTAAGTATGCAATTATACTGAATATGCAATTATACTGAATATACAATTATACTGAATATGCAATTATACTGAATATATAATTATACTTAATATGCAATTATACTGAATATGCAATCATACTGAATATGCAATCATACTGAATATGCAATCATACTAAATATGCTATTATGCTGAATATGCAATTGTACTGTTTATGCAATTGTACTGAATATACAATTATACTGAATATACAACTGAATATACAATTACACTGAATATGCAATTACACTGAATATGCAATTATAATGAATATGCAATTGTACTTAATATGCAATTGTACTAAATATACAATTGTACTAAATATACAATTGTACAGATTATACAATTGTACTGAATATGCAATTATACTAGATATGCAATTGTACTGAATATACAATTATACTGAATATCCAATTATACTGAATATCCAAATATACTAAATAAGCATTATACTGAATATGCAATTATTCTGATTTTGCAATTATGCTTAATACACAGTTACATCAATCTCTGTATTTCTATTCATTTCATTCCAGCTACTTGCAAGTTGTTGAAGGGCTTCCCACATATGGTGTACATTACTATGAAGTCAAAGACAAGACAGGTATCCCCTGGTGGTTGGGATTAAGCTATAAGGGTATCGGACAGTACGATCAAATCGACAGGGTCACACCGAGAAAGGTGAGTTCATTTATTTATTTAGGCCTTTGATTTTTTCTGTTATTTAATTACCTGTGTAAGTTGCTGCACATGTTCAAAAGGTAGAGATAATGTTTTACTTCAGTTGAGAATACTGTTAGTCGGGTAGGGTTGAGCATTGACCTGGCCATGGAAGACCTGAAGGGTTGGCCTGAAGAGATGTAATTCATGGAAAATTTTAGTAGAAATTATGAAGAATCATATTTCCTTGTCTTGCTGCATGTGTTCCTTTTTTATATTTTCACTGTCCATTAAAGGAAACCATATAAGTAGAAATACCTCTTTAAGTTCTTGCCAATTCAAAAGAATATAAAGCTAGATGTTTTACTACATTTTGGAATAGTGTTTGTGGTAAGGGCCAACAAACATTTGTGTAATTCTTGGAAAATTTAATGTTTGTGACATTTCTGATTAACGTGGAAATGCGGATGATGATTTGGGTGCGTGTGTTTCTTATTGATAGTTTTTTCTGCCGATTTAAGAAAACACTTACCAAGAAATAGTAGTAATTAAAAGCTGTAATTTGTGTCTGTACAAATCAAGTTAATGGTACACAAAAGGTTGATCCATGCCCTAAATGGCTCTGGAATCACACTTTGATTTATACCCAGAATATTTTCCCAGAGGAAGTGTAGCCTGTTTGCACCCACCCACTTCTTGGGGAAACCTATTTTTTTACAGCGCAGCTTACAATATTAAACAAAATGATAGGGAGTTGCAATAGCAAGCTTTTGGGTTCAGTTTAAGAATTATGATCTTAGGACTAAGGATAGATATGCTAATCAATGTGTGCACACCACACTCAATCATGCTTACTTAACATGCACTTTTTAATTTAACCCATGTGCAAAGTTTCATGAATGTACATCACCGCTATCTCAAGTCATATGAGCCCAGGTTAAACATTTGTGCACACAGACGAAGCGACAAAGATCCTTACTGTCTCTTTCATGCTTTCCTGCTTCACAGGCGAGACAAAAACATATTACTTGCAGAGTCTGAATATGGTGTGCCTAGAAACCATTAGTCAAATAATCTTCACAAGTCAATGGAAATTGTTAAGAAACCAAATGGTTCACCTTACTGAACATAAATATAATATAATATTTACGACTGAAAAAAATGAAACTTGCTTCATACCTTAGATTTTATTCAGACGTGAACGGATTCCCTTTCAGTAATCTTACTTACCCTCCTAGAAATATAGCTAAGCAACTTTCAATTATGAAAAGTCAGTATGTATGAATATGTTGTTTTTCCACCTTATCCTCCTAGGTTTTCCAGTGGAAACAACTTCAAAATATTTATTACAAAGACAGAAAATTTTCGATTGAGGTTATCGACCCAAGAAGGTATGTAAATTCTATTTTGAAGATGGGGTGCTTTGCGCAGCAATTTAAAAACGAAAAGTGTTAAATGTGAAGTGGATCAAGTTGAGTTGATTGTGGAAAGGTAATGATACTGTTTAAGGGAAGTGCGTCATGGGAAATATTGGCTATGTTAAGTTCGGTTTGGCATACTTAGATTTCAGTTTTAACCTTGGTGTGTTCTTTCATTCGTTGGATTGAGTAATGTACAGTGTAAACTACCACTAGATACTAACGGTAAGTGTGTGTACATGTGTATTATGGGTAGCTTAATGCGAACTTGGCCAAATTGGAATGGGCAGGGGGGGGGGGGGCAGGGGGTCCGTGCTTTGTTTCTTGGACTGCAAGAAATATGAAGCATCTTTCATATTTGTTTCAGGATGCGTTAACAATTGACTTGTAAAGTCTATCTTTGAGTGAAAGTGGGCAACAGAAATATTATTAAAGAAAATACTGAAGAAATCATGTGTTTTGATTATTATAATATCTGTTTTACGATATTATAGATATATATATACTGCTACTTGGCATACAATCGCAGATAGATTAATTATACTTGCACAGATTTTTTAAACTGCATTAACTTCCTCATACCTGAAATTCAGGTAGTATTCTATTAAGCCTTTGGACCGGTGAAAAATGTAAATAATACCTGAAAGAACTGGCTGTGTTGATAGTGCAGCATGGAAGTTCCTTTTTCTGTGGTTGTGATATTATCAGAAATGTTGACAGAGAAGAATATGCATCAGCTGATTATGTGGGCTCAGACCTTTGCTCTTGGTAGGAATTTTGATGATGATAAGATTTGGTGGGGATAAAAGTATTGAGTTGGTAACAGTAAATTGTAGATTTGTTTAGGTTTGTTGCGTTTCCCTTTAGAGTTCGAGCAAAGAAAGTTAAGTCAATAACAAGTTCAAATGGAAAATATCATTCAGGCTGATTCTGAAATTTGTATACCCTGGAATTGTATAGTAGATATCAAAGGAGGTTGCAAGAGTTTAGGTTTTGTGATACAGTTAATGGAAATAATATATTATTTTGTGGTCCCCCCTCTCCCCTGCACTTGGCAACCATATGCCTCTTGTCATAAGCATACATTTGTAACTGAATCATATACTACGACAGATACAGAATAAGTATTTTAATAAAATGTGCACAAAATCTGTATGTTGTTAATTTGACAGATGGTTTCATTCCCATGAGCTTTAATCAATTCAGTCTAATTGCAATCATTTGTAAAGAATAAAAACCTGATAATTAAGGGGAGGTTCGTTTATGGCATTACTAAATACTGACTTTTCTGTTATTGGTATCTATGTACTTTTGATTTGGTATCCATTTAAACTGGTACCTGTAAGCTCAATGTGAAAATAATACCTATTCAATTTTAAAAGGAAATTAAATTGAAAGTGTGTTTTCATTTTACAGTTGAAGACATAATGTTTTTTTGTTTTTTTTGGGCATGCTCTGTTGCAGTTAGAAGATAAAGGGTTAGGTTAGGCTTCTGTCTGTCATATGGTTAAATGTTAAATGGGAAAACCCATTTGTCTTGTATCTTAAGTTCCTCTTTCATTATTTTGTATTAAAATATGATTGTGTTGATCAATGAGGCAGCTGTGCTTTGAATTTTATCCAGATGATAAGTCACTGGTGCCAATACCTACATTTTTCTGATAGTTTGTATGTATATTTGTTGTTTATGGGAGTGAAAGTTTATTCTGTAAGGTCCCACAATTCTTGGCCCAGACCCAAATTTGGGGTGAACTACAAATTGAGGGAAAACCAAAATTTGGGCAAACCAACATGTGGGCAAACCAAAATTTGGATTGACAAACCACCATTTTGGGAAGAAAGTAAAGTACATAATAAGTTGAAAATGGCAAATTAATTTCACTGAGTTAAATTATTTACAGCTTTTTCAACGAGTCACCCCATGAATTTGCCTAGCAACAAAATCTGCCTAAGTGGGGCAAATATCCTACACGATACAGGTACAGTACAGCTAGCTAGCGGCACACACTATGCAGTCAATGCAATATACTACACAAAACAAATTCCTGAATATACCTACCGAGTGATGACAAGATGATGAACAAAAATTGCATCTACAAGCCCGTTACAGGCTTTGTAAATCCGATTCCCGTTACCCAGAACAGTTATTAGCAAACTGAAATTTGTTTAAATCTTGTCTTAAAATCTCTAAAGATCCGGGGAAATACCATAAATAGATCTAAAAGTTGCAGCAGGCCATCTTAATGTCAATGCATTAGTCATACATGATTGCAGATTTGAGGTTTGCTTGCCCCACCTAGTTACCGCGTTGCTATGGTGGGTGTGACTTGTTTTGTAATTCTAGAGACTTTAATTTTATTCGGGGTAATTCTGGAATTTTTCGAATGCTGGAGTTATTTAGCAGACTATAAAGGAGGTTGAGGAAGTCTTGATGCAGAAGCAAAAATTCTGGAACAACATCTCTGACATCAATTATTTGGTCTATTTTGCAAGTCAGCAGTGTGTTTAAGAAAATCATTCTCTTTTAATTTGTTTAAGAAAATCATTCTCTTTTAATTTGTTGGCATAGATAACAGATCAACAGAAGCAATTTTGGCACCTTTATTTGACAGTATTACAGATTACGATTCTTTACTCCAAAACCACCCTAGATAATCTACTTTATCAGTGTCATCGTCATCATGATTAAGTGTTGTAGTCATTTCTATGTCTGGGCGGGAACAATATTTAACTCAGTAGTGAATGTTTTTATCCGGTGCAGCCATTTCATGTTCTAGTTGTTTGTAGATTGTTTTACAAATAATGCACCAAAATGATGTGAAAATGTTAAGTCATGTTATTAGTAGTTATAGAATCCTTATTTTTAAAATGTCTTTTCCGATTAAATGTTTTTCTCTCCATTGCTAAGTGATAAAAATGGTATAAGAAAACCACAACTTAATGGCATAAATGGAAGTAGACTGTGAAATTACAATGAATTGAAATTTTACATTGGAGCAGGATACTACCTTTTGCAGAGACTTGCCCATCGTTTCAATGATGCTTGACTTCAATCAAATGACACCCTTAAAGGAGACCTGTAGCCAAATATTGAAGCCTCATATGCTGTACATATGTTTAATGAAAATAAGAAATTAAAAACAAACATTTACAAAGCCTTTTCAGTTATTAAGGTGTGGGTGTTACGTGGGAGCAGTCAATTTTATGTTGGAATCAAGTCCATGATGACATCACTAACCCACATGTTTCCATGAATCTAAGGTGTTTTATCACGATGTATTTTACAAATAAAGTTTAATTATTCAAATTTATAAGTTGATTCATGTCAAATGGTAAAAGAGCGAAACAAAATATATGTTACGAATACCAAAATAGATTACAGGGAATATTAGTCAAGAGTACCAAGAAGGATTACAGAGAGACACATATGATTGAAATAGAATGTTGTGTATAAGTTCAAGGTTTTTGTCTGTTTAAGTATTGTGAAGGAATCTGGGGTGATTTATTGCCCCTCTATGCAAAACAAACACTCATTTCCGAGAAGCACCATATTGCTCAGCTTTTGCATTAGTGATACTTTGGTTGGAGGCAATTCCAAGTCATGATAAGCAAGTATTGAATCACATTCTTAAGAAGCCAAATCTTTCAATTACGTGATCCCATTTTTACACAACTGTTTCCATCAAAAAGGGATTAAATAAGTTTATACTTTTAAGTTATCAAAACATTGATTCTCAGCCGAACTTTATACGTTGTATACATCCCCCCCTGGTTGTTTTGTGTAAGATTTTTATGAAAAAGTAAAGTTGATTTTAAGTAAGAGAAATAAAATTGATCGGATTATTCCGGTTCACAATTTCAAATTTGCAAGACATAAATATAAAAGAAAGTTAATGAATTAAAACAGCTGGCGAAAGTATCTTGTTCCTGTTTCCATATTTTTGCTTCTGCTTGTCATAGCAACAAATCTAGCGCTTGACAATGCACACAATTGTATATATTCTTTCTTGAAGTAAGATCATTTACTTGCTGCCATCAAAAAATATAAAGGTGATCATTATTGTAACAAAGTTAGCTGTTGGCGGTGAAGGCAGGGAGGTTATATTTTAGAGGACATTGTGTGTGGTGTTACTTTGTATCATGGGCTGTGTTCTCACTAATCTCCGGATCACGATCCCCCAATAATAAACCTGCTCGATGATTGCAGAAAAAACAATGTCATGTATTCTCACTTGAGTGTGATCTCACTCACGATCATACCCACTGCAAGCGATCTGATTGCGGGGAATGTGTTAACTGCAAGTCGAAAGGGGGGTCATTAAAAAACCTGACAAATGTAACCGAGCCTGCAGGATAACATGAGAAATAAACAAGTTCATGAGAAACTGGTTCATGAGAAATAAACTAGATCTGCGTTACACATGTTTTTTGAAAAACTCATCGGTGGATCTAATTGGCTGTTCTAGGATCATGATCCTACTTCCATCTAGGATCAAGATTAAATGACTGCAATCAGATCCAGCATGAGCGTTCTTACAGTTAAATTTGACGGATCTGATCACCTGCAGTCGGTCTGGTCTGATCATGAGCTTGTACTTAAGTTAGAACACACTTATAGAGAGTTTGGTATCTTGTAACCAAGTATGGCTAACTTCATTTTTTTTTTGTGACGATTGCGGTGTTTGTTTTTTGCTTCCGATGCTAATAGCATAAGGAACCTATGCAATCATGTTGGCGTGTGTGTGCATCTGTAACAGCAAGCTTGTTGACACTGAATATAAAATTTTAAAAAATATTTAAAAAATGATACATTTATAGCAACCATATGTCTACTTGCATCATACTTGCATGTTATATGTCAGTAACTGTGAACATGCTTATGCTGTCAACAGGTTCTATCACTATATGTGTACCTTTATGTGAAAATGCTCACACATTGTGGTACTCAAATATGTAGGTGGGGGCTTTATGTAAAATTCCTGATACAGTGATGAATGTGTAACCATATGCATGTTTTGCATCATACAAGTGTTGTCAATAGGTTCTATTTTATTGATGTGCATGGTGGGCATGGCTTATTGATATATGTTATTTAGCATATATAATGATATGCAATGCCAGTTAGTATACAATTTGAAAATCAACCAACAATAAAAAAAATGCATCGGAACCACTAAACGTTTTGGTTTTCTGGTTTGAATCAAAAAGTTCTAAGCATGTATGAGCAAAAATAGAAATAGCTACTATTCTCATTGTAACAAATTTGGTTTTGTTGTCCACACAGTTTTGTAGCAAATTGTTTGCAATTTTCCCTGATCCTCTACCTTTTTCCATACCACACCTTCAACTTGCTTGGCTTGAAAATAAATTTCTTCCATATAATCTTAGTAAAATCAGATCAAAGTTTTCCTTGTCTGGACATATGGAGGAAGCGCACTTAAAAACCATACAACTAAACATAAACTGCGCAAGATGAAAAACAAATCACCACAACCATGCAATAAGACATCTATTCCTGCAAAGATGATATTCTACTTAGTTGGATTTTGAAATTGAATGATGCTATCTCTCTTGTGTGCACAGTTTTTAATCTTTAAATATTTCCAACATTTTTCTTCAAAAATATCTCTTTGTGCACCACAATCTCTTTGGCATCATTGCATTGCAAGATTTATTTGCATTGCAAACGTTCCTCAAGGGCAACAGCTGTCTGGTGCAGTTTTGAAAATCAAAATTACAACAGTAACTGTATTTTCAAGAGCGCCGATTATGGTGATTTTGTCCGCCCTTGTTTGATGAGAGCAAAAAATCGATGCCAAGTTGTGTCACACTGCACCGAGGGAATGTTGCTGGTTCAAACTGTTGTGAAAATAATAGTTCATGCCAGGCTAGGTGGCTGTAAGCGGTTGAAGTTTGGAGTTTGGGGAAAAATTAACATTCCCTTCATTATTAATATAATGTGATAATGTTTGTACCTTGATATCATCCAAGATGAGTGCTTTGTTGGATACACACTAGTGACCATAGGCAGGATTTGAGGGTCGAAAGGGGTTACTTCCCCCCCCCCACCCCCACACACACTTTTTAAAGATTGTATCTTTTGTGTGGTAATTTTGTACATCTTAGTATGATTTTGTGGTGCCCCCACTTTTGACTTTACCCCCTCCTTCCTTCTCCACACACACACACACTTTCAGTGGGCAAATCCAAATTTTAAGATGTTGCTTGATAACTTCTCCTGGAGTAAAAGTATTAGCTAGACAGTAAATATTTTTGTGGAAATTCTGACTCCTATGTAGTCCTTGATATCCCCTCAGATTATTCCCTGCCCCGCCCCATCCACCTCCACTCGTTTTTAACCACCTGTAGGCTGTATCCTGGTTAGAAGATGATTTGATGCATATGTGAATGTAATCCTTGTCCTCTCATGTATAAGCTGAACATATTATCCAGTTCAAATGGAACTGTTGTGTTCAGAAGTTGCAAACAATAAGAAAATAGACCTTAAATGCTTATTATCATACATCTTTTTAATCATGCTCATTCTTGTTAAGTTTTGAGTTGAATGTATCATATCGTTTCATTTCTATGTTATGCAATAACATGATTGTTTATTTTATTGACTCGTTTTGCATTTTTGATTTGTGTTGAATGAAAGTGTATTCAAAAGGGATTTAAAGAATAAAAATGCTGACTCAAAAATGCTTCAATTAATGAAATGAGCAGAGCACGAAAGACCAATTTAACATGCTAATCTAGCACAAAAGTTTTCTTTTGAACAAAATTATTGCAATTAAAGCTAAACAAAACCCCAATCTTCCGCTGCACTAAATTAATATTACCATGAATGTTCATTTTCATATACGTAATAGATCTGAGGACTTATAGAAACAGTGTTGGTGAAAAACCATGTTGATATCTTAATCATACTGTTTCATAGATTTCATCAGTGTGTAGAAAAATTACCTTGGGGTGTACAGTTAGATGTCCAATTGCAAATCCAAGATAATATATTTTAAAGAAATACAAATGCCTTGGATCTGTAAGTATGACATCACACTGTATGCTCTAAGGTCACTTTTCAACACGCTGCTGAAATTTTTGAAATGTAGTAATTCCTAAACAAGACGTTGTTTGCATGGATTTTTCACCAATTTGTTTCTTTAAAGGAATATTCCCATGTGTTTTTTTGTAACCTTTCATAAGAAAGAGAACAATATTAGAAACAATTTGGTACAAAAATCATGTTGATATGTTATTCCTACCAGGAGATATTCAAATATTAAGGTTCACAATAAATGCCAATAAACGAATAAGAAAAGGCTCAGCATGACATCACAGCAGCACATTCTCCAACAAAGTTGATGTATTTTATTAAAATCTATCCTTTTTTTTTTTTTTTAACCTGCTAGGAAAATAAATTGATGAAAGTTAGTATTTATTTATATACATTGCCAAATATACCCTACTTCAATCACTGTTGGAAAATTGTTTCCAATCACACAGAAACAACCAATTAACATTCAAAGAAATACATAAACATTTGCAATGGAATTGTCTCTATGACATCATCAAACAGTCACGAATTCATCATACTGTACAAAACTTTAAAATGCAGTTGGGAAATCTTTAAAAATCCATATCTCCTGATCGGAATATGATATCAACTGATTTTTGTACAAAATTGGCTTTAAAAGAAGGCTCTTTCAAATAAAATTTTACCAAAAAAACTTATCTCAATCCCAGCTTTCTGGCTTTTAGCTCTTGTGTTTCTCTCAATCTCCCCCTGTTTACTTTCCTTCCTACTTCTGGAATGATCTAACCTCAGGCACAATTTGACCCTCCCTGTCGTGGTGCCCTTAAGCCCTCATCAAACAAACAAAAAAACATGGGAATATTCCTTTAAGAATCCATATCTCCTGAACGGAATATGATATCAACCTGATTTTTGTACCAAATTGGCTCTAAAAGTATGCTCTTTCAAATAAGATTTTACAAAAAACCATGGGAATATTCCTTTAATAGTCCTGTAGTATATATATGAAAGTGAAAATCCATGGGAATATTCCATTTAATTGCCTCTGTTCAGTGTAAATCCCTTGTGATGTCACTTTGTCATGCCTGTTTTAGTTTGAGTTTATATTTGTTTGAAAAGCATTTTCTGTTCTGTTTTGTTTTTTGCATGCTAACATTTTACCTTTCAATTTTTTTGCTTCCTTTCCCCCCTTCTGTGTACCCCCGTTTTGTTTGTAACCATCCCCACCCCTCCTATTATAGAATCACTCAAGCTCTCAGCAGTGTTGACTTATATCGTGAAGCACTTGAGGAACCCACAGAATCATTTGACGCCTTATCTGACGCCCTAACTGATCCTACAACACAGTAAGTGCATGTTGCATCATTGCTATGAACATTAACCTTCTCAGTCAATTCTGTGGCACTTAACTATAAATACATGCAGGTACCGTCCAGCAGTCTCAAAGCAGTCACTTTTTGCATCCGTCCTTGGCATATAAATAACATGTTACATTGTTTAAAGGACTATGGACATCTAGCAGATTATAGATATGTAAAAGAGAATGGAATTCTGAGGATATAGTTTTTAAAAATCATTAAAAGCTTATTTAGTTTGCAAGTTATGACTAAACAAAGCTTAATGATTTGTTAATTTGTCTGGAATTTGTGATGTACTAAGAGGAACACATCTCAAAATCTTTATATAATTCTTGAAATTCTGTTCTTTAAATTCAGCTACTTGTGAATTTCTACAAATCTTCAATAAACTTCACGCTCTTTCCTCCTTAGGGGAAAAAATTGTCTTTTTGTTGATCCAAAGCCATGTCGGCATTCCCGGCAACGAGAGAGCCGACAGAGCCACCAACAATGCTCTGTCGAATCACATCTCTCCTTTTCCTATCCCACACTAGGACCTTCATTTCTCCAGTTCCAGCTACCTCAGTAAAACCTGGCAAGACTCCTGGAATCTCGAGACCACTAACAAACTTTACACCATCAAACCTAAAGTCAGGACCATGGTGCCCCTGCACAGTCGCAACCACAGGGACATTGTTATCACCTGCATCCGCCTCGGTCACACCTTTCTCATCCACTCTCACCTACTTTCTGGTTCTCTTGCTCCTCTCTGCCCTACATACACCACCGATCTCTTGATCAAGCATATCCTCTTAACCTGTTCCTTATAGCTGAACTCCAGGTCACACCTCTCCCCTTCTATCCCAATTTCAGATCTTTTCAAGAACAATCTTACCTCCAACTTCATCACCTTTCTCCGCAACAACAATTTATTCCACCTGATTTAAACCTATCTTTCCTTTCCTTTTCTGCCTTATCTTCCTCACTTTATTACCTTCTTTCCCTTATCCACATCTCCCTCCTTCCCTCTATCCCATCTCCCTTTCCTCTTTGTCCTATCTCAAGCACCATAGTTTTTAAAACCCTCTTGGCACATTTCACTCTTGACTGTCGCGATGCCATTAAACATCAGCAAACCAAACCAAACTTGTGAATTTCATAATGTCTTTTTTAAATACATGATGATTTGAGGTGTGACAATGTTTTATTAAATTTTGCCTAAAGTCCAATTCCCTAATTCAGAAAACATTGACAGAGGAATAAAAAAAAAAAAAAAGGTTTTACAAAAGGTAATGAAGGATCCTTCCTGCATTGATGTCACACATTCTTGCGTTATAACATCTAAGAATTAAAAATGCGGTAAATTGGTCAACTTTTAACCAATTTTAATGGAATATTTTGCTGTTTTAATGGTTTTTGATCATATTTTAAACCAATTAAGCCCATGTTGCCTCTAGATGTCCATAGTCCTTTAAATACACTGGTCTCTTGCTACATACTCTTCAAGTAGATCATCTTGCTTAAATATTATCATCCATTCACAAATGCATTCATTTGTCAAGACAGTGACATGTATAGACTTTAAAAGAGGTGTCAGCCAAAACTTAAGGACGGCGGATTTTGCCAATTATGTTTTAACCAATATAAGTCGCATTACACGGTCTGTTTCTACAGAAATGTTTACGCATCGCACACAAGCGAACAAATTCCAAAAAATTTAATGGGAAAACACATACAAATTTTGAGTATTTGGGTCGGGATTTGGTAGCGGTTATGATATTCCGCACTGCTGGGTGCAAGAAAGGTATTCAATTTAATGTGAGACTCGATTAGATATGCCTCCACTTTTTGGCAGCCAGCTCCTTTAACTTAAAGGTGTATGGACAGGTATGAATTTCGTATTGAGCAGAAAGAGTTGATAATTCTAAACGAAAATAGTCTTTAATTTACAACAAAATCACATGTGGTTTCTGAGTTGAGGTTAATCAAAGTTTTAAGAATTTTTAATGTACTGTATTTAAAAGTTGTGATGTATGACAAAAGAAAGGATAGCTCAAAATATTCAGTGTAATTCTTTAAATTTATGTCCTAAATTTCAGTCACTGAAAATGATCAGAATCTTTTTTCCTGCTCAAAATTGATTGAAATACAAACCTGTTGGTAATATTCAACTACTCCCATTCCCAAAAAAAAAAAAAAAGAAAAACAATAGATTTAGATAGAGAAACTGTATTCTCATTATGCTGTAAATAAATTTGCCCAAATTATGCAAATAAAGCCTTTAAATTCAAAATGTGGTAAAAATTGTCCATATTTAACCAATTTTGATGAAATGTTTTGCTATTTTTGTGGTTTATAGCCTATTTTCTTCCTAATCGGTGTTGCTATACCTGTCCATAAATGTCAAAGAATTATATAGTCCCCTACAACAAGGGAAAATTTAACATTTATCACTTATTAGTTAATTCCTGAATGAGGGAAAGTTTGGTAGCTGGAAGCTGGACAGGATTCTCAAGAAAATGGTGCAAATTCATATGTATGGTGATGCATTGAAGCTGTGGCTGAAGTCTTTAGGTGTGAGTTTGTTTAAAGGTTGCAAGAATAGGTTTACAGAGCCCCTAGCTCTTAATGTGAAGCTCTGGGCTTTTTTTGGCATGGGGTGCAGAGGCCCTTTTAAGGCTTAAGCCCCTGCTAAAGCTCTGGGATTTTGACTATAATCATACCTCAGAATGAAGCTATTATGACTGATTCATGAGCCAAACAGGACAATTTTTACTATGCTATCATTCTGTGTTCTGTGTCCATGTAAGGTATTTCATTTATTAGTTTATTTTAAAGATTTTTTTTTTAAAACAATTTTTACAATTTTTACTTTTTTTCTTCTGAGGGGCTGGGTTGGCAAACATAGGGGCGGGGCAGGCTGCCCCTCTGAAACAGCAGAGCTAGGGAACTGCAGTTATAAGTGACTTCGACTAGCAATCTAACGTTTAAAGACGGAGAAATGGTATCTGTTGCTTCCATGCCATGTGTTCGGCATTTAGAGAATAGAGCAAGGCAGTAATCAAGTAAAAAAGGGAAAGAAAGTGTTGTGGTGATTGTTGTTGTTGTGTGTGTTAGCTAGATAGCAGCTTCATTTGGGATATAGAAACTACATACAGGATATAGAAACTACATACAGGATATAGAAACTACATACAAGATATAGAAACTACATACAGGATATAGAAACTACATACAAGATATAGAAACTGCATACAGGCTATAGAAACTGCACCATGCAGACCCCCAGATTGATTTAAAAAGGGGCAAGGTGCTAGACTTTTGAGTGGTACATTAATGCACACACGAAGCGCTGCATCTTTTCGATGTGGAGTCTAGGGGCCCACTTGAGGCTCAAGCCCTTAGTGAAGAAGCTCTGAATTTTCAGCTATATTCATAGCTCAGAATGAAACTATACTGATTAATAAGGACCAGTCACGTGCTTACTGTGCTATCAATCTGTGTTCTGTATCATATTAGGTATTTCATTTATGAAATCTATTAAGATTATTAAGTTTCAAAAAATAATGATAATAATAATTAATCTTAAAAAGAAAATAAATTACATGTTTTTCTGATAAGGGGCAGGGCGGAGCGCCCCTTTGAAACAGCAAAGATAGGGTTCTGCCATGAGCAGAATAGAATAGAGAATGGAAAGTATTATGAAGAAATCAGTTCTTGTCTCCTACTTATACTTTGTAACTGGATATTAAGGAAATAACACTGCTTATGTTCCTTTGTATTATATAATGACCACATTACTGAATAACCAAATTTCATGCTGTTCTTATGTTACATCCACTGTTTGCCCAGTTGAAAATTGTTCTGTACGAGTGTAAGAAAGTATTTTTACTGAACCACAGTTGTGTAGTGGTTTACCATGAATACCAAACAACAGTTGAAATGTTCAAGAGGTCACAGGTCAAGTTCAAAACTCTTTTGAATCAAGTATGACTTTTTGAGTTTATACCCTCAAGCAAAGTGAAAACCTGTCCCTGAACTAAAACTGTTTCATACAGTATCTGACATTCTGATCTGGGAAATACAATAAACAGTAACTGCATGGAAGTCTTAAGTACTTAATATTCCAACTGAATTAATCTAATAATAAATTACTTTCTAGGAGGGCAGGAAATCTTTTTATTACTTCGTGAGTTCTTAAAATGGCGAGTAATTACTGAGTGTGATTGACACAGGAAAAGCATTCTGATGTAGATATTAAATGTACTTCCTGTAAAAATCAAAGTAAGATTAATCTGTAATCATAGGGAGGGAGCTCTTGTTTCCTTATCATAAAGAGGGAACTCCTGTTTCCTGCCTGATAAAGCATGCATATGCATTTGTTGTTGTTAGTTTAAGGAACAGATGTTGTTTTTGTAAAGTAGCTCAGTAATTACAAGGAACATGTTTATATGCACTTTTCAATTCTACATGTGGTACCAAATTTCCAATTGGTACTCTTAATGCAGCGTCAAATGGCATCTTCATCTTTAAGGTTCGTTCAAGATTCTACATGCAGTTTCAACATCAAATCTTCAGGTCAAAATTATTTTTGGGTGATGTGAATCTTTACCTAATTTGTTTCTTAGTTAGTGAATATTTGTCTAAAAACTATTGCAGGTGGGTGAATCTTGGCCTAAAATAGTTTTTTGAAACATGAAAGAAAAAAATTTGGATCACATGAAAATTATTACAGGATTAGTTCATTGATCCAGCAAGTCCATCTTACATAAAACTTGAAAAGAACTTCAATAGAAACACAATGGTGAAGAATGTATTCAAAAATCTTATTCCATTCTGGAGCTATTCAAGTCTTAATGTTTTGTGCAGAAATGACTGGTGGTGTAAGTCTGCTATGGAAGTGGGTGCCTCCATCCTCACATTCTTAGCAATTGTTAATGTATTTTAAATAAAATTCATTTAACTTTTTTAATATTTGAATTATTTTTCTTCAAACTTTTAGATGGTAAATTATAATTACCCTTAGAAGATTCTGTTTGACTACTTTTCTGACCTATCCGCAGGTTTTTGAGCCACCAAATGGCAGGACAAAATATGATAGAATACATGAAGATTTTGAGGAATCTGAGGGTATGACATCACAAGTAGTCTGATTTCAGTCGTTTCTACACAAATGATACCAAACTTTATTCAACTTAAATATCTCCTTAACGAAATATGATTTTTGTATGCTTTTTCTACCATTTTGTTTCTTTTGAAGACGTCTTTCATACTAGATGGACATGTGCTTGACCACTGTACACGTCCTTTAAGTTGTTGGCTCACACTTTATCTGTTTAGACTGCTTGTGCTTTCTTTTGAAATAAATCATTCATTTTATGGTCTTTTACATCATTTGGTTCCCTCCATATGTCCTCAGTCAGGCACATTTTACTCTCTTCTGGCACTTCCAATACTGGAGAGTGTTTATGTATGAGGTCAGAGGTCAGGGAGGTTAGACTTTTTTCCAGTGGTTTATTTAACGGTAAAGATGAGCCCATCTCATCTTATCAGATGGGTTTTTTTTTTTTTGTAGTTAGAAACACACTATGTTATCATTGATCATATTCATGTTTGTTGATTGAATGGATTTTTTGTCAAACTGAAAAGTTAGACACATGTTTATCCTTCATATGGCCTCTTTTCATCTGACAAATATTGTTGTCTTTGTGCAGATGGTACTCTCTCAAAAAATGATGAAAACAGGGTTCTTTTGATTAAAGGAGAAACTCACTCTTTAATAAAGGAAACTTCTTGTCTACTTGAGAGTACACTTTTTAAACTAAACCCTAGAAATATATAATTTATTTTGAAAGTGAAACCTTATAGTTAGTATAAGAACTTAGTTTCGTGCTTAATCTTCTCTGTCAGAAGACAAAGAATGGGGAAAGAATCCTTGAAGGAATAAACCGGTGGTCAAACACATGCATTTCACATTAAAAAGGAAATAAAGAAACAAACTAGAGGAAAACTATGAAGTGTATAAACAGATATGCAAATACTGGTCTGATAGGTTCTACCACATCTCAGTAATTGAAGCCTACTTTAGAACAGTACAGTAGATATTTCGTATTTTCTCCCTGAACTTTTTTCTTTTTGATAAATAAAACTGATTTTTGGGTCAGTATAAGGGTGTTTCCGCTGACGTCACAAGATCACTTGACTTTGTTTACATCAACATTTTGTCAGGCAATACCACTGTCGTCTGCTGTACACTTTACTAGACTTACATACTTTTGCATGTTGTTATATAAGATTATTTTTGTAAGATAATTATGCCAGAATCTTGTTGTGCCGTTAGTTACACTAATAGATGTGTGCAGGGTATAAAAAGACAATTTTCTCGATGTCCATCTGATCTTGATCGACGTTCAAAGTAGGTTTCTGCTGACTTCAACCTACGGTTCACACTAGGATTTGCAGTGAGCACTTTATATCAGGTATATAAGCTTTGTCTGAGTTTAGCGAACAATCAGCTGGCGTTAACATTATTGTATACCTGGTGAAAATACAAAACTTTAGGAAAATATTAAATGTGAAATATGTAAAATCGGAAGCAAACAAAAAATTGCAAGTAGTAAAATTCGCTGAACTGGTACCGGTAGATTAATTAGCTTGAAGTATGTTTGTTGTACGTGTGATGTGACTGAGCTGTGTGAAGACGCGTGAAACGCAACGACGCCACTGCCCTGCAAAATGGAGTCCAGTTGAGTTAAGAGTCACGTGATGTAATCCCTCTATATGTTGTACCCCATCTCAATATTTGAATACAAAATGCTGTTTTGTGTTCTTAGACCTACTTAAAATAGTACAGTGGGTATTTTGTATTTTTTCCCCCCTGAACTTTTCTTTTTTGATAAATGAAAATGTGATTAAATTATCCATGTTTTTTTCTTCCTTTTTTCCAATTTAATCCTCTGTGGAGAATTGTACACGACTAGGCTCATTAAAAAAAGGCTTATTATGAATTCTGTGTGGCATGTGAAATTTATTCTTCCCCGACTTAATTGAAAACCCTGGCATTTTCAACACAAGTTCAAATTTTCTACCTGAAATCTTCAAATTAGAAAATCTTCAGCAAAAAGCTTGCAATATTTCTTATATTCTACAAAACTTCACCCAGCCAACTCAACCCAATTTAATATCAAATTTATTACATCAATAGAGCAAGACATGCTTTTATGTATCAGTTAAATCAGTCATGTGTGATCACAAGATGGCTTTCTTGATAATCTGAAGTTCATTTCAAGAAAAGTTGCCATAAATTATCAGATGGCAAATTGAACAGAACAAAGGAAGTGTAGCCTCCTGTACTTCATTAATGATTGGTTTGTATTAATATCATCGGAAATATTAGTCAATCCACAGGGGATTTTAGGTTATATAGAACAAACAGGTAAAAAGTATTTTGTTTCTTAGTGTAGATTTCATGCGCTGTCGTAAGTTAAGAGTGTTCCGTTTTAGGATTCCTGAAGCAGTTTTTAGATAATCTTTTGCAATCCAATATGGAAAGGAAGAAAAAACAGGATTTTGTGGATAGGTTAGTTTCTGAGAGGAGGATAAGAAGACCCCGTAGAAGAGTAACGGTGAGAACGCAGGAAACTTCAGGTTCCGATTATAGAGTTTTGAATAAGGAGTGGAAAGTTATGACTGATGTAGAAAGTTGGGAGTGAGTATTTTATGAGTAACATCCTCTGTGATATTTTTAATCAGTGTGTTTTCAGTTATTTCAGGAAATCTTGATTGTATAATTTAATGTAGCTTCCTTTGACTTCCTCAAATATTTAAATGTAGGTGATTAGTGGAATTAGTTCATTATTTGGTCATTGTTCATATACAAAGGATTGATTTATTCTCTGCAACTTTGTTGTCAAAGTACTGCACTTTTTAAAATATGCAATCACAAGAATATACATTTCATGAACTTGCCTTGAAAATGAAGAACAATTACCTGTATATCATGTTTCTCTTGCAACACCATTTTTTGTATTTATTAGCAAGTCATCAGTCATAAATAATATTAACTAACTGGTGATGCTTTCTACTGAATTTAAAGGCACATATACTCTGATATTACAATCCCCTCTAAAAGGCCAAAAAGTTTTCACTTTTTTCCTTTAAAGGACTATTTTAGCATGGAGGTGATTACTACAACTCCATGATAATGGTGCTGTATTTCTTTATGCCATGGTCATACTTCTCTATTATGCCACCGGCATATTTCTTTATCATGCCAAGGTCATATTTCTTTATCATGCCACAGTCATTTTTCTTTATCATACCAAGGTCATATTTCAAAAAAAAAAAAATGGCTGTGAGGTAATTGTAGGTGTTTTGTTGGGATTCTATGTGTTTCTGAAAATCTCTGATACTTTTTTGTGTGGTAAGCATTTTGGAGAAAAAGTTCAAGAGGCATTATAGTAGATATTGCACCAGTACAGGTGGCATTGCTCTTAGTATTTAACGTCTGATGGTATTAACAGTTTGTCATTAGAAGTCATTATATCTATATATTTATATTTATATTTATATATTTATATTTGCACGTAGACTGAATAATAACCGCCACAGAAGGGATATTAATAATCTTTATAAGAATGACGGGTGCTGTGTTGAGCAATTATCTTTAGTAAAGATTCCCTCTTAATTTAGTATTAAAATAAGCTTGTTGGATATCATGTTGTGATGAATTATAATTTTTTCTTTCTTGAAAAAAAGTGATGATACTATTTTAAGAGTAATAGCAGTTTTGTTAGTTCTAAAAAGAATGCAATGTTGATTTTACAACCCACATCGCCTTTAAGCTAAGTTTCAATTCTGCTACCCTGTGAAGTTTTGTTGACATCATATCATAATGTATTGTATATAAATAACTAGATATTTATAGCAAGTCGTAAAATTTAAGCAGCAATGAAAGTGGGAACAGAGTGGTTGTCAATATTGTCTGTGATTCACAGCATTGTATATCAGTATAGAGTATAAGGCAAGAAATTGTTAATGGTGAAGTGCCCCCTTGAGATAATGACATTTTTGAGTGTCTGAAGAACGACTTCCGATGTATTCAATTGATGTTTGCATCTTTACTATGGCATATTTGATTGCCTCCAAAATACATTATTTTGGGACGGTAATTGCTCTTGTCATATCGTACTGGAAGGGTTTTTCCTACATTCTTTGCGCGCAGGTTTAAGATAGATAAATTGACATGTATAGGGAACAGTTGCTAAAATGATTTAAAATCCACTTAAAACAGGAAGAAAGCAAAAAAGTTCATCAAAATCAGGTCAAAAATGGGCAAATATTCAACTTTTTGTGTTACTCTTGTGATGTATGAATGGTACATAGTTTTTATTTTCTTATGTAAATCAAAGGTCTGAAAATAGGGAAGAAATATGAAAAAGGCAAAAGCATTTTGGGGCATTTTCCTCTTCATACATCACATTTTGTCAATAAATTTAAAAAAATGATCAAACTTTGATTGCTCTTAATTTGAAACCTACACATGCTATTTTTAAAATTGAAAGACTATTAAATTCAAAATTTAATGATTGTTTTTGGAACAATGTTCGAACAGGCAACTTTTGTACCCATTCATAGACCCTTAAATTTGAGCATCAGATCAGAAAGAGAAAAGAAATATTTCCTTTCACTTTTTTTTTCAAATAATCATTTCCTGCAAAATTATCAAAAACATTGAAGGAAGGACATGTTTTTACATACTGCACAGCACTGATTGTGTATTGTAAGAGCTGGCATTACTCTAAACCTTGAAAGTCTGGATAACATCCAGTGAAGAATTGAAGTGGATGGATTTCTGCTATTAAAGCGAGGACAATTGCATTTTCTTTTGTACTTTCTGTATGGAGTAAAACCTGAACAATTTGAAAGGGTATTTTTGTGCCAGGTAAAGAAAGAATACAGAGTACTTTAGAGGATAGTTAGCATACTCTCAAACAGTTTCTTTATGTGAAGATTAAATCTTAAAGTTTCAAAAACTTTTCATTTGAAAGTTAGGGATTTTGTAAACAAAGATGTATTTGTTATTTAAGTTTGTTTATCTTTTCAGGTAACTCACACCTATAAACTTTATCTTCCTTTCTGTCATTTGTAGCTCTTGGCAAATTAGAACTTTGAATCTTCTATTAGTATCCAATATCTACACTTAAAAACATAATTATATAAATATTATTATTATTTTATTTTGTTATATTATTATTGTCATTATTATTATCATCAACATCATCATCATTATCTTCTTCATCTTCATCTTCATCTACATCATCATCATCATCATTATCATCATCATCATCATCATCATCATCATCATCTTCTTCATCTACATCATCATCATCATCATCATCATCATCATCATCATCATCATCATCATCATCATCTTCATCTTCATCTTCATCTACATCATCATCATCATCATTATCTACATCATCATCATCATCATTTTCATCATCATCTTCATCATCATCTTTATCATCATCTTTATCATTATATTTATCATTATTTTTATCATTATCTTTATTATTATCTTTATTATCTCTTTATTTGTTCATCCAACACAAAGGGTAAACTTTGGACTTTCTACTACTACATCCATAGTTATTTACGTTTGTTAAAATGATTGACAATACGAGATAAATGCTTTGATAGTTTACATCTCAATATGATTTAAATGGTTATTATTGTTAAAAGGAAGGATATCATAAATATTGGTTTATATTGTTACCTGCAGGGTATCAGTTAGTCGTCGAACATTTGGTGCTGGTAACGTGACTGTACATGCTTGGTACGGCCACCCTGTAATGGTACGGTCCATGTGGACTATGGCAGTAAGTCAACATCAATTCTACCTAGACAGAAAACACAGCAAGGTAGGTTATCATTATAAAGTTGAGTCACTTATTGGTGTAGCCATGTATCTTCCCGAAAATAACATCATTCCCCCCCCTTCCTCACACACGTTCACAATTTTGGGAGATATTGATATAAAAAGCCATGTGGCTGAATCCCCACCCTCTCCACACTTTTTGGAGGCTGCTACACCACTGGAGTTAACTAGTTTGATAAATAGCTTGATTTGCATTCCTTTGTTTTTCTGTTCTTGTCATGCACACCCATTACCTAACTGACTGTAACACATTAAACACAACTGGGGGTCTCGCGTTTTGTGTAAATAGGATATTAATGAAAATCACTATCTATAAATGTGAATTATTCCTTGGCCGGGAGTTATTTGAGGTTTTAAGCAAAATCACATTATATCTGATAAACACACACATGTACACTTATTTAAATGCTGTGTAAAGTAAGGGGTTAAACCAAATTTTGTTTGTTTCTTTAAATATTATCGGCGTGTTTGATAATGCACTACCCTTCAACTTGCAAACTTGTTAAGCATAATTTGTTTCTATCTTCAGACATTGACATGGAAATTTTGCTAGTTTGTTGTGCAATTCAATATTCAAATATGCAGAAAGTGTTAAAAGCTATTGCTTTCTACTTAAATGGAATAGAATAAGAATATAGTGCAATTCATTTTGATAAATAATCATCACAGGATTACTTGCTCCCAGATGTAGTTTTGATAGAT
Source organism: Chiridota heheva (assembly GCA_020152595.1). Classification (NCBI taxonomy): domain Eukaryota; kingdom Metazoa; phylum Echinodermata; class Holothuroidea; order Apodida; family Chiridotidae; genus Chiridota; species Chiridota heheva. The sequence continues at coordinate 954,975 of JAIGNY010000492.1, forward strand.
TGTATTGAAATTTACTGGAAAGTTATTTCATCAAAAGTCGTCACCAAGTTGGCCACGTTTGAACTTCTTGGATTTTCAGACTGTTTTTTCAAGATAGGTCATATTCAAGACTTTATATTATACAAATTTTGTGATGTCATTATTGAAATTACTCTACAGATATTCAGCATGTGTAAAAAAATCATATCTCTGCAATTCTCTCAATCCAAAACACTAACTTTCCCCCTCACAAAATTTTACATCAGGAAATATTTTTTAGAGATTGCGTGGTTATCATAAAAAAAAAAAAAATGCTTTTGGTGTATTTTAGAATTAGACTCCATGCCCTTGTAGACTTTATACATTTTCTGTCATAATTTCCTTTGTGAAATTTTATGTGGGTGCTTGTGCTTCAGTGGAGTTAAAATGAAACAGTTTGACTTTCATTATAACTGCAGGTAGTACTTTTTATGTGTCATAAAAGTGTATTAAACAAGTAATAGTGAAAGGTTTACCCAACATCTGCAAAAACACTTGTAAGCTTACACTTCACTAGTGATCTGTATGTTAAAAACTTCTGATTGATATTATCAGATATGTTTGAGTATTTTAGAGTGCTTCAAAAGAAGTCAAAGTTACACCAGTAATGTAAGGCCTCCTTACTAAATTGGTATGTTTCTAATATTTTCTCTTTCTTATGAAAGGTTATGAAAAAACCATGGGATATTCCCATGTTTTTTGTAACCTTTCATAAGAAAGAGAAAAATATTAGAAACAATTTAGTACAAAAATCATGCTGATATGTTATTCCCACCAGGAGATTTTCGAATTTTAAGGTTCACGAAAAATGTCAATCAACGAATAGAGAAAGGCTTGGTATGACATCACAGCAACACATTCTCCCACAAAGTTTATGTATTTCATTCAAATCTATCTTCCTCTTTTAGTAAAACCTGCTAGAAAAATAAATTGATGAAAGTTAGGTATTTATTTATATACATTGCCAAATATACCCTACTTCAATAACTTTTGGAAAATTGTTTCTTATCATACAGAAACAACTAATTAACATTCAAAGAAATACATAAACATTTGCAATGGAATTGTCTCTATGACATCAAACACGAATTCATCATATTGTACAAAAACTCTAAAAATGCACTTGGGAAATCTTTAAAAATCCATATCTCTTGAATGGAATATGATATCAACCTGATTTTGTACCAAATTTGCTCTAAAAGTATGCTCTTACAAATAAAATGTTACAAAAAACCATGGAATATTCCTGTAAGTCAGTTATCACATGTCTGGTTTGTTTCATATTTGATATAATTATGTTGTTAGCTAGTGTTTATGTGTACATTGTATGAAAACATTGAATTTCATTAACATTGTGTATTTTGTTGAAAAGAGCTTATAAACAAGATATCTAAAGAATGATAAACTGGAATCGTGCCATATGTGGTACACAAATAGCCCATTGTCGGTATAATGATGTCATACATATCAATGAGTGGGCAGGGGTTTGATTTATACTTGGTATATTTGTGTTGTTAGCTAGTGTGTACATGTTCATGATATAATTTTGTTGAATATCATTAATATTCATAATGGGCAGGGCTAAATATGGTTTTGCTGAAAAGAGCTTGTAAAAATAGTGACTCAAGGACAATACAATGGATACACGTCATATGTGGTACACAGATAACCCATTGTCTGTTTGTGTGCCCTATTGTTTTTGGTGGTGATGTCATGCATATTGCTAAGTGTGGTGGGGGGCTTAATTTAAAATAATTAAAAAAATCTTAAAAAAGTCTTGTCCACAGGGTATATTCTATTAATGTACATGGTGGCCTGTCTGCATGGCTATTGAATATGTGTTATATAGCATATTTCATAATAGGCAATGCCTGCCAGTCAGTATAAAACTTTAAAAAATCAACCAACAAAGAAAAAAATGCATCGGAACTTTTAAACATTTTGGTTTTCTGGTTTTTTCACATGCTTCTTCTGCAACCCCTACCCACCCTATCCTAGAGCAACATTTAACAGTATCAGATCAATTACTGCAAGTCAGATTGAAGCTTCCTGCTCTGGTCATAGAACTTGAGCAGAGACTTATCCTACATTCCCAGACAAAAGTACTTGCCATTTATTTTCTTCCCCTTATACCTCTGTTCAATGTTGCACATGTATGATTACCAAAAACATTCTTTTCAAATTGCATCTCAGCCTTGGATAGGAGTCAAAAGGGAAAATTATAAGTATTGTTTTTATGTAACAAAGAAGGAAAAACCCAGACTTACGTTTCCTTTAAGCTATCTTTTCTAAAAATCTAATAAGAGTGAGAGTTGCAGATACAATTCAAAACTCTCGCCGTTTCGTCATTTTGCCATTATTGCGTACCAGAAGCTTCAAGATTATCATGAATTTATTTCCTGCTGAGTTTTTATTTTGAATGTTATAGTAATTAGATATGTTGAAAGAAAATTTAATTGAGTTCTGATGCAAAAGTGCTATAAAGATATTACAGAGGGGGTGATTGCAGAAAAGCTGGAAGTAAAAGTTTCTTTAAGTAGACTCCATCTGCTCTTGACAGGTGGCAGGGAAAAATCAAGACAAGAGGGGCAGAAAAACTACTGAGGGCACTGTCTTTATAGTGAGGGTTTGAAGTTCCAGTAAAGTGCTAAATGCATGCAAGCAGAGTTCTAAACTATTAACATTTTGTTTCTTAAGAATAGGGCTGCTTCTAAATGTACATTACAGCTTACATTTTGTAGGTTTTTTGAATGGATTTCAATTTGTTTTCAAACTTCAAAATACAATACAATACAACCTACAATGAAAAAAAAAATCAAAAAGGGCACCTCATGCCCTAGTCCACCACCTTACTATTACTCTTGGGAAAAGGGGGTAGCGACTCTGTGGTTTTGCCATCCCTGGTTGCTGATCATTAATTTATGCACTAAAATTAAATGTTCCTTGACTTAATGCATTATATTATGCATGATAAAACAAAGTAATCCATAATCTCAAAACTGTTGGAATGTTTAGCCAGCTAAAGATTATTAGGGTAGATTGGGAAGGTAATGCTTCATCGCACTGCCACAGAGATCTCATAAGGTAATTGTATAAGGATGTTTGATCTGCGCAATGAGCAGACAAGATGGAGGGAGTGAAAGAAAAGGAAAACACAAGGAAACTCCTTCATTACAATATATACATGTGAAACTTAATGTTGACGTACCAGGAAATGATTTAAAAGCTTTATCCAGTAGGGAAAGTCAACTTTTTTTTTTACTTTTATTTTCCAGGATATGCCCGTTTCTGACAGATCATTGAATGAGATCGCCAAGGATCTCAACATTAGTACAGCATCGCTGACGTCCTCACATACGTCAGATATGAGCAGCGAGGGTAAAATCCAGGGATCCAATCCCAGCCTCAAAGGATCCCAGTCCAGTCTTTCAAGACTGAAAGAACATTCATGTAAGTTTCTCATTTTCTTAAAGACTTCCATGTTTTAACCCAAAAAAATTAATTATAGATAAAATATTAAAATTATTGTATGGAAAATTTAATGAAGAGCTTATGAATGTTTATTTTGTGAGAATGCCTCATTAGCTGTGTTAATTGGTACTACCAGGATTTTGGTCATGGGGGACAAGAGAGAAGAAATTGTCCTGGGGGTGGGTGGGGAAATATGTCACTTAACAAAGTTTTCTGGGGGACAAGTGGAGGAAAAGTGATCCTGTGGGGAAAATGCCCTACCTCCACCACCCATAGCGTCGTCACTGGCAGGGTTAGTTTTGTAAATTATGTTTGAGTTTATTTACATTATGAAGATAGATAAAGCTGCGTTTGTGCATCCGATATCAAGGTGTTGAAAAATCTCTGTGATTAAAAGAAAATGGAAAAGCATAAAATCCTTTTTACAGAAATAAAGACTTAATTGATTTGTAATCATTTGATTTAATTAAATTCCCAAGATGGGTTTTTTTTTTTTTGTTGACAAATTTTAAAATTTGCAAAAGTTTTAGACTAAAATTGAATTATCAATATGAGTGGTAATGTTTCAAAGATCTTTAGGTAAGCAGCTAAGCCAGTGGTCCACCATGAAAGTATTTATTTGAAATTGCAATCATTTTAGAAGATGTTACAACTTTCTGCTTTTGTTTCTTGCAGCTTCTCGAGACCTTCTTGCAAAAGATGGAGAAGAAGGAAAGAATGAAATGATTGTGGCCCTGAAGGCCCAGAGAGTTGTTCTGGAGGAGCGTCTCAAAGAAAAACTTCAAAAATTGAAGGAAATTTGTTTGAAGGAGGCTGTAAGTTGCACACATAAACTTAGTGGAATATTTTCATTTATATTATGAGAAGCAAATTGGTGTACAAATAATGTTGATATCCTTCTTCCATTTAGGAATAATTGAATCTCAAGATTGCACTAGTGTTGAAAAGTGACCAGTGCAGTATAATGTCATACTTAAACATCAAGAGACATATATATATATATATATATGTATGTATGTATGTATGTATGTATGTATGTATGTATGTATGTATGTATGTATGTATGTATATATATATATATATATATATATATATATATATATATATATATATATATATATTAGGCTTAGGCGATATTGAACATAATGCAATATCGATATATCGCCTGTAAAATATCGATAATATCGAAATATCGATATGCAAATTATGGGACGTCATACGTAAGTCGTATGTACTGTTCTGGGCAAGGTAATCTCGCCTCGGCTCAAAAAAAAGTTAAGTAAAACTTTTTGTACAAATTAACAGAAATCACTGCAAAATATAAACATATCATCTTCAAATAAACACCCATTGTGTTTTAAAATGTTCTTTACATGGTTTCTATCTCAAAAAGATCAATCACAGAAACTTTGAAAAAGTTAAGACCTCAGCATATTCTAAAAAAAAAAAAAAAATGTTGTGGAACTGGTATTAGGCTTACACTGTATGCCTTACGAAAATCGGCTCGAATTCTTCCTAAAATTTTATAACTCACTTACTTCTTATGAAAGTTGTACTGAAAAGGCATTATTTTGGTAGCATTATATGGACTTCTAGACATTCAGAAGTCTATATATGATGCGTATTATCCAATTTCTAGTCTGCTTCAATCATCGACGAGTGTTGTCACTTTCGGAAGAAACAGTGATAGCCTAGATGGTATGTGTGTACATAGACTGTACAGTGATACTAAGTGTATGTAATTAATGCACTGTACATTATCTGATCGATCTGGTAAGACCAGTCTGTAACTTTTACTTTAAACTTTCTGAACGTAACAAAATAGTGAGAAAAACCTCATAGTTTTGTCAGTAATTTGTCAATTAATGATTGTTTGATATAAAAATTCAGATTCAGTATTCCTTTGAGGAAATTTAACACGATGTTTGAGGATTCAACAACTTATGATTTTTGTTGTCCAACATCGTAAGCCATCAAGTATAAAATTGAAGTATTGCGCATGCCTCCCAGCTCCGAGTCAAGTGGTTTTTTGTTCATGGAAGGATTTTTGGGGTTATTGTTATCACAATATTAATGTTTTAATAAGTTTTATCATAACTGAGTGCCTGAAACTTTGATATAAATGAAATTCATTAACTTTTTGTGGCTGTTTAATAAAAAATACTTGGATGTTTGATAGTCATGTTTAGCTTTTTAATAATTCATGTATTGTGTATTTTAAAAAAACATAATATCGATATATCGATATGACCCTTGAACTCAATATCGCCATATCGATATAGGTCAATATCTCGAAATATATCAAATATATATATATATCGCCTAATATATATATATATATATATATATATATATATATATATATATATATATATATATATATATATATATATATATATATATATATATATATATATATATATATATATATATATATATATATATATATATATATATATATGATAGAAGACATAAAGACTTTAAGGAATCTGAGGCTGTGACATCACAACTAGTCAGATTTCAGTCGTTTCTACATAAATGATACCAAACTTTAAACTTGAATATCTCCTTAACAGAATAAGATTTTGGACTGCTTTCTTGCTTGACCCCTGAACTAATTCTTTAAACTCATCTTTAAATACAAAATTTGAAATAAAGAACTTGAATGGATACTTGATTTGTAACAGAAATCTGTGTTTGCTTTGAAGTCAACAATATTTTGTATTTCACAGGAATTAACAGCTGTGTTGCCCCCAGAATATCCCGTCGCACCAGGAGAACCTGTGCCAAAAATCAAAAGACGAATGACAACAGCATTTACTCTCTCTGATAAGTCGGTCAACTCAACTCGCAACAGTGCTTCTTCTGTAAGTATGATTTTTTTTTTTTGGTGGGAAGGGGGTTTATTTTCATAAAATGTGAAATGTTCTACAGGTTAGCTTGAAATGTTTTACTCAAACAAAGATAAGATCAAAACTTCATGTTTGACTCACCAGAAATGAACCAGCATTACACGGAATTCTTTCGAGACTGAAGTAATTGTAACCCGCAGTAAATTGGTAGTATTTGAAAGATGCAGGTGGGTTCTGAAATTCTAAATGAAGTGATTGCTGGTCAAACAAAATGGTTGCTTATCAAGAGTCTTGAAGTATCATATAAGAGGGTTATGGAGAGGGCTGATGTATGTGAATAGTACTCCTGAAAATCATATGAGGAACTCGTGCTGCAAAAGGGATTTCTAAGTAATGTCAGTTGATTGCCTTTACAACATGGTACATGAGGAGCTGGAAAAAATTGTTGTTGTGTTTTAGATTTCTTGAGTAGACAACAGTATATGTGGTAAATATGTACTCTAAAAATATCCCCCATGTGATGAAAAGTACATTAAATTGCAAAAGAGGAAAGTATATAAAGATGTATTCACTACATTAATATTATTTCTGTCGCGATTTTCAGTGGGAAGATATTTGACACCTTTATTCAGAACTGTGGGAAATTTATATAATTAATTTCAACTCCTGCCTGATACATGTTTTTTTATTTCGCCACAAGACAAATCTACCTTTGGTCCAAATTTACTTACATACCCTTGAAATATTAAGCAGATTATTATATTATAAAGTATTTGAATTTTCTACAAAGAAAAATAAACTGTACATCGCAAGATGGCGGCTGGAATGATTTTCAAATCCCTATAGTACAATTGAAAAAGCTGTACTTTGTAAACCTGCCATTCCATTATTCTCTTTAATTCATGTTTCCTAGTTTGTATATCCATTCTAATGCTTTTAATGTAAGTGTTGTACAACTTAAAGGGCCTAAGCTTATCATTAACAAGGGAGTTAGCCATTCTAGAATTACTGCTACTCGAATCAATGTAGACCCTTTAATGTTTTGATTAATCAACATCAAAATTATGCCAGTTCCTCTTTGGGGTATTAGTGGGGATTTCTGTCAAGAACTGTCCGCTTTTATGACACATTGATTTTAGAAGGTATCATATGCTTTTCAAGGTGTATAAACAGTTGCATGATTATATTTTAATTATTTATTAAAAAAGAACAAGATCTGTAAAAAACAATTCTGAGTATATAAGTCTTTATATTTTGAAAATAGCAAATTGAGGATTTATGAACATTTGTATTGGAGATTTGCTATTTTACCTGGATTTCTAAACAATGTAGGTATGTTGCCCCACTCTAGTGTCTTTCGTTGTTTTGCAATCACGTGCTGCATTTATAATAAGAATTAATTTAAGCGTTTGAAGTATTTCAGCTTCAATGTCAGTTTCTCGAGTATGTATCATAATTCACATGAGGGTTTTCAAATGACTTCATGTATCATTCAAGTCTCTGATACTACTTTTAAAGATAATGTAAAAAACGTATTAAAGAGATTCTTCCAGAAATAGATTCTTTTAATTTTCTGCTCAAATTTATTCTTGGCTGTAGTCAATTTGCATGATTTATGTCAAATTGAGCGAGCTATATGGTGCCATTTTGTTGGGACTTGAATTTGTTGTTATTAGTTTATTGTAATGTATTGATCTGTTTGTGTCCAGTGCTTCAATAAGCATTTGTAATGAGCATGTACTATTTAATTTATCGTTTATGTTTGTGACAACCAGATGGCTTAGAGCACTGTAATAAATTGTATTGTATTGTATTGTTAGGCTACCCTAGTTAAATATCCAAAATAGATCAACGATCCTCATTGATTGTACTTTATATTGATTTCTTTTTATAACAAATGATTATAGCTAGATGCTGTTGATCAAAATAATGAAATTTTTAGACCCTGTTGTTAAGATCAACTTTTGTCAAAAGAGTGAAGGTCTGTCTTTTCACAATCACAAAATGGGAGTGAGTGGGGAGGGGAGTGAGTGGGGAGGGGAGTGAGGGGTGTTAGAAGAAGGCAAAACTACCATATTTACTGCACTTGTGTTATATTTGTTACTAATTTAAGGTTAAAACTTTCTGATGGTTGTTGCTTAAAGCATTGGAGAGTGCAGACTTAAAATGAGTTGTGATTATATAACGGTCATTGTATAGAATTTGTGAGAGAGGGTCTTGGCTTTGTCCACATGTCACAAAGTTGAACTATTCATCATTTCAGATCAACTTTTGGCCAGTTAGTGGCATCATGTCCAAGGTAAGAAGATGGAGAATGTATGCACCTCAAAATATAGGAGTAGTTAGCTGCAATGCCTACTAATGTGTATATATCCACATATACCAGGGCTGTGTATAGTAACCACCTCTTCCAAGTTGGATTTCTTAATAATATAGAGTATAATCTGTCTTTGTTTACTTGGTTTTGTACCTATTTTGGTCACCATTTATGAATACTCTACTAGCATTCATTTATTTCAATCGTTTTAACCCTTACTCTTCCACGCGGCAATATTATCGCCGTTTTGGGTGCCCCATCATCGACCTCGCCTCCCAAGCGCGTTTTCAAAAAAGTGCTGGTAAAGTAAGGGTTAATCAACCCGTGACAAGTGTGCCAACTCAGAAATATATGCAGCATTGTCCTGGTGGCTCACTGGGGGTCACTGAAGCAGAACAAGCCCGACTCTGCTGCTTGGAAGACAGAGGACCCTTCAATAATCTGTCTGTGCTTAACCCTTACTCTACCACATGGTGATATTATCGCCGTTTTAGGTGCCCTATCTTTGACTCCGCCTCCCAAGCGCGCTTTCAAAAAAGTGCTGGTAGAGTAAGGGTTAATCAACCCGTGACAAGTGTGCCAACTCAGAAATATATGCAGCATGGTGGTCCTGGTGGCTCACTGGGGGTCACTGAAGCAGAACAAGCCCGACTCTGCTGCTTGGAAGACAGAGGACCCTTCAATAATCTGTCTGTGCTTAACCCTTACTCTACCACATGGTGATATTATCGCCGTTTTAGGTGCCCTATCTTTGACTCCGCCTCCCAAACGCATTTTCAAAAACGTGCTGGTGGGGTAAGGGTTAATGTAATATATCAATAATACAATTTTTTTTTTTTTTTAAGTGATTTTTTTTTGTGGAAAGTGCAAATTATGAGTGGAATGTTCTTCAATTCTTGTAAAATACTTCAAGTTCGTTTTGTTTTGTTTCTATTTGCACAATATTGGCAGTAAGTAAGCCATTGGTTCTTGCTTCCCAAAAGTTGCTCTTACAATTTTTGCCAGTGATGACTTCAAAAATTATTGTATTCATGAGAATTTTAAAATATCTGACGCCTAATTTTCAATCGTCAGCTACAGCAGTCCAACTAGATGTGGGGTTTTTTTTTTTTTTGCTTTTCAAAATATGCAGTAAAAACCATCAGTGATTGTTTAGAAAATGGTGCATCTGATGTGGAAAATAGTAGTTCACGTCGTAATAATGTTTCTCTCCCCATAGCAAAAATAAGTCCAACCATCCAACTGAGTACAGAACATTTGCACAAGCCTTTCATCAATTGAAATTGAATTGAATGTTTTTACTTTATTTAGTGCTTTGTTGTATTGAGACACTGTCTTTTTGTTGGGGTATCACATAAAGGAGTTTTTAATTAAAAAAAAATAAACACATTAATCTAACATTTATTATATATCATTTTTTTCCTTTTCTGTATACTTTCTGGGTTTTCACTAAACACCAACTCAACATTGATTTTCTACCACTGAATTACGTACTATCTATCTATTAGTTCAAATTTTTAACTGCACGTCAGTGTGCGATTATTTTTTTAGTATTTTTATGATTTGTTCTGTTGATGCACATTATGGACAACGCATATAGCCACAGCTCATAGATTGGTTTACCTCACATGATCAAATCACAAACACACCTTATTAGGGATGCATTTTAGTTTCTTTTAGACAAATTGTTTTGTAGATCCAATCCAATTGATCTTAGTCTTAGAGCGTAGGAGGGAGGATTGCAGGTTAAGCTCCTCCCACTAATTTGGTTATCTTTGTTAGGCTAGCAACCTCTGCCGTAGCCTATTTAAAACCAATTGTTGCCAATATTTTGTACATGCTCTCCCGACCCCTTTCCCACCTTACCACACCCATCCATCACTGGTCATCCACTCTCTTCACTGATCACCCGACTTTGTCCCTCACTCCACCCCACACCATCCCCCTTACCCATACCATCCTCCCTTACCCACACTCTCCACCCCTCTTTCCCTTCCCAACCCAAATGGAGTGTTCTTTGCATTAATGCAATCATTTATCCATCTTTTTAGCCAAAAACTCTATAAGAGAGGAGCTGAGCTAACTTTCAAAAATGCGTGATGACTCACATCTACATTTTATGACACTTATTTGCTCACAAATAACATCAATTCCCCCGTGTTTTTCAGATCAAGATTGCCTCAAGATTATTTAACGTACATATTTATCCTTCGTAGAACCCTAGCATATGTAGGCCTCCTTCTAAACTTACAAATGAAGGGGTATTTTGCAGACAGAAATTATTCATATACATATATGAATGTAAAAACAAGATTTTTGACAAATACAATTTGTCCAATCTGTTCAGAATTTTAACAAGTTTGGTATAAGTTACTTGGCATTTACAGTCTCATTTGAAACCTAAAGTAATCCTGTTCACTGAGAATTCTTTACCAACAAAAGAAAAATAATCCGCTTATTACTATCCTCTTGTATTTTTCACTTAGATTTTATTTGTCTCCTCGGTATTGAATCACAGATTAGAACTGAACTTGTTTATTTTTACAACATGGTCTCCATCTTCTAGCAATAATAGCAAAATAGCAATAGCTTGGCATACTGGAGGTCCCAGGTTCAATCTCTGGTAGGTCTTCATTCACCAGTGCTTTACAACTGGTTTATCAAACGGCCATGGACATATCTATATGTTTAGCTGTTTAGAAAGGGATGTAAGATACCCAAACTACCCAGGCACGTAGCCAAGGGGGAAGGGGGAGCCATTGGAGCCGTGGCTCCCTCCCCCCTGCTGAATGTCATTTTTATATTTTTTTTGAAGGGGGTTGGAATTATTGTAACAGTTATGCTTCTGGATTTTTCCACTTCATATATAGTTCACACAGGTAAAAATGATTTTTATTGAGGTTGGCTCCCCCCCCCCCCTCCACCCTCTTCTACATTTTACAATCAACCTCTTTAAGAAGATTCAAAGATTTCAACACTGTTTTTACACCTGTTATTTTTACATTAAAGAGATTTGTATTCAACCAATGATATATTTGTCTCTGTAGAACGACGAGCTCAGCAGATTGGAGAGGGAATATGAAATCCAATCAAACATCACGATAGCTGCGCGTAAGCTGGCGACTGACCCGAACATCAGCAAAAAGGTCCGAAGAACTAGACGGGAATCCTACAAGAAATCTGCTATGAAGGTAAGACTTGTGAGATGCACAACTAAGGTGTTTTATTCATTATTGTGATCTTTGGAGGTGTAATGAATATACAGTGACAAATAACTTGTTTTAGACATTGTTTTAGACACATTTCTCAATGGAGTTCTGTCGAAAAGTAAGTTTTATTATAAATTCGTACAAATTTAAAATTGATTTTTAAAGGAATATTACCATGGATTTTCATTATTTTATATATGATAGAGAAATGTTTTGAAACAAAGTGGTGAAAAAACTATGTTAATATCTTATTCCATTTAGAAGTTACAAAAATGTAATTTTTTTAATTTGGATAAAAGTGAGTGAATGGCAACATCTGTGATGTCATAGAGACAATTTCAACAAAACCTCTTTTGTATTTAAGAATAATTTGGTTTTTTTTTTCTCATTGAAAATGTGATGTACACCAAGAAAGAAAAAAAAAGAAAAAAATTTCTTGTTAATTGTATATTCCACCCTATCTCTATAATGAACCAAAAATGCTCTTCAATAATGTAAAACAAGTGTGATTAAATTGATAAGAAATACATCAGAACTGTGCTGGAATTTGCTTTGATTACATCACCAAGTTGAAGGACATACTGTACGAGCTGAAAGACATATACTGTTCGAGGTCTTTTTAAGAAAAATTTTCTGCTCTTAAAATTCTTAAAACTTCTAAACGGAATAAGATATTAACATAGCTTTTTCACCACTTTGTTTCTACAAATTTTCTCTGTCATATATGAAAAAATGAAAATCCATGGGATTATTCCTTTAATGGAGGTCCAATTTTTAAAGCAGGTGTTTGGAGAAAAGAATTCATTAGAAATGAATATGATTAATATCATCATTCATTTCAAAGGTTATCATGCAGTGCCATCACATGCAAGAAAAATTTACTTGAATATTCTTGAGACTCCAGGATAATACACCATCACAGTTCTGCCAAGTGCTCCCTTAAATCGTCCCTCTTTTTGCATAGCGACGAACATTATTTTGTGTCACCATTGTATATCAATTCCGCATACTGACCAATGTCTTTGGGACTAATAAAAACTTAAAAAAGAAGTGATATAGAGATTTTTGTAATAATTTTTACACCTTTTATCTTTTGTCCTTTTCAGTACTTATATATTTTACCCTTCAAAATCATATTGAAAAGTAAATTGGAAAATTGAAAATTTTTGTCATCGATTTTCTTAAAACTATGTTTGCATACATTCGTCATTATGCGGAAAGAGGGACGAAATGATTAAATAGTCAATGAGATTTTTTTTTAACAAAGAAGTTAAAAGTTGTAAATTTTAACTTTTGAATAATATAGATAAGTCCAGAGGATAATTTTATACAAATTTACCCTTCTTTGTAAAAGTATAGACAGATATATATCTTTTGTCCCTTCCAGAATTTACTCCTACAAAATCATTGACCACATTAAACTACACAGTACATGCTTTTGTTTTTTATATTTTCTTGCACTATACCTATTCTTGCCACATATGTCTATTCCAGGTGAGGTCCCATTAAATCCAAACAACCAACTCAATTTAACCTCATCTTAAAAGATAAAATTGTTGATGTCTTAAAGACAAAATTGTTAACATCTTGAAGACAAAATTATTGACGTCTTGAAGACAAAATTGTTGACGTATTGTTGACATCTTCAAGCAAAAATTGTTGACGTCTTGAAGACAAAATTGTTGACGTCTTGAAGACAAAATTATTGACATCTTGAAGACAAAATGGTTGACGCTTTGAAATTTCTTGTTGCACAGCTTGACAAGATTGAGAAGAAACTGAACCTGGTGCGACATGAACTGGGAATGAATCCAGTGTCTCCAATTGCTCCCAATGAAATCAAAGAGGATATTGAGAGTATGGGAACATCAACGAGAAAATTTAGCTTCTCTGGAACCCTGCCTCGTAAAAGCGCCGAACGGGGAAGAAGCAAAACCAAAGAGGGCGCTCTTGATAAAGCAAGATCTAAAAGCGTACCGAGGCAAATATTTGAAGTGTGGAGGTCACCATCGCAAACGCGTAAGGACAATGTTGACAGTAAAAAAGAGTCCTCGCCTGTTATGGTATATTCTGATGTGAAAAGAGGGAGTGTGCCTGATTTGTCAAAGTTATCTATACGGGATAAACCGCCTACATTTCATTACAGAAAAGCTTCCAGCAGTTGTAAGAAAGGAAGGGGATCATCAGAGCTATGCAGATGACACAAGCTCTGTATCTAGTTCCAGCTCTCGTGGACGAAATGAGCAGCCAAAAACTCGGCAAAATAGAACTAATTCAGAGTTTTCGGTTTCTGTTCAAACTACCAAAAGTAAACCTTCACCCCATATATATCAGTCTTTGCAAAGGATACCAAAGCATGCTAAAAGTAGCAATAGCAATATTGATGATTTTAGAGTAAGGAGCGCCAGCAATAATTCACTAGAGGGGCAAGTTAGAAGGGGAAGTAGTGACGCGGTTGTTCCCTCTCGACAGCCAAACCCCCCACAAATATTATACCAGGAGAGTTTTCCTCAAAGCCCACCCCCTGTGTATGGAACTGTGCCAAAAAGCTATCGACAAACAGGGAAGTATTTTGAGTCTCCAGAACTTACGTCGCCTTCTCATGAACCCAAATCAAATTTGCAAACTTCTCCTCTTCGTCAGCATGCTGCTTCCATGCATGACTTGCAGGAGGCGCTCCAACGAAAAAAATTCCCGTCATTTAGTGAAGAAGATGCGGAGTATCACCAGCAACCTACCTCCCTCAGTCAGCCCCCTACCCCCAAGAAGCACGGCTCCATGGGGAATCTAGCCATAAAATCTAGAAGTGCACCGTTTAAAGATGATTTAGAACTGCATCATCATAGTTCATTCAGGAACGATGAGGTGCTACGGCAACCCTCGTTTGAGGGACACTCCCCAAGGAGTCATAGACGTATTGATTATTCGTACCCTCATCACGGAGGTTACGATAATCATCCGAGCCCTAGGTCAAAGTCCAACCAAGTGCCTTTCGTTGGTGATGATGGTCCCCCCGTGGGTAGAAGGCGCCATCATTCCTTTTCTTCTCAGCATTCCACAAGTAGTCATTCATCTCATAACTCGCATCAGAGCCACAACTCCCACCAGTCCCTCAGTTCTCATCTTTCACAGTCTTCCCAGAGATCACAGCGTTCGCAGAACACCCTCAGACAAACAAGTCAAGGGACGTCTAGTTCTAGCTCTAATCTTGGGTCTAGCTCTCATCATTCCACACCGACCAAACAACCGCGTTCAAATATTGCCGGCTATGGTGCCCACGGTAATAATCATTATGAGGATCGGGTTGATAATGGTGATTATGGAGATGACTATGGAAAATATCAGCACACTGAACATTCTTACGAAACGCAGTTTTCTGCACCACTGGTGGTGAAACCAAAAGGAAGGCCCAGCTATGATCGAACATTCTCCCCAGATGATTATGAATATTCAGTGGAGTATAATCCAATGAATTACGGGCAAGATATACAGTATACTCAAAACAATGATGACCAGTATGATAATGATTATTACTACAGAAATGACAATGGGTACCCCGACGATGATTACTACCATGATCACGCACCATCCCCAGACCCCACCCTGGTCTACCCTACCTACACCACCCAACAGAGCTACTCCCATTCAGGATTAACAGTGAGAACTGTGCCCACCCAAAACATTCCACCCAGTCAAGCCCCACAACCGGCAGATGCTTATAGGACCTCTGCACCAGCTCCTACTCGCCCCACCCATCCTCCCGTGTATGGGACCACGATCGCTGTGAGCAAGGTCCACTATCAGCCAGCAACACCCATGACGTGTGAACCAGTAACAAAGAAGAAGAATCCGTCCAAAGCTGGAAGGTATGTTTAGTAAACTATATATATATATATATTTTTTTTCCCTATTTAATTTTTTGATATATTTCTTTTTCACTTGAAAGATGCTATTTGGAATATTTTCTATTTTCTACAAAAAAAACCTTAAGTGTTAATGTTAGATGAATAAGAGTGAACCCTAGTTATTCATTTTCAAATATTTTCAACCTTCAATTCAATCCAATTCCCATAAGAGACATTGTTTTCTTGAAATTGTTCATGGTGGCATAATTACTCTTCCTGAATGATGATAATAAGAAACAAACTTGTGTTGTGAATGGGGGAAAAGATGATATTTGCATTAAACCTGTTATGATAAAATTTTATTTGTGTGATAATGACATGTCCTCAACAGTTTCTTAACATAGGATGTGAGTTCTGGGAATGATTAAAAATTATCAAGGAAACAAAAAATTGTGGACAGATTATCTATAGACCTTTTCAAATCTGAATCGGCAATTTCCGGAAAACTAATTTGAATAATATCACATTGTTGAAATTCACGTGTCCGTAATGGACCAATCATATACTGGGGGAATCTAATTAATTGACCACTCAAATACTGGAGAAATCTTGGCCATCTGCACAATTCACGCACGGTATGGGACCAAGCGTGTGAAAAAATGTATTCAAGCGCACGTATCATACATGCGTTATACATGAAGGTAAATAATACATGCATGTATTGCTGATTACAGTTTTTTCTCAAAACTGCACCTGATTGGTTGGGTAACAAAGGATAAATTCCCCAGCATTTGATTGGTCGAAGTACTAAAGTTAAAATCAGTTGAAAAAGGTCTATTGTCATTTAGAGGCATTATTAGCTCACATGTTGTGCAAATCATGTAAACAGTAACAAATTCCACCAAATGAAGTATTTTCTGTACAACCAGTTTTTAAATTAAACTACCTGTATCAACACTTTGCAAGTGAGCTGCCAACTGTTAATTATTTTTCTAATGAGAGGGAATTAAAGAATTAATCTTTAACCAATTTATGTCAGATTTCTTTTGCTACTGGCATTGTTTTGAATCATTTTTTTTTTAACACAAATATAAAATAAAATGAATGTTGGTAGTAATTCATTTCTTCAATGTATGGCAGTAGCAATAAATTGGCTAGTCTCCCACCCCCTCCCCCCTTCCCCAAAAAAAAAAAAAAAAAAAAAGATGAACTGGTTGCAGAAGTTTAAGCAAAAGGAAGTGACATCACATACCATTGTGAAATGTTATTATTTTCAATTTTTTTTATGATAATTATCACAAAAACTTATCATGCAGTGATTAATCAACTTCCATCTGCAGTGATTTTAAATTGCAAAAAGTATAAAGGGAAACAAATTGGATTCAATATAATATAAAAAAATCTTGGATGTGTGTATTTTGCATTTATATGATTAATCACAAAAACTTATTTTGTGTCATCTGATTATTATCTTGATTACCTATCAGTCACTTATTAGCTTAACAATTGAAAGAATTTAAGATAGAAATTCTAAAATTGCATATTTTGTTTAAAATTTATTGTAAATCCAATCCATTTACAATAATATAAATGATATTTAACCAACTACTATAGGTGAATATTAAACTATTTGTTATATTATTTATATACTATATTTTCTTGGTATGTAAGCCATTTTAATTAATTTAAGTTCCATATTACTTTATTCTAATAGTGTTGATCAATCAGAGTAGAAAATGTGTAATCAATTAATATTCATGATGTATTGATGGTATTTGTGGTAAATCACTCTTTTCTATGTGACTTTTTTATGTGACTGAATTATGCGACTAATATTAAATGATGTATGCATACTATATCATCTTGCACCCTTTAACATGTACATAGAATTTCGTACTACCCTTGTAATGTTAATTCATGACATTCTTGTAACATCACGCCATTGGAACTAAACTTATGACTAAGTCTGAATTTCTGAAATTATGAGGGATTGGAGGGTAGGTTGTGTAGCTTTGTTTCAAATGCTTGCAATTTTGTGTGAAAGAAGTACATGCCAGAATTAATAGTTCAAAAATGATTTTGGAATTGTGATCATCCCTTTGAATTGTATGGGGATTTGCAGAATATTCTCTCATAAATTTTATGGTGGATTTATGGAATATCCTTTCTAAATTATATATGAACGTAAAGAATTAAATGTAAACATTATATATTGCAAGCATGAAATGTTTCGAGCACATTGGAAATTTATGAGAGCAGTTTTTGAAGTGGAAGACGCATTTTGCAAACATCATGATTACCAAAGAGAAAATAATTTCAGCTTGGATGGAAGAGACCTTTGTATGAAAGCTAGGCAAAAAATTGTAAAGGAAAAAATAAACATATAAAGAGATAAAAAGATAATTAAAAAGGCTGAAAATATTAGAGCTAGGTATCTTAAAAAAAAAAAATCATTTGAATGGAAAATGGAAACTTTTCTTGATATTTCCAAATTAAGATTATATCTAGAAAACCCTTCCCTACCTTTCTATCTAATTTCTATCTATTATCCTTCCTGTCTTAACTCTTGCACCATGAATTTTAACACCCTCTTCGCTCATTGGACTCTGACTGTCGCAGAGCCGTTAAACATCATCAACAAACAAACATATCTAGAAATGGTTGCACAGTAACCATGCACCTTTTGCAGAAATGTTGGAAAAAAGCTCATTTTGGAAAGAAAAAAAAAACAGTAACTGTTTTCTTTATTTAAATAGATGAGTTCTTAATCTTGTATAAATATAAATATTCATGTTTGCTTTTATTGAAGATAAAAGCAAAAGGAATAAATAACCAAAATCAATTAATTTTTGATTGCAGTGTAGTGATATACTCATGTAGTTTTATAAACAATATCTGCTTGGGCTGTGCAGTATTTTCCCACATCATTGCTGCAATATCCTGTAGACTCCCATATATTCTTAGACTCCAATAATTTATGTATTTATATTTATAACAAGCACATTTTTATATCTTGTAGTCTTTACTATATATAATCTTTCTCACCATGGTGTTACTCTATACTAAATTCATTTTCATAAAAAGTGTGCCAAGGGAAAAAGACATTAAATATAAGGAACTATAGTGTTGCTATAAATGAAGAAGAAAAAAAATGAATATAGTAATATTTATATCTGCATGTTGTACTGAAAGACAAAGGAGAGAATATCGTAGTGAAGAAGTGCTTTCATTGGTCAATATGGGAAGCATGTACAACAGGAAATTACACCATAGCTTCTCATTAAAGATGTTTAACAGTTATAACTTGCTCTCACTTAACATGGGAACAGGTTGATAACAACTATAAGTATAACTATATAACTATAGCAGTCTGGTTTATGCTCCCGATTGGAGACCTCCCAATTGGAAGATCCCAGTTTGGAAAATCTTCTTGTCTTTTTAACCCACAATGCATCTTTCCAAGTTCAAATCTCTGTAAAAAATACTTAACAGTAAAATACATTTAAGTCAAAGGTAGGCAAAATGCATGCAAAATATTCAAAATTTATTGGTGTAACAGAATGATTAAATTATTTTCTCCATTTTCATAGCACAAATTTGACTTTCACTAGGGAATTTTAACATAATCTTTAAAAATTAATTTCAATATTTTTTTGAAAGCAAGATTTTAACATTTTAATTACTAGCAAAAGCTCAATTGTCCAGAAATATTAATTCCAATATCATTTCCAAAGTATACTACTTTAGAATTACAGAATTTGACAAGTAAAAAGAAATTAACAGCTGAACTTATTAGCAACAATTTAAATAGTGGTCACTGCGCGTGTCTCAATCTCCCAATCGGTAGATCTCCCAATCGGAAGATCTCCCAATCGGAAGATCTCCCGATCGGAAACGTGGACTGGACTGTATGGAGCAAGGGTTCTTGAATAATTTTTTCCAAGGGCCATCATTTGACTACAGCCTCAGGTTGTGGGCCAATTGCATGACAAAAACCAGCGTCACGTGACAAACAAAACCTGTCAAAACAATCCCTGAATACAGACAAGCTGAGAGCGTGCACGAAAAGGATGTATGCCAGACGTCGCCGCTTCTCTTATCAGCCTTCCTTTGACAAGCTGCAAGTCTGCACATTTTATAACGGAAGTAAAGATAACATTTTGCTTGATAAGCTGTGATGTGATAGTGTTCAGATATGCCTAGGAAAAACCCAAAATAAACAAGTATTTGGGGATTTTTACCGATCTCATTCAGATTTTTTTTTTCCAACTACTACTGTTGTTCGCGGGCCAGAGTGGATTGTCTGGCGCCTATTAAGAATTGCCGGTATAGAGTTTTAATAAAGTTGCTGTGTGGAGACTACTCTGATATAATCATGTGAAGAGGGGGAGTGGGGGCCAGAGTTTTAAGAATGGGCAATGTGGTCTGGAAAAGTTGATTATGCTGGCAAAAGTTGGCTTTATTATCTATGACCTCTGAACCAATCATACCTGAATTGAACAAGATGGTTTAGTCCTTTCTTTACCCAATATTTTTCCTTGTTGTAGTCCATCTTATATTGAAGCACAGATTTCATGACTGCTCATACTTAAAATAGGATAATATATTAGCACTATTTTTGGAAGCATAATCAAACTTCAGTTGTTTGTAAACTCTAGGACATAATCACATTAAGGTTTGCCTTGTGGGATAGTCTTCCTTTGTTGTCCCTCTATCCCACTTCTCTTTCCTCTCTTCCTAACTCAAGCATCTTAGTTTTTAACACCCTCCTGGCACATTTGACCTGACTGTTGCAGTGCTGCTAAACCTCAACAAACCAAACCATCTTTTGTTGTAAAGCAATGAAGATCTTCCAATGTTTGACAATCAACTCTGCCTATGTAATTTTGTATCTTTTAGTAAATATGATGTAGTACAGTAGTAATTAGTAAAACAGTCCATATCATAGATGTACTGTTCAATGAGGAATGCTGAACCAATAAACTAACCAGTAGAAACATAATTTGTTTAAAATCAGGCGTAGAAAGCGTGGTCGATCTGTTTCTGACCTGTTAATGAAGACTCTGTATCCAGCCGTAGCCCACCTTTTTCAAAGTGATCCTCCTGAAAAAGTGACAGGTAGACTTTATCAATTTAAACATCAAGGCAAAAAAGCTGGAAAACACAAAAATAGCAGTTTTGGATCAGTTTGAGTTTTTGCACCTTGTTTGGATATAAAGGTTTATGTTTTGATATAGGTTTTAATTTGCTGCCATAGAAATTTGGTTCATAAAAATAATATTAACTTTGTTTATATTATCATAGTTTGAGGTGTGTAAATTATTTTCACTTGCAGTTTCCATTTTTGTTTGTTGAATGTAATATTACATCATATATCATTAACTTATTATTTCCCATAATTTTGTTTTCATGTTTGGATAATAATTTTTTCCAGCAGTTTTCAGAATTTTGCTTCATGCGCATTATGCAACCTCATTTCAAGCATGTCATGTGTTTTTTAGTGTAAGCAGTTAGTGTGGTATTGTATTGTGCTGTAGATACAGTTTGCTTGATGTGTAATTTGTGTTTCATACTTCAATGTATCCTGTCATTCTGGGAGAAGTTTCAGTTGGTTTTGTTTTGGTTTAAATTAACCATGGAAACATGCTATATTTTGGAGAAGTTCCTGTTTCATGTTTTACTTTTAAGTTCTAATGATGCAAGAGCAATAATTTTATTTGAGTTCGAAACCAACTGGCAAATAATTCCCATCAAATAAATGGGAAAATGATTTGTATAGTAGTGAAGGATAACTAGGAGTGGTCAAATTCTTCTAGAAACTTAACTGGCTTTCTTTAATTAAAGCTTCTCTAACTAGACAGTTCTTGTTCTTGGAAATAATGGAAGTTCTTTCCCCATTTTTTGTAAGCTTTGGCAAGAACCTAGATGTATACAATAACATTTTAGTTGGTTCAAATGAACAAAGAAGAAGGTACTTTTCACAATTTTCAAGAACATCTTGTTAGAGAAACTTGACCAATACAAAAAAATAATATTGTTTTTTCTTTCAAATTCTCCCATGCAAACCTTTCCAACTTTTCTGTTTTTGTAAATGTTGCTTTTATCGCAAATTGTCGTATAACTTTTGATGCATTTAAACAAATTTTAAAATTTGGGTGACAGGGTACAAAGGTAATCATCCTGCATGCATTTTGGATGGTGTTTTGTTAGATCTGCTGTGCGCACTTCGCCCATACTAACCCACCCATGCACTCACTGTTCTGTTTTTGCGTTTCTCTCTTTTTTTCTCTGTTGTTTGGGATCAATTTTACTCATTTTAGCCTCCCTTCACTCATTGCTCTAGACGATAAATTCCTTGCGGCCCGATTCAGCGACATGTCACCCACCTTTTCAGAGTAAGAATCCCTTTTCTGTTCCTTTTACGTTCATTTTGTCAAGTTTTATTTCTTTCTTTTTTCGATGAAACATTCAAGCAGTAGTTGGTTTACCTGTACAATATGAAGCAACGTTCATTCCTTCCTCATCTCCTCCAGAATTCAGACAGATGCGGAAATATCCATCATTTTGGTTTAATTTTGTTATTTGTCTTCATTGCTTGCATGTAAAGAAGGTCTTACATAGTTAAATGTAAATAATGAAAATATTGCATGTTAGTGTCGGTATTAGTGGCCCTTGTGTAAGCGTCTCCCGTCATGTTGAACCAACAATACACAATTTACTTCTTCCTTCACAGAGAAACAACCAAATTTTAATTTGATTTTGCTTCTTCACTAAGACAAAATTCACCTTTGATTTTTTGGCAGTAAGCTTTTACTAGGACTGTTATGTTTAGGGTTCATCTATTTGTAGATGAGGGCATGGGGTATCTTCTTTCAGTTTCATGTTAGTTATACAAAATCTTGACTTCTCAGGGCACTACAATACATTGTAGTAATGCTTTAGAATAATAATGATCATGTACATCAACATAGTACTACTGCCAGGCTTCCACATAGATATATGATGTACCAACTCTTTGTTTGTATTACTCTTTGGAAAAATATGTGCAAAGATTTACTTTATGATATAATATCAAGGAGGTATAATAGCAAGGAGGCCCCAAATTTTGTCCACTTAAAAACTTTCAATTAATTTGGTGAAGATTGAAAAATGATCGTTTCCAAAGATCCTACAGGATTTGTTTTTAAATGATGGATCAATTTTAATGTTTGCTTATCGAACCTTTGCTAGAAAAGAGTCATGTTGGATATGGGAAAACCTCAACTCACCCTAATTTTGTTCACTGTGTTACTCAGATGTGCTAGTGAAAACGTGTGAAAGGTTCAATTGGAAAGATTGCCAATTCTAGTCAATTATTTTCAATAAACTATATTTCAAAACTGATCAATATCAGTCAAGAATAGAATATAAAGAATACAAATTTACCATTGGTAAAATTGCATGAAGGACATAATGCACAAAATTCAGGGGCTGCATGAAATTTGATGGTGCACAAAATTTGGGAATGCAAGAAATTCAGGGGTGCTTAGTACTGTATACTTTTCATATAAGATTGTACGAGCAGAAGTGGTTTGTGTCAGAAACGTGAACAAATTAGATATTCAGTTCATGTACACAGAATAGATATTGAATATTTCTCGGTTAAATATCCATCAAATCAAATTATAATTGTTTTCTTTGCAATAAGTGAATTTCCAATATAAGTTTCTCTTCATATTAGAATATCTTGGGAAGCAAAAATATCTTTCAAACAATGACTTTTCATAGGTCCTGATATACAGTAGGTCAAAATATAAGAAATAGAGGGTGATGATTACCAGGTACATTTATTTGCTGCTTGAATAGTTTCATGTTGGGGAGCCACATAGTATAGTGAAATGCCTCAAAAACTTTGTCATGATATATGCCTAGGTTTGTCAGTATTCATGAATTATTCATGAATTGTTTATTCAAAAACATCACTTGATACTCATCAATATTCTTCCATATTTAAATTAATCTCACCTCAAGAACATAATTGAAATAATTATGTTTATCAACTTCAAAGACATTGGACATTGAAGAATGCAAAATTATGAGGCATTTGATGATTTCTTTCTCTGTGGTTCCCTTAATGTTTTTGTTTTTAATCTTTAATAAAAACTATCATTCTGTGCTTTCATTTCCTACATAAACAAAAAACAACAAAAAGTTTTTGAAAAATCACATTTTACATTTAATTTTATTATTTCTTTTCTTTGGATAGTTTGATGATAGTTGAGTTGTGTTGGATTGATAATGAATGGAATGTAAAGGGTTGTTTGTGAAATCAATTCATCATATATTAATTATCATATATCAATATATCAATCATATTTCAATATAAATGTTTAAAATGTGTACATTAATTCTTGATTTTGTGTTTTTATTTCATTGAAAATTTAAACATGAATTTCATGTCATATTGTAGAAAGGGGCATGAAAAATGAAATGCAATATTCAAAATAAAGATTTGCTTATAGTGTTTTAGTATAACATTACTATTGGTACACATCTCAGCTATTCCAGATCTTAAATGATGTCAGTTTGCTTTTTGAGATCTGGAAGCTTATTAACTTGCCCTTCTAACCTACATCTGCAAGAGAAAGTGCAGGTATATTTCAGATCAAAAAGACATTTTAATCTCATTTGGGGGAATAGATTGTTCTCCAACTTATTGAGATCTTGAAAAGTATGAAATGACTTATCACCATTTAAACTGGGATTGTGTAATGTTTCTTTTTTACAGAAGAGGGCCCCCACCTTACAGAGTGCCCGGTGACAACAGATCTCACCTTCTAGACGATGACAGCGATTCAGTCGACAGCAGCTGCCGAGATGACAGCTCCAGTTACTCGTCAGATCACGAGCAACCGAACAAAGTTAGAACTACTAAGACAAGAACGGGAACGCTGGTATGATGAAAGCGTCCATTTAGGTGACTACTTGGTTTGGTGCGAAGAATTTTTAAATGTTGAAATGAGCAGAAAGTGGAGGAATAATCACAAGGAAGATCTTTCCCCAGTTCAATGGTTTGAAGATAGTATTGTTGTGGTACTCACTGCGAGGTTTGTCATGTGGTGGTTGGTTGTTCAACTGATGATTCTGAACGCTTTGCTTCATGAATTGTTGTTGAACTTGGGAATTGTGGTGCATCTTACCCAGTGTTTATCGCCATCCTCTCATTTCCAAGGATGTAGGTTGCTCTATGGTATTGTTTGAGTGTATGTTCTGTATAGAATGGAATGAAGGTTGAAACGTTAAAGGTATATGGACAGGTAGAGATTTTATTTTCTGTAGAATAATCATTAAATTATGTCAAAAGCACAGGTA
The DNA here is from genome assembly GCA_020152595.1 of Chiridota heheva. Taxonomy (NCBI): domain Eukaryota; kingdom Metazoa; phylum Echinodermata; class Holothuroidea; order Apodida; family Chiridotidae; genus Chiridota; species Chiridota heheva. The sequence goes on from JAIGNY010000492.1 coordinate 980,038, forward strand.
GTTTCCGAGTTACAGCTTATCAAATCTTTAATGTACTTCTTCCTTAATTTCAGTCACTGAAAATCACCAGCCTATTCTCCTGCTAAATATTGATTTGGGTCTGATGGAGATTCAAAACCTCTTTATTATAATAAGGTGTTTAAATCAAAAAAGCTGCAAAATGGTCAATTTTTAACTGACTTTGATGAAAGATTTTGCTGTTTTCTTGGTTTATAGCCTATTTTCTTCCAATTAGGATCAACTTGCTGCTTGTCCATAGATCATTAATATCACAAGGGGTGCCTGTAAAATTTCTTTTCTTGTGACAAACACTTGTCCCTGTTTCTCACAGAAGAGATACCAATGCACAAGCTTAATTTCTTTGTTTCACAATGGTATCCTTTAGTGCCACAATGGTATCTACCTTTGTTAAAAGGGTATTGTACGCTTGTGGTCCAAAGGTATTTTTTCCTGTGGAAAAATGTTTGAATAGGGTATGACAAAAAAGATATCTGCATATCTGATTGTTTAATAATGGAGGTACTTCTATGGTTTAATGACATAATGAACCAAATCATATTTAGTCGTGAAGGGGGGGGGGAATACAATTGATTGACCTGACTATTCATGTTGCATCATGAAAGAAAGAAAATGTTTTGTTGGCTTTGCACATGGGCAGGATTTTTCTACTAACGGGGAGGGAGGGGGGGGTGATCAAATGTGAAGAAGGGGATCAAAGTGGGGAGGGGGTTGGGCAAAACTACAAAATTATGCTAATATCAAAAAATACCATACAAATTCAGAGAAAGAAAGTGGGGAATGTGCCCCCTTTTCCCCCTCAAATCCCCCGCCTATGATTATGCATTTTCTCATGATTGAGAAAGGTTTCCGAGTGTTATTGCTAAAGCCTTGAAAGCAATGTTGGACCTTGGTCACTAATAGGTACAGATGGCAGAGTGTCAGACCAAACTGCAAATTATGTCTGTCATATGAGTGGAAAATATTGCAGACCTTCTTAAAAGGCCTTAAGCAGGTAGCGTTTTAAAAGATGTGGTAAGTTTATAATTTCAGTATTTATAAGGAGACTTAAAAGAGATTTTTAAAGCATGTATATTCACTCTTTATGGGAAGAATTTAAACTTGGATCCATGATTTGTATACAAAATTATTCTTTTATTAAGATTTTTATCAAGGTGATGGGAACCATGCATAATGTAAAAAAGAATATTCCCTGCAGGCAGGGGATGGATTATAACCAAAATGTTATCCTTACCTTAAAAACATATTTATTGAAAGCTTCAAAATCATATCGAACTTTCTTAAAAGCAACATAAAAATGTTATTTATATATAAATATATTTAGTCCTTACCTACTTAGAATTAATTCTTATGTAATTCTTGTCACTTCTGAATTTCCTTCATATTTAACTTCCTTTCTGAGATATGTATGATCAGTTTTTGAATTCAAAGATATATGATCTTGAATTGGTAAAGGAGCATATGATTAAGAATCTGCCATAGAAATTTATAGTTTCATATGGTATAGAAATGCATAACATACTTGGTTGCACTTGTTCAGTGTTTGCTTGATAGTCATGAAACCAAATACAATTCTCTAATAGGCGACGCATGGATTTCAGAAACCATTATAGTCATATAAATTCAATGGGGCTGTATGATATGAAAAATCAAACAGCTGCTGTAATTTTCATATCATACAGCCACTGTAATGGGCATTTGCAGAGAATGTCTTTTTCCAATATATAATTAATTAATATTTAGTTAATTGTTTTAGATCATTTTAAATCTAATGGGGAATCTTATTAAGCAATCAAATACTGAATGATTCTTGGTCATCTGCACAAGTCATGCAGGGTATGAGACCAAGCGTATGAAAAAATATTGTGTTATGTAGGTAAAGGTAATAGCGTACACATTGTTGCTTACAATCTTTCCTCGAGCAATTGCAGCTTATTGGGTGGGTAACAAAGGAAAAGTTCCCCTCAGGAGGTAATTGGTCAAAAGTTTGTTTATTTCTTATATCAGTCATTGCTTTACATTCCTTGCCTGTAAAGTGTAGGGTGAGGGCTAGGCTTAGAGTAAGATATTTGATCTGTGTACCACATATAGCATACTACTGTTAATCTGATATATCGTTTATGGTGTTTACATCATTTAGCACTTTCACGTTACGTTAAGCCATGCCCACCGTGCATATTAATGACATGTTGATAACATAAGCATGTACACAATAACCAACAAAATTACCATGCCCAATTTGATGCAAAACGGACATACAGTTGCTCATTTATCACTTTTTCAAAATGTTCACTTTATGTCCCGCCCACATATTAATATGCATGAAATCACCACCACAAACATTAGGCCTTATCTGCAGACCATGGGCTATCTGTGCACCATACTCCAGTTTACTGTTCTTGAAATACTGCGTTTACAAGCTCTTTTCAGCAAAATCATATTAAGCTGCGCCCACTATATTAATAAAATTAAACGTTTTTACATCATGAACATGTACACACCAGCTAACATCATAACTATACCAAACATGAAACAAAATGTGTTTTTGTGAAAAAATTATGTGGTTGTTGAAAAATTATGTGGTTGTTAAAAAATTATGACATTACTTCAGTTTACTGTTCTTGAAATACTGTATACAAGCTCTTCAGCTCTTCGCATCGGAACCAAATATGTCTAAAGTTTGCCTCTGAAAACGATAAAGATCGGCAATTTGCAAGGATCAAAATGTTCTTAAAAATCAAAATTGATCATTATTAATAATTTGCAGGTTAATTGGCAATTTTTGTATCAAAATTATTCAATATTATTGATTGACAATGGGGATATAATGATCAGTGGAAGGTCATAGCATTTGGGTGGACTGGAAACTGTATTAAATTATCAGTGGAAAAATTTGATGCGTCCGCCCTCCCACCACCCATGATGCTTACGACTTGTGTTTGAAGTAATATTATCAAATGTGGAGGCAATTGATGGGGTTAACACCCTTACAACTATTTTCAATTTGACCATTAAGCAAAGCACACACAATGTTGGTGAGTAGTTAAAATGATGGAAAGTTGCTCAATTGTGTGATTTTTTTTTAACTTTTAAAAATTATATTTCAAAACCAGGACTTCTGTAAAAATTGCTAAACTGCACTCAAACAATAACAGTGAAAGATTCCGAAAATATTCTTTAAATCATTTCACAAATCATTGAAATCTTAGGTTATTATTATATCAGCTTGATATGAAACCAAGCTGTACGTAAAGTTACCGTGTATCTTCAAGGTAGTATTACTTAAATCTTGCAATGTTATTTAGTGTATCAGTGCCTTCTAGCTGCTTTAGAAATGTCAAATTTATCTCAGATGTATTATCATAAATTTAGATTTTAAAAGATGTTGTTATGCATGTGAATTAAAGTATTATTGCAGTTTTTTTCAGCTTCAGCTTAAACATTTTTGAGGTTTGGAAACTGTTTTGAAAGTTTCAAAGTATTGATATCTTTTGCTCTCTTCAATCATTGATAAGTACCTTGACCTTGTTTTTAGCATTTTGCAATTCATGAAAATTTGAATCTTTCCTTTTGGATAAAACAACTAAATATATTATTGTGATAAATTGATTTTCTGTTGTAGCATTTCAAATTATCAACGAATAGAATGCTGAAACTGTTTTTCTGTCTCTGCTAATGCATTTTGTTTTACTCATAAAATAACTTCAAGACATCTTTTGAGAAAATAAAATGTAATTGCATAGGCGGCGAAACCGCTTCGACAATCCCAACCATGGTCAGGGCAAACATATAACTTTAACCTTTTGCCCCCTCTGAATTGTCACACATGTACATGTCTTTAAAACAAAGGCAATACTATAAAAAAAAATGTCTATATGTCTTTAAAACAAAGGCAATACTAAAAATATTTATAAGACACTTTTTTTTTACTTTCTTTTAATCATGAACTCTTTCATATCATTTCCTGTATTTTTATATCATTCATAGGCCACCTTTTCCTGTAAGGGTTTCTTTTTTAAAACATTTTGTACAATGCCTTTATTCATAAAATATATATATCTAGGAGAATAGGTAGCTCAGTTGGCAGAGCACACGGCTGAGATACTGGAGGTCCTGGGTTCAAGCCTCGGTCAGGTCATAACTTGATTTTTCCACTGCTATGCAGACCGATACGCCGAACATCAAAGCGGAAGCATTTCGTCTGCAGCTCCTACCCCTCATTCAGCTATTGAGAAAAGTGGACATGGTTGAATGGCGCACACCCTCTTTCGGAAGGGATGTTAAGCTGTCCGTCCCGACGGCAGGAGAGTCACCCCTGCTTTGTTCTCTGTACACTATTCGTGAAGAGAAATGTGAAAACGCGGTGTTCATTCATTTTCCCTTTCAAGTACTAAGTTTATGTGCACCCATAGGCAGCCGGAGAACTAGTCTGTTAGTTGTAGAGCGCATTTGAATTGTTCTTTAAACTAGATTATGCGCCATATAAATTCCATCTATCATAAGATCTATCAAAATAGACAAAAATCTGTCATCACAGGGATTCAAAGTGGAAATTTGTCTTTAAGACAATAATAACTATTGAACGTGTGAATGTTTATCTTCAATCTTCAATTCTGCAAACATGGCGGGAAATAATTGTAGAAATTGGTGTAACGGTATTAACTTATTTCCTTTGATTTGTCTTCCCCTGGAAATTTGTTCTGTTTTGAAAAATAAGTTAAAAATTGGGTAGGTTTTGATAACAAATGTTGACAGCCAACAAATTGTGAGGGGAGGTGGGGGTTACTAATTAGGGAATAAATGTGAGGGGAGGTGGGGGTTACTAATTAGGGAATGAATGTGAGGGTGACCAGTCTCGATTCCATTTAAGACAAACTATGACATCATAGCGGACAGAGGCAATGGCCGAGGTCTATTGGCCTTAGGATGATGTTATCTGCTGGAAAGTGTTAATTGCTATCATTCTCCTTACAAGCATCTTGCTGATCTCGAATATAATTAAGACCACCCAGCCAATCAGAAATGAAAAATATATATTTATAGAAATGGAAAAATCACTAGTTTCACAGGAATACCAGAATTACTTTTCTGGAAAGTAAAAATGGATCAGACTTGATAATAGTAATAATAATGATAATAATAGGTGCTTATACACAAGGAATTGCCGTCTCAAAGTGCTTTACAAAGAAGTCAACTGTCCATATAAACACGCGGATTTTAAGGCACCCTTTTCCAATTATAGGATAACAAACCAGAAAAATATTTAACTTTCTTATATGTATAGTTGTGTGATGGAAAGGGAGGGGACAAAAAGATATTTCTGGGAATTCCCCTTCAACCCCCAATCCTTCTAGTAACTTTTATCTGATATTCAGGTTTTAATGATAAAATATTTCTTTGTATTATTGAAACCTATCCAGCCTTAATCTTTGTTTATTTTGTTTTGTTCTTTAATTGTTTTGATACTGTTGTTTTATGCATTTTTATTTTGTATTGTGTATCATAGAATTTTAAGTTTCCATTGTTGTTATACTCGCAGGGCTGGTCCCTGTAGTTTGATAAAGAATTATGTAAATAAAAGAGATTCTCTTCATCTAATAGCACCAAATGAAACTGTTACTTGTGTATTTTGTGTTTTTCGGTTGGAATTTATTCTTTCTGATCTTACCATGGTGGGTAAGCATTATAGCTCCTAAGTGTGGTAAAGCGTCTTGACTATTTTTCATCTCCCAAAGCATTGGGTTAGATTCTCAAACCAGGTACCATGTTGTTTGTGTCTTCCTGTCAACTCGGCTGTGAAATGAGTACCAGCTTGCTGGGGAGTTAACCTGTGATGAAATGTAGTCCCATTCAGGGGGGAGTCAAGTACTCATATTACTTGCATCAAGGAAACCGGGATAAGCACCGGCCTAAATGAGCCATCATTGGCTCGGAAGGAATAACTTAAATAAATGACAGCTCCCTGACCAAAAAGAACAATTATGGTTGTTGCTGAAGTTTGCAAAATGTTACAAATTTGTTAAATTGGACATGGGCTGGTCAAATGGGCAAAATTTAATCACTTTTTTTGGAAAATTTTGTTTGGGGGATCTGGAGGTTTAAGCTCTCCTCGACCCTAATGGTAATCAGAAAATAGTAAAAAGCTTTGAAATGCATTTTTTTTTCTTTATGTAATTTATTGTGACTTCAAATCTTTGTAAATGAACACATATTCTTGCCTTCTTCCACTCCAAATACTGTCAACTCAGTAGACATTTCCACGACTACTCCTTCCTCTTCACCGACGGCTCCACACGGGAAGGCTCCTCTGCAGCCGCCGCTGCCTGTCCTGGCTTCACCCTCTCCTTGAGGTTACTTGACGACACCTCTATCTACTCTGACGGACGAAGGCCATCCTCCTAGCCTTAAACTTCATAGAACTCTCTTTCAGCCCCTGTTTTGTCATCTTTTCTGACTCTAAATCATCATCAACACCCCCTGTTTGGCTACCCCCCTCTTCTGGACTACCCCCCTCTTCTGGACTACCCCCTCCTCTGGACTACCCTCCTGAACTACCCCCCCTAACTAACTCCCTCCTGAACTATTCCCCTCCTGGACTACCCTCCACCCTCCTAGACTACCCCCTCCTGGACCACCCCCTTCCTGGACTTCCCCCTTCCTCCTGGACTACCCCCCTGCCCTTTCCCGAGTAGAAATTTGTGAGCAATGGCTGTACCAACAAGTTTTGTCAAGATTTTAATTGTATTGGTGTAAATACTATCCTAAAAATACAATGTAAATAAATATAAATATATATATATTTCTTTATATATATATATAATCTATGTATGTATGTATGTATGTATATATATATATATATATATATATATTATAATATATATATATACATATAACTTATATAATATATATATATTATATATATGTATATATATATATATATATATATATATATATATATATATATATATATATATATATATATATATATATATATATATATATATATACATATAACTTATATAATATATATATATTATATATATGTATATATATATATATATATATATATATATATATATATATATATATACATATATGTATATATATATATATATATATATATATATATATATATATATATATATACACATATACATATATATATATATAGATATATAGATATATATACATATATGTATTTATATATATATATATATATATATATATATATATATATATATATATATATATATATATAGATATATATAGATATATATAGATATATATACACATATTTACATGTTTTTCTACAGAAATTTAAGTCACTACAGTCATTGTAGTCTTTTCAAACCTTCAATATCATTTGGACTGAATCTCATACCTTAAGAGAATGTCATCTGCTCAGACATTGAACAAGCAGACACTGAACAAGCAAGTGACCTAAAAGGATTCTACTATAAGTAAGCATGGAAGCATGCACATCCAGTCTTTGGCAAGCTACTTTTATCATAACACACCAATAGCCATTGGTGTATCCAGAGAAGGGAGTGGGAGTGGGGGGGGGGGCTAAAAATAAAATACCCAAAATATAAAGAAAACATTTTAAAAGGGAAAAAGAAAAAGGAATACATGAACTTTGAAAGAAAAGCAACCAGGTCAAATCAAATCCAAAAAAATGTATGACTTCGCACCCCTACCCCCTTCCCATCCCGACCGATGACCTTTTCTTTTTTGCTTTTCAAATTTTTGGTCACTGGATCTCCCTAGCTCTATCTTAAGATCAAGCTTGTAACCAATCAGTTCTATCTTCATAGGGTCTACAACAGCTGCTGCTTGTAACCAATCAGTTCTACATAGGGTAAATGACAGCTGCTGCTTGTAACCAATCAGTTCTATCTTTATAGGGTCAACGACTGCCGCTGCTTGTAACCAATCAGTTCTACCTTCATAGGGTCAACAATAGCTGCTGCTTGTAACCATTTAGTTCTATCTTCATAGGGTCAACGTAACCAATCAGTTCTATCTTCATTGGGTAAAATCAGTTCTATCTTCATAGGGTTAACGACAGCTGCTGCTTGTAACCAATCAGTTCTCTCTTCATAGGGTAAACGACAGCTGCTGCTTGTAACCAATCAGTTCTATCTTTATAGGGTCAATGACAGCTGCTGCTTGTAACCAATCAGTTCTCTCTTCATAGGATAAATGACAGCTGCTGCTTGTAACCAATCAGTTCTATCTTTATAGGGTCAATGACAGCTGCTGCTTGTAACCAATCAGTTCTATCTTCATAGGGTCAATGACAGCTGCTGCTTGTAACCAATCAGTTCTATCTTCATAGGGTAAATGACAGCTGCTGCTTGTAACCAATCAGTTCTATCTTCATAGGGTAAATGACAGCTGCTGCTTGTAACCAATCAGTTCTATCTTCATAGGGTAAATGACAGCTGCTGCTTGTAACCAATCAGTTCTATCTTTATAGGGTCAACGACAGCTGCTGCTTATAACCAATCAGTTTTATCTTCATAGGGTCAACGACAGCTGCTGCTTGTAACCAAGCAGTTCTATATTTGGTCTTGCCATTTATTTTCAATGTAAATCTCTTCAGCAATGCATAACAACATATACCGTTTCGGGTTTTTTTTAGAGGGGTATTCCACACACCCGCCTCATTGCCTTCACCCTTCCCATTTTCACTCAACACTCTACATTTTGTTGATAAAAACATAACCTTCGAGAACTATTCTGCCTTCTATTCATGCCCATTCAGTTCCCCAATATAAAAAGATGCACCTATACATAAAAATAAATGTGGAGATGAGATATTGTAGTCACTTTGCTGCATAGGCAAATAACACTACATGGCCACCCCCAAGCCATCCTCCTTCATATTAGGAGTACTGGTGGGGCCCACATATGATGACCTCATATTAGAGGTCATAATTTTTTGGAATGGGACAAAATTGAGTGATTTTTGCGTCTGTCCGTTGGTTTGTGTGTGCATGTGTGCATATGCAACAATTAATTTTGTGTAAACTTATAACTTAAAATTGTAATACAAACATGAACTAAATTTGGTGGACGGGTACCCCTGGCCCGGAACTTTTGTCTCTATGTTTTTGGAATAGAAAGGATTTTGGTGATGGCTGTATCTTTTGAAGAAATTACTTTAGTATCTTTACAAATTACATAGGTTACATACATTCTAACAAAACTTTAAAATAATTGGAGGTCAAAAAGTCATGGGTCAAATAAGTGCTTTTAATGAAAATTTTGCAGCATTTTTAACAAAAAAAAGTACATGACTCCAACCCTATGTTGTACCATGATACCTTGGTACATGATTTTGTCCCGTAGACTCTGGAGTCAAAAGGTCACAGAGCTATTGACCACTTTTCACCATTTCCCCCTGTAGTTATGAATTGGTAAGTGTGACGTTTGCATGAATGGTGTCATACAGTAGGGTACGTTAAATGTGAAGAATTTTAAAAATGTTTTAGTGATTAGGGTCAAGGATCAGAGGTCAAAGGTCAAATATGTGATTTTAGAGGATAATGATGTACTAATTTGTACATTTGTGTGCCACTTTAAATTCTGGAAGTGCAAAACCTATGCTAATCCTGTTTGTATCATGATACTGTGGTACATGTGTCCTGTAAAGTCTGAGGTCAAAGAGCTAGTGACCGCTTTTAAGCATTTCTCCCCACCCATAGTTATGAAATGGTAAGGATGATCAGAAGGTGGGCGGTGTTATATAGTAGGGTAAAAAAAGCCAAAAATTTCAGATGTTGTTTTGGTGATTAGGGTCAAAGGTCAAATATGTGACTTTTAGAGGGTAATTTTCTCCAAGGTTTTAGGGTACAAAGGTCACAGGTTAAATGAAACAAGTCTTTGGTGATGGTTGTATCTTTTGAAAGAATTACTTGGTATCTTTACAAATTGCAAAATAAAATCTAAATAATTTGAAGTCAAATAAGTGCTTTTCATGCAAACGTTTGCGGCATTTGAAACTAAAAAAGTACAAGGCCTATATCAATCCGATGTTGCACAATAATACCTTGGTACATGAATTTGTGTCCTGTAGACTCTGGAGTCAAAAGGTCAAAGGGCTATTGACCATTTTTCACTATTTTTCCCTGTACTTATGAAATGGTAAATGTGACATGTGCATGAATGGTGTCTTTGATAAGTCAAGAAAAACAATACCATATTCATTACTATCTAAACCATTACCCATTTTATCAACTAGGTCAATAATTGACAGATATGTGGAATAACTGGAAGAAAAACCATATTGACTCTTAAAGAAAAAAACATTCTTATGCAAAAAATGATATACACGATTACATACAAGATGCTCCACAACTTTTGAAAGTAAGGGTGAACTGAAACAGGTATAATTCTTACATTAGAGAACAACCGGATTCAAAGAAAGGAGTAACTTTGGGCAATTTTTTTTATTATCCGCACAACTCCTGATGATAAGAGACAAATTGAAAATAAAACAGTTGTTCTAATATACCATTGATTATTATCTTCACAATATAAACATGGATATTAATTATCGAAACACAGACTTTTATTACATTTAAATTGACTAACAATGGAATATAATCTATCACTACTAGTAGGAAACATGAAACACATTTGTGTGCCACTTCATAGGATAGATGACAGCTGCTGCTTGTAACCAATCAGTTCTATCTTTATAGGGTCAATGACAGCTGCTGCTTGTAACCAATCAGTTCTATCTTCATAGGGTCAATGACAGCTGCTGCTTGTAACCAATCAGTTCTATCTTCATAGGGTCAATGACAGCTGCTGCTTGTAACCAATCAGTTCTATCTTCATAGGGTAAATGACAGCTGTTGCTTGTAACCAATCAGTTCTATCTTCATAGGGTCAATGACAGCTGCTGCTTGTAACCAATCAGTTCTATCTTCATAGGGTAATGACAGCTGCTGCTTGTAACCAATCAGTTCTATCTTCATAGGGTAAATGACAGCTGCTGCTTGTAACCAATCAGTTCTATCTTCATAGGGTAATGACAGCTGCTGCTTGTAACCAATCAGTTCTATCTTTATAGGGTCAACGACAGCTGCTGCTTATAACCAATCAGTTTTATCTTCATAGGGTCAACGACAGCTGCTGCTTGTAACCAAGCAGTTCTATATTTGGTCTTGCCATTTATTTTCAATGTAAATCTCTTCAGCAATGCATAACAACATATACCGTTTCGGGTTTTTTTTAGAGGGGTATTCCACACACCCCGCCTCATTGCCTTCACCCTTCCCATTTTCACTCAACACTCTACATTTTGTTGATAAAAACATAACCTTCGAGAACTATTCTGCCTTCTATTCATGCCCATTCAGTTCCCCAATATAAAAAGATGCACCTATACATAAAAATAAATGTGGAGATGAGATATTGTAGTCACTTTGCTGCATAGGCAAATAACACTACATGGCCACCCCAAGCCATCCTCCTTCATATTAGGAGTACTGGTGGGGCCCATATATGATGACCTCATATTAGAGGTCATAATTTTTTGGAATGGGACAAAATTGAGTGATTTTTGCGTCTGTCCGTTGGTTTGTGTGTGCATGTGTGCATATGCAACAATTAATTTTGTGTCGCTTATAACTTAAAAATTGTAATACAAACATGAACTAAATTTGGTGGACGGGTACCCCTGGCCCGGAACTTTTGTCTCTATGTTTTTGGAATAGAAAGGATTTTGGTGATGGCTGTATCTTTTGAAGAAATTACTTTAGTATCTTTACAAATTACATAGGTTACATACATTCTAACAAAACTTTAAAATAATTGAGGTCAAAAGTCATGGGTCAAATAAGTGCTTTTAATGAAAATTTTGCAGCATTTTTAACAAAAAAAGTACATGACTCCAACCCTATGTTGTACCATGATACCTTGGTACATGATTTTGTCCCGTAGACTCTGGAGTCAAAAGGTCACAGAGCTATTGACCACTTTTCACCATTTCCCCCTGTAGTTATGAATTGGTAAGTGTGACGTTTGCATGAATGGTGTCATACAGTAGGGTACGTTAAATGTGAAGAATTTTAAAAAATGTTTTAGTGATTAGGGTCAAGGATCAGAGGTCAAAGGTCAAATATGTGATTTTAGAGGATAATGATGTACTAATTTGTACATTTGTGTGCCACTTTAAATTCTGGAAGTGCAAAACCTATGCTAATCCTGTTTGTATCATGATACTGTGGTACATGTGTCCTGTAAAGTCTGAGGTCAAAGAGCTAGTGACCGCTTTTAAGCATTTCTCCCCACCCATAGTTATGAAATGGTAAGGATGATCAGAAGGTGGGCGGTGTTATATAGTAGGGTAAGAAAAAAGCCAAAAAATTTCAGATGTTGTTTTGGTGATTAGGGTCAAAGGTCAAATATGTGACTTTTAGAGGGTAATTTTCTCCAAGGTTTTAGGGTACAAAGGTCACAGGTTAAATGAAACAAGTCTTTGGTGATGGTTGTATCTTTTGAAAGAATTACTTGGTATCTTTACAAATTGCAAAATAAAATCTAAATAATTTGAAGTCAAATAAGTGCTTTTCATGCAAACGTTTATGCATTTGAAACTAAAAAGTACAAGGCCTATATCAATCCGATGTTGCACAATAATACCTTGGTACATGAATTTGTGTCCTGTAGACTCTGGAGTCAAAAGGTCAAAGGGCTATTGACCATTTTTCACTATTTTTCCCTGTACTTATGAAATGGTAAATGTGACATGTGCATGAATGGTGTCTTTGATAAGTCAAGAAAAACAATACCATATTCATTACTATCTAAACCATTACCCATTTTATCAACTAGGTCAATAATTGACAGATATGTGGAATAACTGGAACGAAAACCATATTGACTCTTAAAGACAAAAACATTCTTATGCAAAAAATGATATACACGATTACATACAAGATGCTCCACAACTTTTGAAAGTAAGGGTGAACTGAAACAGGTATAATTCTTACATTACAGAACAACCGGATTCAAAGAAAGGAGTAACGTTGGGCAATTTTTTTATTATCCGCACAACTCCTGATGATAAGAGACAAATTGAAAATAAAACAGTTGTTCTAATATACCATTGATTATTATCTTCACAATATAAACATGGATATTAATTATCGAAACACAGACTTTTATTACATTTAAATTGACTAACAATGGAATATAATCTATCACTACTAGTAGGAAACATGAAACACATTTGTGTGCCACTTCATAGGATAGATGACAGCTGCTGCTTGTAACCAATCAGTTCTATCTTTATAGGGTCAATGACAGCTGCTGCTTGTAACCAATCAGTTCTATCTTCATAGGGTCAATGACAGCTGCTGCTTGTAACCAATCAGTTCTATCTGCATAGGGTAAATGACAGCTGTTGCTTGTAACCAATCAGTTCTATCTTCATAGGGTAAATGACAGCTGCTGCTTGTAACCAATCAGTTCTATCTTCATAGGGTAAATGACAGCTGCTGCTTGTAACCAATCAGTTCTATCTTTATAGGGTCAACGACAGCTGCTGCTTATAACCAATCAGTGTTATCTTCATAGGGTCAACGACAGCTGCTGCTTGTAACCAAGCAGTTCTATATTTGGTCTTGCCATTTATTTTCAATGTAAATCTCTTCAGCAATGCATAACAACATATACCGTTTCGGGTTTTTTTTAGAGGGGTATTCCACACACCCCGCCTCATTGCCTTCACCCTTCCCATTTTCACTCAACACTCTACATTTTGTTGATAAAAACATAACCTTCGAGAACTATTCTGCCTTCTATTCATGCCCATTCAGTTCCCCAACATAAAAAGATGCACCTATACATAAACATAAATGTGGAGATGAGATATTGTAGTCACTTTGCTGCATAGGCAAATAACACTACATGGCCACCCCCCCCCCCCCCCAAGCCATCCTCCTTCATATTAGGAGTACTGGTGGGGCCCACATATGATGACCTCATATTAGAGGTCATAATTTTTTGGAATGGGACAAAATTGAGTGATTTTTGCGTCTGTCTGTTGGTTTGTGTGTGCATGTGTGCATATGCAACAATTAATTTTGTGTCGCTTATAACTTAAAAATTGTAATACACACATGAACTAAATTTGGTGGACGGGTACCCCTGGCCCGGAACTTTTGTCTCTATGTTTTTGGAATAGAAAGGATTTTGGTGATGGCTGTATCTTTTGAAGAAATTACTTAGTATCTTTACAAATTACATAGGTTACATACATTCTAACAAAACTTTAAAATAATTGGAGGTCAAAAAGTCATGGGTCAAATAAGTGCTTTTAATGAAAATTTTGCAGCATTTTTAACAAAAAAAAGTACATGACTCCAACCCTATGTTGTACCATGATACCTTGGTACATGATTTTGTCCTGTAGACTCTGGAGTCAAAAGGTCACAGAGCTATTGACCACTTTTCACCATTTCCCCCTGTAGTTATGAATTGGTAAGTGTGACGTTTGCATGAATGGTGTCATACAGTAGGGTACGTTAAATGTGAAGAATTTTAAAAAATGTTTTAGTGATTAGGGTCAAGGATCAGAGGTCAAAGGTCAAATATGTGATTTTAGAGGATAATGATGTACTAATTTGTACATTTGTGTGCCACTTTAAATTCTGGAAGTGCAAAACCTATGCTAATCCTGTTTGTATCATGATACTGTGGTACATGTGTCCTGTAAAGTCTGAGGTCAAAGAGCTAGTGACCGCTTTTAAGCATTTCTCCCCACCCATAGTTATGAAATGGTAAGGGTGATCAGAAGGTGGGCGGTGTTATATAGTAGGGTAAGAAAAAAGCCAAACAATTTCAGATGTTGTTTTGGTGGTTAGGGTCAAAGGTCAAATATGTGACTTTTAAAGGGTAATTTTCTCCAAGGTTTTAGGGTACAAAGGTCACAGGTTAAATGAAACAAGTCTTTGGTGATGGTTGTATCTTTTGAAAGAATTACTTGGTATCTTTACAAATTGCAAAATAAAATCTAAATAATTTGAAGTCAAATAAGTGCTTTTCATGCAAACGTTTGCGGCATTTGAAACTAAAAAAGTACAAGGCCTATATCAATCCGATGTTGCACAATAATACCTTGGTACATGAATTTGTGTCCTGTAGACTCTGGAGTCAAAAGGTCAAAGGGCTATTGACCATTTTTCACTATTTTTCCCTGTACTTATGAAATGGTAAATGTGACATGTGCATGAATGGTGTCTTTGATAAGTCAAGAAAAACAATACCATATTCATTACTATCTAAACCATTACCCATTTTATCAACTAGGTCAATAATTGACAGATATGTGGAATAACTGGAAGAAAAACCATATTGACTCTTAAAGACAAAAACATTCTTATGCAAAAAATGATATACACGATTACATACAAGATGCTCCACAACTTTTGAAAGTAAGGGTGAACTGAAACAGGTATAATTCTTAACACATTAGAGAACAACCGGATTCAAAGAAAGGAGTAACTTTGGCAATTTTTTTTATTATCCGCACAACTCCTGATGATAAGAGACAAATTGAAAATAAAACAGTGGTTCTAATATACCATTTATTATTATCTTCACAATATAAACATGGATATTAATTATCGAAACACAGACTTTTATTACATTTAAATTGACTAACAATGGAATATAATCTATCACTACTAGTAGGAAACATGAAAAGACTAATGAGAAACGGCTTATTTAAGAAATCATTTAAAATAAGATTCATATGATATGAATAGCAGAAGCCAAATCACTACCGATATTTACAAAGATATTAATTAATATATTGGCAATACTATTAAGATCACTTACTGCTTCACTGTTATGAACAATTTCAGTGGGAAAATTATTGGTCTTATGTTTATGTTTAATAGCTTCATTAATTGTTTTCTATGCATCTTTTATACTACCTGCTGTGGTCTAAAATTTAGCATCAAAATAGTTCTTCTTTGCCATTCGAATAATTTGAGTAAGCTTAATTTTATAGTTTACGTAGATGGATCTCGCGTTGCCCGTCTTTAAAAGAAGAAATTTCTTATAAAATTGATTTTTCTTATGAATTGATTTAAGAATTGCATTTGTTATCCATGGGGTTGGGGGAGTTCCTTTTAACCTAATTTTCTTGAGGGGACAATAATAAGAAAACTAATTATTATAAACCTCAAGAAAATTGATGTAAGCGTCATTTACATTTGTATCTTTGATACTATTCGATTAAAATGAGTTAAACTTATGTAGAATTTTTAAAGATTATCAGGAGAGGTATCATGTATCCATTTATATTTCTTATTTTCTACATTACGACTTATATCAGTACTTAAGAAGACTGGTAAATGATCACTAATATCAACACAAATAACACCTGGTACAACACAATGATCTAGATATAATACAAAATATTGTCAATTAGAGTGGCTGAATTCTGGTTGATTCTAGTTATTTATGCTTGATACAAAAGAAAACATTCTGAATGTATTAAAAAATCTTCAGCACACTTATCAGTCTTAAAATCTAAGAGGTTGACATAATAATCGCCTAACAAAATACAATTTCTATTCCTAACATTGAATGTAACATTTTGTGATGAGAAGTTCATTTCAGTTTATTTAATGCATACATGCAACACTAGAAATTTATTCAATAACTTTTCAACTATTCAATAACTTGGTAAGGGTCAAAGGTCAAACATGCAATTTGAGGGGGTAATTGTCTCCAAGGTTTTAGGGTACAAAGGTCACAGGTCATATGAAACAAGTTTTTGGTGATGGTTGTATCTTTTGAAAGATTTACTTGGTATCTTTACAAATTGCAAAAAAAATTACAAAATAATTCGAGGTCAAATAAGTGCTTTTTATGCAAAATTTTGTGGCATTTTAAACTCAAAAAGTTCAAGGCCTATATTAATCCGATGTTGCATGATGATACCTTGGTACATGAATTTGTGTCCTGTAGGCTCTGGAGTCAAAAGGTCAAAGGGCTGTTGACCACTTTTTACCATTTTCCCCTAGTATAGTTATGGAATGGTACGTGTGATGTGAGCATGAATGGTGTCTTTGATAAGTCAAGAAAAACAATACCATATTCATTACTATCTAAACCATTACCCATTTTATCAACTAGGTCAATAATTGACATATATGTGGAATAACTGGAACGAAAACCATATTGACTCTTAAAGAAAAAATCGTTCTTAAGCAAAAAATGATATACACGATTATATACAAGACGCTCCACAACATTTAAAACTAAGGGTGAACTAAAATAGGTCTGATTCTTAACACATAGAGAACAACCGGATTTAAACAATGGAATAACTTTGGCAATTTTTTTATTATCCGCAGAACTTCTGATGATAAGAGACAAATTGAAAATAAAACACAGTGGTTCTAATATACCATTAATTATTTTCTTCACAATATTAACATGGATATTATTGAAACACAGACTTTTATTACATTTAAATTGACTAACAATGGAATATATTCTATCACTACAAGTAGGAAACATTAAAGACTATTGACAAACGGCTTATTTAAGAAATCATTTAAAATAAGATTCATATGATATGAATAGCAGAAGCCAAATCACTACCGATATTTACAAAGATATTTAATATACTGGCAATACTATTAAGATCACTTACTGCTTATAAACAATTTCAGTGGAGAGAGAGAGAGATGAACACACAATTACAATGATATTCGGTTATGATAGTACAAATGCTATCACGAAACGCTTAATACGACCTGGACGAGAACACAGGTACGACGTACGGACAGACATAACATCGACAACCAAGTCAATGTCCACGGCCTTTGATAACCAGTTGTGGTGCAATGGCGTGTCTACCCACCCCAGGATTGAACCAGGGGCCTCGTGGTCTGTAGACAGGTATGATAATCGCTACACCACAGTAGGTAGATAATTTCAGTGGGAAAATTATTGGTCTTATGTTTATGTTTAATAGCTTCATTAATTGTTTTCTATGCATCTTTCATACTACCTGCGGTGGTCTGAAATTTGGCATCAAAATAGTTCTTCTTTGCCATTCGAATAACTTGGGTAAACTTATTTTTATAGTTTACGTAGATAGATCTCGAGTTGTCCATCTTTAAAAGAAAAATTTCTTATATAATTGATTTTTTTATGAATTGATTTAAGAATTGCATTTGTTATCCATGGGGTTGGGAAAGTTCCTTTTAACTTAATTTTTTTGATGGGACAATAATAAGAAAACAAATTATTATAAACCTCAAGAAAATTGATGTAAGCGTCATTTACATTTGTATCTTTGATACTATTCCAATTAAAATGAGTTAAACTTGTGTAGAATTTTTAAAGATTATCAGGAGAGGTATCATGTATCCATTTATAATTCTTATTTTCACATTACGACTTATATCAGTACTTAAGAAGACTGGTAAATGATTACTAATATCAACACAAATAACACCTGGTACAACACAATGATTTAGATCATAATAAAAAATATTGTCAATTAGAGTGGCTGAATTCTGGGTGATTCTAGTTATTTATGCTTGGTACAAAAGAAAACATTCCGAAAGTATTAACAAATCTTCAGCATACTTATCAGTTTCAAAATCTAAGAGGTTGACATAATAATCGCCTAACAAGATACAATTTCTATTCCTAACATTTAATAATGTAAGATTTAATGATGAAAAATTCATTTAAGTTTATTTAATGCATACATGCAACACTAGAAAATTATTTAATAACTTTTCAACTATTCAATAACTTGTTTAGGGTCAAAGGTCAAATATGCAATTTTAGGGGGTAATTGTCTCCAAGGTTTTAGGGTACAAAGGTCACAGGTCATATGAAACAAGTTTTTGGTGATGGTTGAATCTTTTGAAAGAATTACTTGGTATCTTTACAAATTGCAAACAAATTACAAAATAATTCCAGGTCAAAGGTCAAATAAGTGCTTTTTATGCAAAATTTTGCGGCATTTTAAACTAAAAAAGTATAAAGCCTATATTAATCCGATGTTGCATGATGACATCTTGGTACATGAATTTGTGTCCTGTAGACTCTGGAGTCAAAAGGTCAAAGGGCTGTTGACCACTTTTCACCATTTTCCCCTATAGTTATGGAATGGTACATGTGACGTAAGCATGAATGGTGTCAATGACGTCTTTGATAAGTCAAGAAAAACAATACCATATTCATTACTATCTACACCACTACCCATTTGATCAACTAGGTCAATAATTGACATATATGTGGAATAACTGGAACGAAAACCATATTGACCCTTAAAGAAAAAATCATTCTCATGCAAAAAATGATATACACGATTATATACAAGACGCTCCACAACTTTTGAAAATAAGGGTGAACTGAAATAGGTATAATTCTTAACACATAGAGAACAACCGGATTTAAACAATGGAATAACTTTGGCAATTTTTTCATTATCCGCACAACTCTTGATGATCAGAGACAAATTGAAAATAAAACACAGTGGTTCTAATATACCATTGATTATTTTCTTCACAATATTAACATGGATATTGTCGAAACACGGACTTTTTTTACATTTATATTTACTAACAATGGAATATATTTTATCACTACTAGTAGACTATTGAAACATGAAATCATTTAAAAAAGACTATTGAGAATTTACAAAGATATTTAATATACTGGCAATATTTAAAAAATCATTCAAAATAACATTCATATGCTATGAATAGCAAAAGCCAAATCACTACAGGATATTTACAAAGATATTATTTAATATAATGGCAATACTAATAAGATCACTTACTGCTTCACTGTTATGAACAATTTCAGTGGGAAAATTATTGGTCTTATGTTTATGTTAAATAGCTTCACTAATTGTTTTCTATGCATCTTTCATACTACCTGCGGTGGTCTGAAATTTGGCATCAAAATAGTTCTTCTTTGCCATTCGAATAACTTGGGTAAACTTATTTTTATAGTTTACGTAGATAGATCTCGCGTTGTCCGTCTTTAAAAGAAGGAATTTCTTATATAATTGATTTTTCTTATGAATTGATTTAAAAATTGCATTTGTTATCCATGGGGTTGGGGGAGTTCCTTTTAACTTAATTTTTTTGAGGGCAATAATAAGAAAACAAATTATTATAAACCTCAAGAAAATTGATGTAGGCGTCATTTACATTTGTATCTTTGATACTATTCCAATTAAAATGAGTTGAACTTGTGTAGAATTTTTGAAGATTATCAGGAGAGGTATCATGTATCCATTTATAATTCTTATTTTCTACATTACGACTTATATCAGTACTTAAAAAGACTGGTAAATGATCACTAATATCAACACAAATAACACCTGATACAACACAATGATTTAGATCATAATACAAAATATTGTCAATTAGAGTGGCTGAATTCTGAGTGATTCTAGTTATTTATGCTCGGTACAAAAGAAAACATTCTGAATGTATTAAAAAATCCTCAGCATATTCATCAGTTTCAAAATCTAAGAGGTTGACATAATAATCACCTAACAAGATACAATTTCTATTCCTAACATTTAATGTAACATTTAATGATGAAAAGCTCATTTCAGTTTATTTATTGCATACATGCAACACTAGAAAATTATTCAATAAGTGATGCTTGAAGTTTGCTTAATACTGTAAAGTTGCTGAACTAAAAAAAATTAATGTATCAGACAAGAATTGGAGATAATGACAATACTCTTAACAAATTTACAAGTATATGAGAATTTACCTTCCTGAAAATGTCAAATGTCTTTTGAAATCTTCACATCAAAGGACTTTCCTACATAAAGCAATGGAGATTACATGTCTTAGATGATACTTAAAAGAAAGTCATAAAAGTCCCAAAAGAAAGTTTGATGTCTTTTTACAGTTAACACCAATTGAATAAAGTTTGGATAAAATGTACAATATTTTGTTTTTCTTTTTCTTGAATCTATTCATTTAATGTATATGAACTTGTTTCCCAAATTGTAATAAAATAAGAAAATGTAATAAATCATCCTCAAATTTTTCTCATCAAACTTTCTTTCTTTAGGTACTCAGGTTGGTTTTTTGTTTTTTCAAAAAGGAACAGAACATAGGAGTGTGCAAAGGGAGCCTGTTATCTGCATGCATGACAAACATACATGTATATGTTTACATTTCTATGTCATTAGAAATGCAGAACAATTATGCATGCATGATCATGAGATGTGCTCCATTCATTGGAAATAATCGATCTTAAACTGCCCAAGCCCTACACATCATTTAAAAGGTCATACAAAATTTAAGCTCTGTAATTGTAATTGAAAATTTCCAGGAAGCTGTAATTGTAATTGAACATTTTCAGAGAAAATAATTGTATTTGTAATTGATTTTTGTAATTGACCCCAACCCTGCCCACAATATCAATTTATTCATCGACAATGATAGAAACACTTGTTTACGCTCTACTAAATTCCGTGGTGTAATAATTGAAGACAATTTAAGCTCAAACCTCATGTTCAGAAAGTAGCCAATACTGTTTCCAAAAACATTGGTATTTTATATCAATTTAAAGGTCTTTTTTCTAATAAAAGTCTCCTCTCAGTATATAATACTCTAATTTTACCCTACTTAAGTTATTGTTCTATTGTCTGGGCTAATACCTATCCATCTATTGTTAATCGTCTACTCATTCTTCAGAAGCGTGCTGTGAGATTTATCAACAATGTTACATACCATGAACACACTACACCCTTTTTTCCGTATTCTTAACATATTTGATTTACACAACTAACAACTCTGTATTTTTATGTATAAGTATAATAATTATCTACTTCCATCCAATTTATTTCTATTCTTTTTTTCTTTTTTTACGAAGGTTGGCGATGTTCACCATCATAATACACATAACAAGGATAATTTTGATCATAATACACACAACAAGGATGACTTTGATCATAATACATATCATTCTTCATTGTACCAAAGAACATTATGTATAAGTAACCCAAAGTATTGGAATTCTTTAGATGTGTGTTTACGTACCCAGCGATCCTTAAACTCCTTTATATCAGCTTTTAAAAGATACGTGTTAAATAATTATTTACCTCTTTATATCATCCCTATCATGGGATGGTGGTGTAGGTGGGAATAAGTAAATAAGTGTTGATTTTATATCTTTTTCTTTTATTGGATGGCCTGGAATTTAGATGAGCACTGCTTCCTCCAGGTCTCCTCGGCATATTTGTTATCATGTATTTAATTGTACCTAAAATTAATCATGCATATCCATTTAATGATATATGCTGCTCTGTATATAATCAACTACCTCTTTGTATAATGTTTTTTCATGTACATTATAATATTTGTTACATGTTATGTTGCGGAAATAAATACATAAATAAAATAAATACGATAAATGTGACAAATTTCAAAAGTTATTTCAGTGATTAGGGTCATAGGTCAGAGGTCAAATATGTGATTTTAGGGGGCAATTATGTACTAACTCGTACATTTTTGTGCAGAGCTACAGAGATATAGTGACACTGTTATCTATTTCCCCCACTTTGCTGTATGCTTAAGGTGATGAGATCAGCAACTCCATGGATTGCTTTTTTGTTGTTCTATTGATTATTCCCTTTAGATCAAAGTGCCCTTAATGCCTAATAAATGCCCCTGTTGGTCAGTGACACCCTGCTCCTTCCAGATCAAACTAGGGGTGTGAACAATACAAACACAATCCACATGGGGTGGTTTTCACATTCAAACACGTGTGAGTGAATCAACTGCAGAAAAAGAAGAAGGCTGTGAAAATCATCTTAACAAGAAATTTCTAAAAGCATCCTGCACTTTTGAACCGAGGATATATGAATTGAAAGAAACAAAACAGAAATGAATTTGTAAGAGAAGATTTCACATGCCGGCACTAGATCAAATCCATTTCCAGCTGTCTGCGTTTAGACTTAAGCTTTATAACACATATTACTTGCCAACGTTACATCTAAAGCAATGAGCAAACACCTGCAAGCTTATTCAATTCCTGCGTAACCAAACTTTCAACCTATGGTTTGACTTCTGGTCTTGCGCTCGTCTTCGCGGGAGTTTCCTTGCTCTGCCAAAATGACATTATCCTTCTGACTGCTTTCCAAGCCTGATTTGGAGGGTCTGAAAGAAGAAAAAAAATATATATATTTTTCTGGAGTAATTGCTTGAACATCTATCCAATGTGTATATAACAAAAAAAGAGAGACATGAGGAAACTTTAAACTTGGCAAACTTTGCAACATTGTAGCATAAAATGAAAGATCTATAGGTAGAAAAATTCCAGGAGCTTAATTTGAAGAAAATAAACCATGAATTGAGCAAAAACCTTTGAATTTGAAGACATACTAAATAGTGACATCACAAAAAGTAAAGTTCCTTATATTAACTGAATATTTTGCAATCCTTCCCCACTGTTCTTTGAATGGGAGCAGTTGATTATTATGAAGAGGTTTTGAATCTTCATTAGAGGGAAAAAATATGTTCATCATCAGTGACTGAAATTTAGGACAGAAATTTAAAGAATTACAATGAAGATTTTGAACAGTCCTCTTTCATACATCACAACTATTTTTTGCATTCACATTAGCAGATATATAAACAGGTCAGATCAGACTTTTCCTCTTTATTTTCTTTCTTCTGAAAACCACAACCAATTAGAATCAAATGTCCTTTACCAATGGCTCTATTGTACTAGTTGTCCATTTGGTCCTGTGTTGTGGAAGTTAGTGTTGAGTATCAAATTAGCAATGGATGAAGTCCTTATTGTGTGGTTATTTTAATTAGGATAAGTGGTCTCATTATTTGCTACATTAATTTTGTGGCTATGATTTGCTGGAACAAATATTTAAGGAGAAGAACAAGTCATGAAAATGTCAGACTTTGTCTATTACACAACAGCAAAAGTAACCTAAATTATTTTGACATAATTGAAAGACTATTGTTAAGAATTTAAAGCTCTTTCTGGCAAACATAAAACCTCTCTATGTCCATATACTAAGCACTCAACCCTTACTCTACCATGCAGTGATATTATCACCGTTTTGGCTTTCCCATCATTAACTCCGCCTCCTGAGCGCATTTTCAAAAAAAAGGGTGGTAGAGTAAAGGTTAAGAGGTAGAGTAAGGGTTAAGGAACCCGCGACAAGTGTGCCAACTCAAAAATAAATGCAGCATAATTCCAGTGGGCTGCCAAGCGGGTCACTGATGCGGAACGAGCCCGACTATGCTGCATGGAAGACAGAGGACCCTTCAATAAAAGCCCTGATTAACTCTTACTCTACCACGCGGCGATGATAACACCGTTTTGGCTTTCCCATCATTAACTCCGCCTCCTGAGCGCATTTTCAAAAAAAAGGGTGGTAGAGTAAAGGTTAAGAGGTAGAGTAAGGGTTAAGGAACCCGCGACAAGTGTGCCAACTCAAAAATAAATGCAGCATAATTCCAGTGGGCTGCCAAGCGGGTCACTGATGCGGAACGAGCCCGACTATGCTGCATGGAAGACAGAGGACCCTTCAATAAAAAGCCCCTGATTAACTCTTACTCTACCACGCGGCGATGATAACACCGTTTTGGCTTTCCCATCATTAACTCCGCCTCCTGAGCGCATTTTAAAAAAAAAGGGTGGTAGAGTAAAGGTTAAGAGGTAGAGTAAGGGTTAAGGAACCCGCGACAAGTGTGCCAACTCAAAAATAAATGCAGCATAATTCCAGTGGGCTGCCAAGCGGGTCACTGAAGCGGAATGATCCCGACTATGTTGCTTGGAAAACATAGGACCCATCAATAAAAAGCCCCTGATTAACCCTTACTCTACCATGCGGCGATGTTAATGCTGTTTTGGGCTCCCATCTTTGACTACGCCTCCTGAGCGCATTTTCAAAAAAGTGCTGGCAGAGTAAGGGTTAACCTCCAATAAGCTGTAAATACTCAAATGTTAGAAAGTTGTGTGCGACTATATTATCTAAAGAAGAATCTATGCAATAACTGAATGACATACACTTTTCCAATGCCACATAAAATTATGATACATCTCAGTGGTTGAAGTCAAAAATGTGTTGTAATTCATTTGTTCAAATTGGAGAATTTCGATCTCTGAGTCCTATGCCTAAATATAAGACATCAAACTCATAGATTTCAAATAATTATATAAAAGAAAATTCACAAAAAAAATAATACACAGATGACAGATTTTTGAAATTTACACAATCATTATTTAATGGTTAATACTTTTTGAAAATATTCATATTTAAGAGTTGTTTAACCTTACATTGAATATCTAAACTATACACAAAATCAAAGTTAACAACAAGTTTAACCTTCTAAACAGAACTTTAACTGAAAACTTCATGTTGTTTCAAGAATTCAATATGACATGTGTTTCCATACTTCTACGCCCCCCCCCTACCCCCTCCAACACACAAACATACATCCTAATAAGAACCCTTATAGTGGTCAATCAAGTTCATCTTAAATGAAAGAGGACTTTAATAGAAACAACATGTGTGAAGAAAGCATTCAAAAATCGTATTCTTCATCTTATTGTTGTTGTTTCATTTGTGTAGATACCACTGAGATCAGACTAGTTGTGACATCTCATCCTCGCATTCTTCAAAGTCTTGATATATTTTTTTATATTTTTGTCCTGAATTTTGTGACTTAAAAAAACCATTGGATATGTCAGGAAAGTAGTAAGAGAGAATCTAGTAAAGAAATAGTAAATAATTTTTTTTTTTTTTTTTAAACTTCCAAACTTGAATATCTCCTTCACGGAATAAGACACTGAAGTAGTTTCATAACCCTTTTGTTTCTTGAAGTCCTCTTTAATACAATGTAAAGTTGCTTGACCTCTAAACTAATCCTTAAAATTCTGTACATTTCATGAAATTTTTAAAAGTTCTGAAATGGCCTCTAAAATACTTACCGTTATCTTATTGGTCAGAGGAGAAGATATTCCATACTGTCCTGGATCTGCTTTCTTCAAAAGATCATTCAGCAACTGTTGCCATGGTACTTCATCTGAAAGTTTGTCAGGTGACTTGTCAGGTGAAACATCATGATTGACATGTATCCATGGACACCATGGTCTGTGTTCGCTTGCAGGATTAAACGTTGATTGTTTTATTTCCTATTTTTAAACAATAACAAGAATTCTAGTTAAAAACAACCAATTTATTCCATACATCAATGATTAATGTTCATGTTGCATTAAAAAATCTTCTGGTAAAAGATTGATAAACCGCACACCAAGGCAATCGGAACAATTAACATTTTAATTGAACAATCTACTCAACGAACAGAACATTCACTGGGACACTAAAGAGTCCATCTAGATATCTTGGTACTTTACTGATGTAACAATTAAGACTTGAGACTTAAAACTTCCTCCGAACATTTAAAGATAATCACCTGGTTAATTGTGTAGTAATTTCTTCAAAATTCTTTTCTTTTATTTGAATTATTTTGGTGAAAAAGTTTTGCTTAATGAATGACCAACTGTTCTGATATAGCTTGCCACTTTAACAAATAAGAAATGTTTTTTTGTCGAGGCCTAGATTGCCTCCGCAAAAATGCCGAACAACTAAATTTTGAGGTGGTCAAGCAGATCTGAAATGTTAATGCCTGATGGGCCAGCACTAAAAATCATAATTCTGAGGCTTGATGTGAAGAAATGAAAAATTTTTAATCAGTGACAAATCATAAATTGAAGAAAGCAAGTGGGTTGCATCATTCTTTAAGTAGTCTTTCTTCACTAGTAATATGTATATAAACATGGGGTTCTGAGGTACATGTAAGGACCAGATTACCTTCATCCTCTTGACTGGAGGTTGATCATCCTCTTCCTCTGCATCTTCCTTGCTCTCTGTCTTAGGGGTAAAGTTCCACAACCTGCCTTTCTCCTGCAGTACTGACATATCACCACTGGTAAGTCTTCACTGCTGGTGGAGCTTCAAAAAATATAATAAAAATTACTTCCATCAAAATTAAATAATTCTTTCAGCTATATAATGAGATGTACTTAGTTGAGGGTATACCTTTACCTTGGCATTTCCCAGTGCAAGAAAAATATTTTCTTTCCTCTTTTACTTGAAAATTTTCCCCACACAAAAAACTTTTCGAAAGTATATCCCCTGAATCTTATAAACTGCAATTTGTACAATTGGCCATCAATTCAAGAAAATTCAGCTGAATTCATGTTGTACCTGAATCCCAAGCTTGATATGGAAAGGGACAGTATGTCAAGGACCAAAGAGAGAATTTCCAAGGAAGAAAAGAGCAAGTGGCACTAAGTTTGAGACACTATATATGTATATATCTATATATAATATATGTATATATATATATATATATATATATATATATATATATATATATATATATATATATATATATATATATATATATGTATATATATATATATATATATATATATATATATATATATATATATATATATATATATATATATATATATATATATACATACATACATACATACATACATACATACACACACACACCATACATACATACATATATATATATATATATTTATATATATATATATATACATATAATATATATACATATAATATATATATATATATATCAGAGAGAAGCCAATACAACAGGAATTATACCTCCACTTTTGTATATTGAGGAAATGTAACCATCTTAATGAGAAGGTAAAGTCAATCTCAAAAGTATGTTTTTGTGAACAATATGTGAAAATGGGACCAGGGTTGAAGTAATGGAAATGAGGGAAGGGTAGAGGGAAATAGGCCCAGGGTGGAGCATAAAAAAAAAAAGACTTACATTAGAAACTGGAAAGGATTGATAATAATACATTCGATTTATATAGAGCTTTTTTGCCAAAGCCTTAAAGTGCTGAACCAGCGTTCCACAAATCGCCTGTCCGGATGCCCGAGGCAACTAATATTTATGTCCGGGCAAGTTTATTTACAAGTTTGATATGCCTGCCGGGCAACCATAAATTGATCCAAACTAATACAGTGAATTTCACTTTAAAAACTTAATTAATTACACAAATTATACTTACTACAATATAAACTTAATAAAATAAAATAAAAAACCTTAAATCAGACTTATGTATTATTTATTTAGAAGCCAAAATATTTTGTTATGTTACGAAATGATCTTAAACCTCGCCATAACATAGTCATGTATAACACGCATCCATACATAAGATGCAAATAAACACAAAACATATAATGTACAGAAATATGATCTAGTCCACCAAAGCAGGTTGAACATGTGCGCAATAGTAGCAAGGCCTGCTCCTTTCAACCAATCATATCTCTCGTAAAAAATCTCATTCATATTTATATCCAGTCACTGTTTCTTGCCGAGGTCTGTTCTGCTGTGTTAATGCACAACAGGCAATGGGTCCAATACCCGTTCCATGTACACATACAGTATCATACAGGGCATACTGTACGCTGTATATACTGTACTGTTACATGGCAAACTTGACCTGCCTTTGCTATGCCACTTGTTTACGCCAACGTTTTTTGAACTTTCGTGTTTCATCTTTTTATTTTTATGGAGCCTGCTATTGCTTTATATTTGTAGAGGATATATGGATTACAATTTCCACTGTATTTTGGTAAGTGTAAGAGTCTTTTATTATTTATACAGCATTCAGCATCGTGATTATTGTCAGACAAGTGGATTTTGCTTCCAGGCAAGCATTTCTGCGCATGTGTCTGCCCGGAGTTCAAGTGAATTTTTGGGCAATTTGTCAAACACTGCACTGAACCTGTTTGTGTCATCGTCTCACAAACTGAAACCAACTCAAGTCCCCAGGGACTATACTCAGATGTGCAGCTATCACGGCACCACAGTCTGTGTAAAGGTACCGATCTGGTACTATTACCTTGTTCCGATCCCTTATGCTGAGCACCAAGCATGAAGGCAGCAGGTCCCATTTTGAAAGTCTTTGGCATGACCCAGCCGGGAATCACGACCTACCTGCTGAAAAGTAGGTGCTCTACCAATTGAGCAAACCATTCGGTAACTTCTTTAGTAGTATTAATTTAGCAATACATTAGCTATAAACCATTTAAGAAATGTAAGTTGAAAACGTCTATTTGTAAAACTGAATGACCAGCTAGACATCAAGTTGAAACGAGTATCCATCTCATCAGAGATCCGTCACGGCATGGTGGCTCATTTGGCTGATGTTTTCCACAGCACTCTGTCCATAGCGTTCAGTTTCATCATCCGCACACTTCCACCCATGATTGTCTTCACTCAATCGATCCATAGTTTTTTCGGTCGCCCTCATACCCCTTGCCCTTTTACTCCACCTTCCATGTATAGTTTCTCAAGATTGTCACCACCTCTTCTGCAATTGTGTCCAAAATAATACAATTTGCAACAAGTTATGTCATTGAACAAGCTGTTCGGGTTTTTAACTTGGTTCAGCACATCTTTATTTGTTTAATGATCCTGCCAGCTTATTTGTAACATCCTCCTCCAGATCCACACCTCGAAAATTTTGATTTTTTTCATGTCATTGTCCAGCTCTCGCAACCATATGTGGCAATCAAGAAAACAAAAGCTGTGACAAATTTACGTGAAACATCCTAATTTTTTCATATCGTTTGAAGGTCCATCATAGCTATTCATACAATGGCCAGTCAACATTTAATTCCCTTGAAGCTTTTATACTTTTTAGTGATGTAGGAACCAAGGAAACAAAAGTCCTTCACGACTTTGAAAGCCTTTCCACCAGCTGTGATGGTCAGTGTTGTTGCATCGCCGGCAACCATTATTTTAGTCTTAATGACATTAAAAAAAGTCAAGCATCTTAACTTTCCATTCGTACTCGCTCACCCAAATCCTGTAGATCTGCCTCGTTTCCGCCATCAGTGTCGTATCAACTGCGTATCAAATCTTACTGTCCTTTGCACCACCTATTCTCACTCCACCTTAATCTATGAATGCGTCAAAGAAACTTACCTTTTCTGCCATGCAAAGAGAGCCATGAGCGCTATGATGCTCCATTGCTCTGGTGGCACCTCTTCCTCTGTACCTTCAAGGGTACTATAGGTACTCGCCACCAGTTTATGAAGGCTCTTCAAGACATCCTCACTTTCAACACTCTGAAAAAAATGAAGATTGAATGTCATTCTTAAAGCTTATGTCTGTCATGTATAAAATGGACAACAGGCTATTTAAACACTTAGCCGGTGATGGGATAATCAACTTGAACCTTTTGATAAAATCGTCTGGTTTTGATCAAATTGGTTTCTTTAAAAAATCTGCTCCCAAGAAGGGCTCACATCTGCTATGCTTCCAAGCTTCGTTGCATAAAGCTAACTTTATTACAAACAACAGCGTTTACAAGGTTGCTATGACTGCAACCTGAAAGAGTGCTCTCATACCAATCTGGATATAATAATAAGTTTCTGTCCCATTGAAAGTCTAAATTAACCTGTTAAAAATGACAAAACAAGCGTTTCTAGTCTAAATGTAAAAGATAAGATCAAGATGCCATTTCGCGCCCCTAGCATGAACTTTAAATCATTTGGTTGGTTTACCACAGTTTTACTGCCGTGACACACCTCCATTGGAGTATTTACGTCAAGAAGCCAACAGCCATTTAATTGACCAGTTGTGCAGCACTGGTTGGAGACCCACCAGGAATCAAACCCATGATACTCAATAGATTGGAAAGCTGAAGATTTATCGACTGTCATGGAGGTCTCTTCCCTGAAACTGAGTACTTACACAGAGGAATGCAACAGCTTGACTTTGGAAACCTTTAATTTCTTTACTTTTCTTCACTGGTACATATTTTTCAAATTTGAAAGCATTGCAAAAAATGTGTCCCAGGTACTATGAATCATACCTGATCTTGTAAAACAGAGAATTCTATTTCAGGGAGTTTTGTAAGATACTCCTCCAATTCTTTTGCCCTGCGTTGGAAGTCCTCCATAAGTTCCTTCATATTCACGGTAGATATGGATATGAAGGATACTAAAAAGAAAAAAAATGTGATCCTTTTATATATTGTGACAAATCATCACCAGTGAAAACAAGGAATTATTTACCAAAGTCAGATTGTATCTATTATTCCACATAAAAAAAAAAAACTTACAGGTACAGTATATGAATGTGTTGATGCAACGTTAGCCAAATGTCTTTCAAATCCATCAAAAAGCATCATAGCAGTAAAAAAATTCATGAAAAATCAGTCCAACGTTGATCAATTTACAGCATTTTGAAATCTCAGGCATATTTCATGCAAATTTTGGATGCTTTATGCAAATTTTGTGATGCTTTATGCAAATTTTGTGGTGCTTTATGCAAATTTTGTGATGCTTTATGCAAATTTGGCATGTTTTATGCAAATTTTGTGATGCTTTACATGGTGACCTTGGTGCTTTCTTTTGTAATTCCTTTGTTTTTAAAATGACTGTCAGAATTCTTTGAATTAGTGCAGCAAATTTTGGACAAAAGTTTTTTGAGACTGCCGAATGCCTGCCAAATCAAATTCTAGCAGGAATAGAATTTTCCATCATTTTCAGTGACTGATATTTAGTAAAGAAATTGAAAGAATTACATGAAGAGTTTGAGTTGTCTGCCCCGTCATACATCACAAGTTTTTAAAATTAAAAACTGAATCAAACTTTAATCAGAAAATAAAAGTGCTTTTTCCAAAATTCAAAAACTGATCTGCTCAGATTGTAATATTTTTGCAACCAATACAGAAATTGCTACAAGTACATAAATGATATATAGACATCATATTGGATGAACACTAATCCTCCACTTAACTAATCCTTTAAAAGTATTGTCAAGAAGGATGGCCTGATTACTTAGACCAGATTTAGTGTTATTGTGGTGGACACTACATTCGAGCGTTTCTGATTGGTCGAAAAATATTTGCACAATCACCGACAAGCAAATCATGTACCAACGTGGAGGTGACTTTACTAGTATATTTTAGATTTATTGGATTTTTCAGATTTCCTCTTTAACTTTTTATGCATCTGAAGTTTTAATATATTCCATTCATTCTTATTGCAGTGCAGTGGATGATATAGTTGTTGTATCAAAATAATTTTGATGAACAGAAATGCGGTAAGTGTATAGATGTTGAAGTCACAAAGGCCTGAATTATCTAACTAATCAATTGTCCTCACAAAGATGACCAGTAAAACTATTAAACAAGAGATAACACTCACCAGGCGCTGGACTGCCAGGCCATGGACAGATCGACTTGTGAGCTGATTTGAGCTTCTCTAATGCTTGTGAACAAGCAGTTGCATCTACAACAATATTAAAAGTGGTATATAACATTTCAATAAATCTCATCAAACAAACTTAACATCAATATTCATGTGACAGCATTATTCAGCTTGCATAGATAAAGTTTGTTTGTTTGATGAGGGCTTAACAGCACCACGACAGCAAGGGTCAAATTGTGCCTGAGAGGTTAGATCATTCCAGAGGTAGGAAGAAAAGAAAACAGGGGAGATTGAGAGAAACACGGAAACTAAAAGCCAGAAAGCTGGGATCGAGAGAGGAAGTGCATGGGTGGAAAAAAAAAGTAGAGTGAGGGGGTGGGAGAGCAGGACTAAATATGGTTGTAGAAGGAAGCATGATGAAGGAAGGAGATAATTTTATCAGGAGGGTTTATCTGGAAGAGCTCGGCTATTGAGTTGTGGGGAGCGAGGGAAGCTCTGAGAAGGTTGTACAGGGGGCAAGCAAGGAGGATGTGGTGGACTGTGAGGGTGCAATGGCAATTGTCACAAGTTTTAAAAATGGCAGGAATATAAAGTCTCCTTTTCAATTGTTACTGTAACTATTCTTACTTATTGCAAAACATGATCTTCCACAAACTTGGCATCATCACTCATGTGAAAGCATTATTCAAGTTGCATAGTTGAGGAGTTTTACACATTTTACAAGTCTCCTTTTCAATTGTTGCTACACCTATTCTTAATATTTGAACAGTTTCAGATGGTAGATCAGTTTTTTTAAATTAATTTGCTTCCAATCCCACCCACTGTTTGTGTTTCACAAGTTTGGAAGAACAATTCAATAAAATAAACAAAGATATTCATGGAATATGAGGCTGTGGTATCACTTCTAGTCTAATACCAGTCATTTCTACACTAATCTATCAGTCTTGAGTGTACATATCTCCCTTAACCCCCAAATTCCCACGCGGTCTTGACAAGACCTATTTGACATGCACTTTTCATAAAAAATATTTTACTGGCCCACAGCAGTGATTCTGGTATTATTTGAAAGAGTTTGAATAGTTCTTTCAGACAATGTAACGTTTTGATGGGGATTATGTTGAAAATGTTTGAAAAAAGATGGGTTGAAATAAAGAAAATTAAAAAAATACACAAAATGTAACAAAAAATGATGTTTTTTTTCAAATACTTACTTGACATACTTCCAGACCTACAGTAGCTTTTGCCTGAAAATCTGTGAATTGAAATCAAAAGAGCAAATAACCCTATCTTTATTTATTCATGAAAATATCATGATTTTATTTTAAGAATGAAAATAAATACCTCACAGTAATAGCAAATACCCCCTTTTTATTTATTCATGCCGATATTTAAGTATAAAAATAAATCTTTACAGTAAGACATACGCAATGTAGTCTAGCGGTAACTTGTGGGATTACTGTGTAAGCGCCTGGATTTGAATACCGCACCGGATGTGCGGCTTTGTTTTTTGCGTGTAATTACAGCGGTGATTAATTTTTTTTTTTTATTGTTATTGCATGTTTTGCTTTGAGAAAATAATTCAGACTGGTATCATTAGAAAGGAAAGTTCACAAACAATCTAAATATGTAGAAATATCCTCCATATTCATTATTCACAAGAAAAAATACAAGCTCAAAAATATTTTGCCTAAAATTTCCAAATTTACTTATTTATGTTGATATTTTCTTCATTTTGACTTTTTAATTAAAAAGTTTATTGTCTTAGCATTCACATAAACCAAACTTGTAAGTGATACAAAACGAAAGGAAAGTTTTGAAAAACAATTTTGGAAAAAAATTCTGAACATTTTTGTTATGTTTTGGACCCCTGGGACTCTTTTGTTGTTATTGGGATTTTCTGAATACTTTCTTTCTTATTTTGTTTCCATACATTTTCCTGCATTGTTTAAAGGAGAAATCTGCCAAAATGTAAAGTGAATTACTCTGGGGTCCCTAAAATACTATTGATACACTTTCTTGCACATGCTGGTACTGGGTAACCTTGGATATAACTGTTCAAATCAATCATAACTATTTCTAATGAAATAAAAAATTTTAAATGACATCAGTTTCAAAAATCAGACCTCTATTTGGGGTTGAAATTAATTATAAAATTTCCCATGGTTCTGTATAAAAGGTTTCAAAACTCTTCCCACAAAATATCGCGACAGAAATAATATTAATGTAGTGAATACATCTTTATATACTTCTCTCTTTCGCAATTAATGTACATTTCATTGCACACATTACATGGAGGATGTTTTTTAGTGCACATATTTACCACATATACTGTTGTTTTCTCAAGAAATCCTTAAAAAAATTTCAAAAATTCTTCCTGCAAAATCCTTATTTTTTCCGCTGTTATAACCGCTGGAATCGTAGATTTTTCCAGTTCCACCTCTATTATTTCAAAAGAAACATGATTTGCTGAAAAGAACAGCCCTCACTTTTGGGCAGAGACTATGGTGCAAAATTATATAGAAAAGTCAACTTAAAGCCCATACATGTTTCTTTCTCCCATTTGTCTGGTAGCCCTGCGTACATAACCTCTTTACAGCTCACACATCTGAGTATATCCACTTCGGTATTCTCCCATCCATAACGTGCACACTGCAAGGGGGATAGTTCAATAGGCTTTGCAAACCATGTGGCAGTCTGGGGTCATAGGTTAAAGAAGAAATATGATAATTTGTATATTCAAGAAAAGTTTTAAATCTTACTTTTCCAATCTATCAAAACAATTGATAAAATATTATTTTAAAGAACGAACTTCAAAACCTCCAGAGTATTGTATTCATTCATAAAAATTATTCCCATCTAAAAATTGTTATGATAATCTATTCTGTTAGTGGTAAATACATTTTTGTCTCACTTCAACTTTAAATATAAAAAACTATTGACACAAACATTTACATAACTTTTTTTTCACTTTAAATTTTAGCAAAATATATGGACATTACATTTACGTTATGAAACTTTTCTTGCACTTTTTATCTAAATACAAAATCAATGGACATCTAGTGACAAATTGGTTTATTTTTTATTGCCTTAAAGAGCTAAGAAAATAATTGTGCATAAAGTATGCAATACATACCATTGAAATAAATCTCCAAAATATCTTGTGTGCGCAATCCATTCTCTTTTTGATATGGAAGGTCTATGAATATATAGGGCTGGTGCAAGATTAGTCCCAAGTTTTTTTAATACTTTAAAGCCTATTTATCATACTTCACTCATCCTCCATTATCATCTACTATAAACAAAATAAAATATTTGTTTGTGCCACTCACAAGGCAGATGGTGCATGAAATATCTGGCAGCAATTATCTATTAATTTGCTGCTAGGTGGCCTTCATTAAACCTTACTCTACCAGCACTTTTTTGAAAATGCGCTTGGGAGGCGGGGCCAAAGATGAGGCACCCAAAACGGCGATATCTCCTTACTTATCGCCAAACGGCGATAAGTAAGGAGAGTAAGGGTAAAGCACAGACTGATTATTGAAGGGTACTCTGTCTTCCGAGCAGCAGAGTCGGGCTTGCTCCGCTTTAGTGACCCAGTGGGCCGCCCACCGGGACCATGCTGCATATATTTTTAATTGGCACACTTGTCGTGGGTTGATTACCCATTAACTTACCAGCACTTTTTAAAACGTGCTAAGAAGACCAAGATGGGGCACCCAAAATGGCGATAATATCACCGCGTGGTACAGTAAAGGTTAAAGGCATTGAAATCATTTTCTTACTTTATTTCATAATGAAATATGATATATCATAGCATTTACACTCAAAGAAAAGATTCAGATCACTGCAGGCCCCAAGTTTCACTTTTTCCGAGGGGTGCTCCACCCTGTCCCTCATTGCCTCCACCCTGCTCCACCCTGTCCCTCATTGCCTCCACCCTGCTCCTTTTCACTAAAGTTCACAAAAACAATACTTTTGAGAACTATTTTGCCTTCTTTTCATGCTGATTAGTTCCATAATATAAAAAGATGCAGGGACACTACTTGTTGTATTGATTACTCCCATCTTCACA
The DNA here is from genome assembly GCA_020152595.1 of Chiridota heheva. Classification (NCBI taxonomy): domain Eukaryota; kingdom Metazoa; phylum Echinodermata; class Holothuroidea; order Apodida; family Chiridotidae; genus Chiridota; species Chiridota heheva. The sequence goes on from JAIGNY010000492.1 coordinate 1,016,412, forward strand.
TTCTAAATGCCTTCAAAGTGCTATTTTGGATCAAGCTAGGGGTTTCCATAATATTTTTGTCAAATTAGCACTTTTGCACTCCAATGTTACCTTCTCATATGAAAAAAACAATGAAACTTCCAAGAGATATTCTACAATGAAATGATAATGATCCTAAACATGAAACATAATTTCATATTTGAAAAATCTTGCAGTTCTTCCCACAAACATAAAATAGTGAAATTTTATCTCTGTGGTGTTTGTAAATCTTGTAAGCCTTGTGTCATATGAAAAAGCCCAGACAAAGGAAAGACCTGGTTAATTGATAGTTAAAAAGCCCTGAAATTTTGTGGTTTGCAGGAAAGTGACATTTCTGACCAGTTTTCAATAGTTTTCCTGAATTATAAAGTCATAACTTCCCTGTGAAGTTATAAATTCCCCCGAACCAAGTTTGGGATTGGGAAGTTTACATGGTCTTTCGCCTGCTCTAGTATCAATCAACCAGTATAGAACCTCTGAGCTACATGTAGGTATTACATAAATTTTCTGCACTATCATTTACTGTATTCATCATTAGCTCAACATAACAGAAATCACCAATAAAAAGGATACAGAGAATGAATCAATTCTCAGCATATAATCTTCCTTGCTTAAAGGTCTTATAGTTGAAACTCTTGGTTTGCTAGGTGAGTTGACGTCCTTGTTTGAGGTTGACTCTTTTTCATTTTCCTTCGGGGAATTATCGGGAACTCTAAAAAAATCACAATAATTAAAGAAATAGCAAAATTATTTAAAAGTTTGACATCAAAATATATAAATGGTATCAAAAAGAATACAGGTACAGTAAAATTGTTCAAGAAAAGATCACTTGATCTGGATGATTATGAAAATGATATCTTCTTAAGTGCTATGTAGTTTGGTTTCATGCACTGTGCTTCCAAGAACTTGTGTGTTCTGTTGTTGTTTGAGGTGTAGGTCTGAATCTGAATAGGTTAAGTCTGCAAAAATCCTTCTGGAGGACGTGAGCGCCAACCGAGCATCTAGTGCATGTCATAGTGTACTTACTTGCTTAGTTACTAGTTACTATGTAGTGTAGTTACTATGCTTCTAAAAGTGGCCGATTCATTCAACCTCACTCAAATGGTGCAGTCACCTACCAGAGATAACAACATTCTTGATCTTGTATTTACTAACAACTCACCAGTTGTTAATTCAGCTGACGTCATACCCGATATAAGTGACCATAATATTGTTGAAGTGACCTTAAACATCTCCCCTCTTTGTAAAAAGTTGCTTAAACATAAAATCTATTAAAGGAAAAAAGCTAACACAGAACGCATAAAAAAAGACCTGTATTAACTTAAACTGCGATATTATTCTAAATTCAATAGTTCATCCATTAATGTTGATGAAAAATGGACTTTCTTTGAAAAGGAAATTAAACTAATTATTGAAGAAGAAAAAAACCTCACAAATTCACCTCAACTAAACTAAATCTACCTTGGTTAACCCATATCCAACGTCGTCTCTGCAAGAAACATAAACTGTTCAAGAGAGCTAAGAAAACTCAACAAATCCATGACTGGAATACATATAAAAGCTTTAGGAAATCTGTCTATAAAAACATCAAAGAAGCTAGAAACAACTTCATCTGTAATAAACTTAAAAATTCCCTAACTGAAAACCGTAAGGCATTTTGGTCCTACATAAAAAGACTTTAAAGTAATTCCGTGGGTGTGTCAGACCTTATGAACAATGGTAAACTTTGTATAGTGACAGTATGACTAAAGCTAACATTCTAAACAACCAGTTTTTCAGCATTTTCACAGAAGAAGATACCTCTCAAATCCCTGTAACTAAACCAATCACCACCAACAAAATAAACCAACTTATAATCACTCCAGAAGGTGTCAAAAAGCAACTGCAAAACCTAAACCCAAACAAAGCCTCAGGTCCCAACCATATACCACCATGGTTCTTAAAAACACATGCGGAAGACCTTTATGAAATCCTAACTGATCTCTTCCAAACCTCTGTAGATAAAGGTACTATCCCAAACAAGTGGTAAGAAGCAAACATATGTAGCATGTTTAAAAAGGTGATAAACAGGACCCAGCTAATTACAGACCAGTCTCTCTCACCTGCGTGTGTAGTAAAATCCTTGAGCATATAATCCACTCACATGTGATGAAATTCCTTGATGAGCGTAATATCTTAACTGATCTCCAACATGGCTTTCGAGCAAAAAGATCAAGTGAAACACAACTTCTCTTAACAATAAATAAAATTTCTAAACAAATTCACCAAAACAGTACCATCTCTATGGCTTTACTCGACTTCTCAAAAGCGTTTGATAAAGTCCCATACCAACGTCTGTTATCCAAGATTTCCGCATATGACATTGATGGAAATCTACTGGCCTGGTTTGCATCCTTCCTCAGCAACCGCATTCAGCGTGTTGTCTGTGATGGCGAAATCTCAAATCCTAAACAAGCTCTATCTGGTGTGCCACAAGGTACTGTTTTAGGTCCTTTACTCTTCCTCTTATATGTCAATGACATCCCTGATAATATAAACAGCATGGTTAGACTGTTTGCTGATGATTGTCTTGTGTATAGAACAATTGATAAATCCTCTGGCCAACAAATCCTCTAAGATGATCTAAATAAACTTAAACAATGGCAAAATAAATGGCAAATGAATTTTAACCCCTCTAAACGCTACATCCTCACAATATCTCCTAAAAAATGCTATAAATCACCAGTTTATACCTTGTGCAACCAGCCGCTAAAACATGTCAACTCCCACCCGTACCTAGGTGTTAAAATTGATAATAAACTCAGATGGGATAAACATATACACAACATCACCAAGAAAGCTAACTCTATACTTGGCCTTTTAAAACGTAACCTCTCAAACTGTCCCACCGACGTTAAATCCACTGCTTATAAAGCTCTAGTCAGGTCAGTACTTGAGTACGCATCTGCAGTCTGGGACGCCCATCACCAGTGCGATGTGGATAAACTTGAATCTATTCAAAGGAGAGCAGCCAGGTTCTGTATGGCAGACTACTCTTATAAATCTAGTGTAAAAAACAAGCTTTATAAATTATATTGGCCCCTGCTTAAAACAAGACGATACAACACCCGGCTACATATGCTATATAAAATCAATAGCAATCTTGTCGCCATCAATAAAGATGAACTTATCCCCACCGTTAGAACTAATACAAGAAATAATCATGACCTTAATTTCCAGGTTCCCTATGCTAAAAAGAATGTATATAAACACTCTTTCTTCCCTCACACACTAAAGGATTGGAATGCTTTACCGTCAGACATTGTTCATGCACTAAGTCTCAACTGTTCAAAGCTAAACTTACTAACACCTGTATTGCCAACTAGTTTTTTTTATATTATTTTTTACTCATACTTTTTACGCTCGGTTGGCGTTCATGTCCTCTTGAAGGATTTTTGCCGACTTAACCGATTCAGATTCAAGCAAACTCTGTACTTGGCCTATTAAGACGTACAGTAACCTCTCAAACTGTCCCACTGACGCTAAAACCACTGCATATAAAGCTCTAGTTAGGCCAGTACTTGAGTATGCATCAGCAGTTTGGAACCTCCATCACCAGTGCGATGTAGATAAGCTTGAATCAATTCAACGGAGAGCAGCCAGGTTCTGTATGGCAGACTACTCTTATAAATCCAGGGTCACTAGCATGCTTCATAAATTAGATTGGCCCCTGCTAATAATAAGAAGAAGGAGCACCCATCTAAAAATGCTATATAAAATCAATAAGTCTTGTCGCCATTGATAATGATAACCTGATCCCAAACGCAAGAATTAATACAAGAAATAACCATGAGCTGATTTTCCACATTCCTGATGCTAAAAAGAATGTTTAAAAATACTCCTTCTTTCCTCAAACACTAAAAGAATGGAATGTTTTACCATCGGACATTGTACATGCACCAAGTCTCAACTGTTTCAAAGCTAAACTTAGCCTAAGCTTGTTAATTGATTTATTATCATAATTTTTGTTCTCATACTTTTGCTATGCTCGGTTGGCATTCACATCCTCTAGAAAGATTTTTGCCAACTGAAGCAATTCAGATTCAGATACATCAACTTCTCTCCACAAAATTTGCTGATCTATTCTGGCATAGGAAGTTTCCCACTGAAAATTTTAAATGCCTGCAGAAGCAAAATTAAAACTTGGTTAGGCCTAAAATTTATGATGCAGGTACCTATTTGAAAATTCACATATGCCTCCAACAATCTCAAATTGATTTGAAAATATATATGAATAATTTGTCGTTTTCCTATGGGAGTGTGGTATTGGTAGCTTCACTTTACCTCAATTCGCGAAATTGGTATACTAAAAATGTGCTTAAAATTTAATTATGTACGTACGCGTTTTCTGCTGGTTTTTTTCTCAAGAAGGAAGACAAAAGAGATCTTATTTTCCGCGGTTTTCTAGAAACAAATTCTTGAGTTTCCATTTTATCTTCTTATGGCTTCTAATAATCGAAAAAAATATGCCTAATTCTTCCAATCTTGAGACGAAAATCCTGTATAATTAAATCTGAAACCGAAACTCGGCGAAAGTGGTACCTAACTAATCCAAATTCCAAAGTAATCCTCGTGAGTTCGGTTTCACCAGGTCCGGGCGACAGGTATCTAACGAGTGTTTCTCAACTGGTTAGTGAAACGGACATGGACAATCGCTATATACCCTTCATAGGCATAAATGGGGAATAGTATATACAAGTGCAAAAGGACACTTTTCTTCCTTAAAAATGACACTTTTTAAAGGAAAGCGGGGCACGCCGGAAGTTCCGCCGCCTCTGGAGGTGCGACACCCCCATCAATAAAATTTATGTTGATTAGAAGCGTCCGAAACTTTCCGCATAAAAATTAGGAAATGATAGGGCTGTGTCATGATGAAAAGCCTCTGAAAATCCTAAAATCATGGAGGCTTCCAAAGGATTTGCCCACCAAACCCCACATTAGATTAACTATGGGGAAACAAAACAATATATACTAGTTAGCAAAACAAATCAAACAGCATGCTCAAATAAGAATGATAAGTGAAAAGCTGCAAATTTTCACATAACATCCACTTAAAGATTTCAAAAATCATTTAGTTTAATGCAGCTTAGATTTCATGGCAGCATGAAAATGTTCGCAGAGCTTATGGGGTCTCCATTCCATTAGCCCCTACCAGGGTTTAATCCGAGGCCCCTAAACCCTATGCCACAAAGCAACACGTCAAATTTCTTTATTCATCAACCTTCATCGTCATCAACCTTCATCCTCCTCCCCCATCCCCCACACTTAACAAAATCTACACCAAAACCTTATCTGGTGAGACAAAATGACTAAAACCAACCAATAACGTTTCCAGTAATGCACAACTCATGCATGAAGGGTTTTTTTTTTTTTTTCGCTGCCTACAGTACTGCATTGTTGAAATGTTCAGAAGAACTTTCAGCCTAAAACCATCAAATTGTAACAAATCATCACCACTCCATGCAAAACTCCCAAAACAAAAATTGTTCTTCTTTTTTTAAGGTACTCCAGCTTTCAGCAGAGTGGAGGAGGGGGAGGATTGAGGGGCCCGGTGTGAGTGAGGGAGGCTGGGGAGGAAGGCAGCAGAAAACTGTATGATTGAAAGAAGTATAGTAAAAATTTTGTTGCATTTCGTTGAGTCATAAATTCACCCAACTGGCTATCGGGTTCCCTCTCCAAAGAATGTATCACTATATATATTTTTTTAAAGAACACATCATTTGCACCTTAAATTTTTCGTAAGCAAAATCTGATAAAACACCCGTGGTAAACTAGGTACATGTAATATAAATAAACTAAAACAAAAAAAGCACAATAAGATGACAATGAAAGATGGATGATTACAAATTTCAATGAATATGTGGCAGCTTTTGAAATTTGATCAGCCAGATTGGTCATCTACATCGTTAATTTCTAACATAAAATTAAAAGCCCTATAAAACGCTGGAAATTTCCGTATGAAACTTCTAAGGGCTTCTCTATGTCACTTTATCTTAAAATTTGTAATATACATTCGAAAATAATCAGTTGAAAATTTCCATCAATCAGTGTCTGATTTAGAATATCGAAATACGTCCTGTAAAATTTGAATTTCAAAATACTGACAAGGAAGGCATCTGATTTTGAATTACCCTATATTCAACGAATTAAGCACCCCTACTCTAAAAGCGCCCACCCAACTTTTTTGACTGATAACAGAATTTATTTAAAAAATTTGAAGACTTAAAATATTCAAGTTTTGTTACATTCTTTGCTTCAAGTGTCTCACGCTCGCGATGTTTTTGTGGTGGTTAATTATGGGGCTAGTATACAACAGTTCACTGTATATGGACAATGCAGTTCCAATAGCACACTATACAGCCCTGAGTATGGGCGCTGATTAGAAGAAACGCCGGGCCTAACATGTGGTGCAATTCTATTTTCGTAAGCCCCCAGGGTGGTTATTACATCAAACATTGTAATTAAAATACTTCACTTGATGCACACAGAAAGCAACAAAGACATATATTAACAATTTCAATAAATAATCTTGTATTATTATATTGAAAGGGAGTGCACAGCATCTTTGACAACTGATTGTGAATATATGTAGGCCTTAAGTACAAAATAACAAAACTAGAAATTCAACAGCTTCTGCTATTTAAACCTAAAATGACATCAAGAAGTCTTTGGCTTTCCATGTTAGATAGAAAATTACACAAACCATAGAAAAGCCAGGGGCGTAGGCTGGTCTGAGCCTGGGGGACAGGTGCAAATTTCAGGAAAGTGGAAATCAATTTTGGTGAGCGATCGCACGCGTAAGGTGGACAATGGGGGTCTTGAAAAAAGTAGTAAATTCGTCATACAAATAATTTGTAGTCCAAACAAAAATAATTTGGGTTGCTGTGGAGCTCTAAAATTATTTTTTATTCAATACGTATGCCATCATAAATGATGGCAATTTTTCTCAGTATCAGTATCTACTTTCGCTCATTTTTACTTAGGATATTGGCCTAATTTCCATGCCTACCTTACCTTAACTTCTCACCCTCCCTTATGCCATTCAAAATTAACCATTGTAAGTTATTGTTGTTTTTTAAATTAGGTTAACAAATCTAATATTGGAAAGTCTGGGGAGAGGGGAGGGAAGTACAAATTGAGGAAAGAAAATAACACAAAATTTGTAGATTTTATTACACAAATTTGTTCCCACAGTTTTGTCCAAGATTATAGCTCCCCAGTCAGGTAGGCTATTCTCTAGTCAGAAAGGTGGGGTAGGGAGGTAATTTTAGTCAGGGATGATATTCATCCCTTCTTTAGTTTTAATTCAGTTAATTAGCTATCTTTTGTGAGGGCTTTTTGACATTGAAAAAGTTGATTAGAATCATGTTACACAAAATAACAAGAAATACATTAACATCTTTATTTAGGTATTATTTACTTTATTTTATTAAGGTTGCATTTCCTATTATCAAGCTTTTTAAATACTGACAAGGAAGGTGTCTGATCTAATTAAGATACTTCACTTGATGCACTAAAAAAGCAAGAAAGACATATATCAACAATTAAATAAATAATATTTATTATTTTACTGAGCAGGAGTTCCCAGCATCTTGGACAACTGGTTGAATATACACCAAGTACAAAATAACAAAAATTTGTTGAAAGAAAAAGAGTCAACAGCTACTTCTACTCAAACTCAAAATGTGACAAGAAGTCTTTGGCTTTCCAATAGTTTAACAGAAAATGACAAACCACAAAGAAGAACTGTGCAGGTTGTAAGGTTTAAGCCAAAAAAATGTGTATCCTATACACAGGTTGTTGTAAGAGATTTCAGTTGGAGAAGCAAAACATGATTAGGGAAGGGGAGAGGGGGGAAATGTTAACATCTTTTTCATTATACATATAATTCAATACAATAAACAATGATTATATATATATATTTTGTATTATTATTATTATTATTATAATTATTATTATTATTATTATTTATTACTATTATTATTATTATTATTATTATTATTATTATTATTATTATTATTATTATTATTATTATTATTATTATTATTATTATTATTATTATTATTATTATTATTATTATTATTATTATTATTATTATTATTATCATCATTATTATTATTATTATTATTATTATTATTATTATCAATATTTTATTATTATCAATATAAAATTTATTTTATATTTTATTTTATTTATTTATTTTATTTTTATTTTATTTAGAAGCCCAACTTCTAATACTATCATTTTTGCACCTTTTAGTTTAAGCTATCTAAATGAGCATCAGTCAAGATTTACAAATTTAAAAATAAAGACAAACTATTTTTTTTTTTTTCAATACAGACAAGTATATAAATGTGCAAAAATGAAACATGGGAAAAGTCTAGCACTTCATTTAAATGCACTGAGTACATCATTTTCCCAGGGCAAAAAATAAATAAAAAATCAGACAACACAGAGAACTGGAGTTTTAAAAATTGTCATGTGATCTTTGCTTGCAATATGTTGAGCACTGGTACCAGCTTTGTTGGGGAATCAACCTGCAGTAGATTGATGCCGTCTCCTTAATTAATGTACTCTCATCCTTTTCTTTTTTTCTTCACGAAAAATAAAATCAATATCAAAGTCCCAGGGTCATCAGTGAAGTAGGTAGGTAGGTAATGACTGGTGCTCATTTAGATAGCACAAACTGTTGTTCCAAAATACATAACTACCATGAAGAAATAAATGACAAAAAAGCATAATTATTTGGACGTTCTATCAACGTTTAACGATTGCAATAAGCTGTAAATAATGGTATGCATTCAATTGAATTATGACTTCCTCTCAGTAAAGGAGGGGGCAAACAACTATTAAAATATTCATACCAATAGACACTAAGTTCTCAATAGAAAAAAATAAAGAAAGAAAATTTTCATATGAGGTAAAAGACAACTAAAATGCATCCCTTTTTTTTTTTATCTACAGATGTGTTCCTTCATACCTTAGCAGTCACTTAACACTGTAGCTTTTCCTCCAGAATTCCATTGTAATATTTCTTAGTTAATTCATCATCTTCATCATTTGAAGACTGTGAATATAATGTCTTTTGAATAAAACACCTTTATCAAAGACATTTCGTCTTAAGCTACAAGCATCTATTCATTAACAAGTCTTCTCTCTCTCTGCAAAATATTGTGGCTGAATATGCCATCTTTGAAATGCAGGTATATTTCATCTTAGGAAACATGTTGTAGAATCACAATCATGTTTCACTGGATCATAAACATGTTGTATGATCATGTACATGTTTCACTGGATCATAAACATGGTCATAAACATCCACATTTATGTTTCCCTCTTTGGTACTGTTGCAGCCATTTTATCATGATGATAATGGCACATGTCATAAAGATGTTCTGCACTGCAAGAGGCTGCATCCTGATAAGGGCAAGATATTTCATCAAGATCCGACAATGAGTAAATTCTGTTGACTGCCAGTCCCTTCTGATGTGCATGTCACTTCAAGGCTTCCATCCCTAAGAAAATGACAACAAAACCAAAATTGAGTATTTCTAATACAGTCATGATAATCAAATAAAAATGTTAAAATAAATATACATTTACCTACATATACCTGTCCAGTGCCATGTCCTGTTGAGGCTCTGGCTGTCATGATCCTCTACCAGCTCTACCTACTGCCAGTAATTAAATGCTGTACTTAATTATTTATTACTATTTTTGCTACCTTTAAATTAGAACAATAAAACTGTTTTTGTAAATTAAAAGGAGGGAGGTGTCTCCAGCTAAACAAGAAATGTCATCAATAAACAGATAAACAACAACAACATAATAAATAAGAATATGTGTTTTATATAACTTTTTGTCCCTGACACCATCTTCATATGAGTTTCTTAAATGTGTTCTGGTTGTAATGAGAGTATCTTAATTTTGTTTTGTAAAAAACTATTCTACGGCTAAAAATCTTTCCAAACCTTTCCAAAAAATAGTATTACCTCTTAAAGTGGAATGTGGCAGAAACCCTTCCATTTTTCAAATCCTCTTCTTCTAGAGAATTAAAAACAATCTGTTGAAGGAAGGGGAAATAAATCAAGCAAAAAATCTTTCATCAAATTACCTCAAAGCTATGCTTCCTTGATGATTGATAGCTGCCTTATAAACAAATATAATGTATCTGGTCCCCAGGGTTTAAGTCCAAATGGCTTACAAGACAGTTAATGGGCAACAAAAGATTTCATACTACCCTTCAATCCAGGATACAACCTTACAATGAAAAATGCTCCAACTTCAAAGGTCTTTTACAAGGGTAGTGATTTATGTTTATGATTATGGAACATAATTGTCATGATGAATCACACTGGCAATCAACTGCAATCAATATTTCAGTATGAAGCAGGTAGTATTTTCAAACATGGGTAGAACCCTGCTGATGACCTCTTATCTTAATTTTGTTGCTTTTCAGACGACAAAGCCCAGATTTATGGATACGGTTCCAGTTTGTGAAATACATTTTATGTTTTTGAGGAAATTATTGGAGAGAGACAAATATTTGCCCCCATTTGAAAAATTCTCCTGTGCCCTAAAAGAATTACAACCCATGGTTTATGTCTATGGATGTGTAACAAATTTCACATTTCTATAGAAACTCAAATCATTTATATTGATAATTTTGAAATATCTTGGTTTGTTTAAAGCACATGGGCACTTTGATGTCTCAGTACAATGTAATGCATGTGTACACCAGGAAGACAATGTCTTTATTCCCTTTATCCCATCAACCATCAAGTTTGAGAATTATTCAAGGTAATTAGTATTACAGCATGCTAAACAAAAGCTGTCTAATTGATAGCATGTTAAACTACAACAGTAAATACCATCATGGCTCGCATGCCTATGCAAATTGACACACATATGACCAGCCCAATATAAAAATGGCATACCATCTTATGTACAGTCCCACATGGCATCCCACCATTTGTCCCACTTGGCATCCCACCATATGTCCCACATGGTATCCCCACCATATCTTCCATATGGCATCCCATCATATGTCCCATTAAATCCCACCAAATGTCCTACATGGCATCCCTCCCATGTCCCACATGGCATCCCATCTATGTCATGCATGGCATCCAACCCGATGTCCCACTTCATGTCCCACATGACATCCCATCCGACATCCCACAAAATATTGGAAAAGTATATCATCTTACACCCCGGATGACCAGCCAACCACACGGACTTAATCGCCATAACACTGGTTCCCATTAGGCTTCGCATGCTCACCAAAAAGCAGTTTCTAATGTATAGAGAGCGCTTACCTTGCCTATAGAGATTTCTTTACTGTCTGCTTTGTACAGTAGATCTAGTGCTATTGATGTCACATCTGGCAAGATTCTGAAGGTCTGGTGTCTCTTCACAGGGAGGTAGGTGCCTCTTTGCACGATGGTAAAATCACTGTTTTCTCTCTCTGCATTAGCCACCTGAAAGAAAGAAAGATAAGAAACTCTGATATCTCTGACAAATTTCAGATTTAAATTTAAGTGGTTTTTGATATGCTTCACCAAATGTCAAATTTGACTCAAAATTTTCATAATCTTAAGAAAACATTTTACTTAGTTATCAGAAAGAAAAAAAAAACTTACACAATGCTAATTTCATATGCAACATTAATTAAGGTTTAACATAATTAATGAGATAATTTGTTTAAAAAATGCAGTTTCTCTGTCCAAAATAATTTTCACTTTGCTTTTTTAAATTGGAGATAAACTTATTTATTTTATAGGTTAGTAATTACTATAAAGATCTCAAGAACATTTTCATGGATTAACTTTGACATCAAACCTATATCAGTGCACAGCATAAGGCAATAACAGAGGGTGTAAAATAATCTCTACTTCCAATAGAGGGCATCGCTGTCGTAAGTTACACTGCAATAAATGTGTATCAACCTTCAAGATGCAATTTCCCACATGAAGTTAAATAAAAGTTTCTTTTTACAGTTACAGCCTCTTATTTGTACAAAAAACTCTGCTGCATTGTGAAAAATGCCTAAAATTTGTACCTTTACCTTGACAATGACATCATGAGCAATGGTTGGTATACTGAGATCCTCTGGTTTCAATGTTTCATTTCTACAAGCTAGAATGGCAGCCTAAGGAGACAAAATAAGGGGAATTAAATAACTACTTTGTTTCTACATTAACCAGAATCACAAAATCCACACTGAGGAGTGTCACAGTTTGTAACTTCCTGGTAAATCCCAACACTCTGCACAATACATCCCTTCAATAAAACTTTTTCTCCAATTAAACAATATGTCCCTTTTCCCACTTGCAATCATTTAACAAATCATTTCCTTTAAGGTTTATGGATTTGTAGAGGTAACATTAGCTAAGTCATTAAAAGATTTTGAGTCTTTACCTATCCCCAGTCAAATTCTAGCAGGAACACTTTCCCACCTTCTTCAGTTTTAGACATTTGAAACAGAAATTTAAAGAAAGTACATCAAATATTTTAAGCTATCCATCCAGTCACACATCACAAACTAGGCATAAACCAGACATCACAAACGATACAAATCCCCTCACTACTAATAACATGCTTTCTACCATATGTCACAACTGCCATCCCAACTTCTGTTTCACATGATGTCCCATCCTACATCCCTTCCTACAGGAAATCCAGATACAGGAAATCCAGATACCATTCCACCACATGACCCATATGCCCTCATATCTGCAATCAAGGTGACATCCCACCATGTGCCTTGCCATCCTGTCCCACATACCATGCCACCCTGTCCAACATGACATCCCTCCCTGTACCATGTGCCATCCTGCCCTGTACCATGTGCTATTCCTCCCTGTACCATGTGCTATCCCCTGTCCTACAGACCATAACATCCTATCCATATACTATCCCACCCTGTCCCATATGCCACTCCACCTGAATCCCTATGACATTCCATTACATGCCATCCTGTCCCACATGTCATGCCAACCTGTCCCCCATGCCATCCCACCTTGTCCCACATGTCACCCCAGCCTGTCATACATGCCATGACACCACCTTGTTTTACATTCCTTGGCACCCTGTCCCACATGCCACCTTGTCCCACATGCCAGCCCACCCTCCCACATTTCATCCCATCCTATCCCCCATTCCATCCCAATCCCTAAATCTACCAATTATTCTGCCATCTTCCACCCAACATTCTTTCCTCTAACTCTAATCCCTTCACTAATATTAACCCAACATGCCCCATTCACCTACCATCGCCTTCACTCACCATTATCAATTCTAAGGCTTACTCCATTCCCCAACATGCCATCCCTCCTCATTCACCTATCATCATCCATTCACCTACTACCCCAGCCCACCTTTTGCCATCCACTCATCTACCAAATATACTCTTAACAAAATATACTCTTAACCAACTCATCATTCCAACCTTCACTATAACCTCCCCTCCCCCACTCACTCTATTTCACCACAGCTCCACCCCCACCCTTAACTTAAATCTGACACTTGCAATAAAAACATGATGAACTTTTTTCCCCTTATAAACCAGATTGGGTTGGCTGATCTATGTACCAAATCAGAATGAAACTTCATTGCAGATTAATTTGGAGATTACCATAAGTCAATTATGTTTCCAAGTTTCCAAGACACTTAATTATAAATTCTATTGAGTCGTCAGTTTTAATATTCTGCATTTTTTTTTCATGCCAGAACAAATTCTTTACTTGCTATTCAGTCTGGAATGCTATTTTTATTTATTTTTTGGCTATTAATCCTCAATACACTTAATTCTAAATTCTATTGAGTCGTCAGCTCTATTGTTCTGCTTTTTTTCATGCCAGAACAAATCCTTTAATTGCTTTTCAAGTCTGGCATGCATTTGTTCTCCTTTATATCGATTTCTTTTCATAAACATAGTTGTAATTCCTTTCCGAGGGCAGAAATCTTTTGTTCCCCAGTAGCTGAACAATGCATGAGGTCAGAGGGCCAAGGATTCAGATGAACAGATGGACAAACAGACGGTAATATGCTATATCCCATCTTCACCAACTTCGTTGGAGAGGGGGTAATTAAACATTAATCAGACTTTGATCAGCAATAACTCAAAACTAAAAGTGATTTTCAAAACTCATAAACTGATCTGCTTAGATTTTAAAAGTCATTTTACTAATGTAGAAATTGCTAAACCTTTTATCATCAGGGGTCAAAATATTTGCCATTATTCCACAAAATAGTCCATCTCCTATTTCACTATTCCCTTTATTTTTATTCTGAAAACCAACAATAAAACAGATAATGAGTTTAATTAACAAAAGAAACAATGACATATGTGCTTCACTTTATTTAGTACAACCATTTCAAAATGGCTACCATAGTAGCGACTTCAGCTTTAGTATTAGTTATTTTTTGGATGACATTACATGGAGCCAACCAAAAATACTTAGGGAGAATGTTACTATCCACTCAAAAGTAAAGGGGACACTGATTTACCGGCTGTGAAAGCAAAATTTTGAGGAGAAAAAAAAGTTATAAAAAGTATCACTCCCGATTTATTGAACCATATAACACGACACAATGTAGTATAATATACTGTTTTGTATTAATTTTTTTCGCATTCAGTGTCGTGCCGATACTAACATGCAACGAACAACAATTATTTTTTATGTAACGTTACTAGACCATACTAAGTCCAATATACATTGTGTGGATCGAGAAAATTTGGCCGTGAAACACCAAAAAATTGGCCGTATACCTGTCTACTGTCACAACGATTGAACAGATCAAGAAATGTTGGCTGTGAAACACCAAAAGATTGGCCGTATACCTGAATACTGTCATAACGATTATGCAAATCGAGAAAATTTGGCCGTGAAACTTTCAAAAACTGGCTGTATATTGTCACAACGATCTGGCAGCCTAATAAAAGACATTTGCATCCAATTTTTGTGCACTATCTCAGCGAAATACTGAAAAAGATTGACTTGGTATTCCATTTGAGATTTTACTATTCTCGGAATAGTGTAAATTTTACCCCCTGTTCATCTGTATGTACATACAATAAAATTACACCGCTAAGCGTAGCGGGGATATTTACGAGATTTATACTTACATTCCATGCTATAAATATGCAATCTGGTCACATGAGCTGATTCTAACGCACTTCTAACCGGCCCTAAAAACGTAGTAACCAGCCAAGCCCTGACCTCCATAATACCTCCCTACTATCCCTCACTCAACATTCCACAGAGGCCTGAATGAGAGGGGAGGCGGGCGGGATGCGGGATGCATGGAAGGTAAGTATAACTCTCGTAAATCGGTGAAAATCTGACGGGTGGAAACTTCGTTCCTCACACCAGGTGGGAGCATCCGCACCACCACCAAAGGGGGTGGCCACTGACTAAACGTGTAAAGCGGAGGTACTGAATGACACCATCTGCAATCCAGAAAAGACTGCTGACTGTGAGCAAAGTTTGTTTAAACTTTACTAACTAAAAACCAATGGCTAGCGAATTAAAAAGGCAGGCCATTAATATAAAATGTATACAAAAAGGGCTGCCGCCCGTGTAAGGCTATGTAGCTGTAAGACGGTTTTGGGTCGTAAGACCGCGGAGCCGTACGACATAGTCGCCGGCACCCAAGCGGTGTCTAAAAACTGTAGCAGTTGCGGAACCGCGTAGCTCCAGGCCACACCTATCAACAGCGAAACTTGTCTATGAAGTTGACTGGAAAAAGGTGTTAACGTACTACGTATAGTAACAACCTTTGAACTGCGGAGCCTACGGCTACGGGTGTGGAGAAAACTAATACCATATGTCTGAGCGGGTAGTTAAGTAACAGGCCGTAAAGCCGCATGAAAACTGCTTTAAGAAGGTGCTAAAGTATGGAATGAACTATACGTGCCGTTGTTGTGAATAGCTAACCCAAACGTGGGGTTGTCTATCAAAAGGCCACCTATTGTCAAAAAAAGTATCCTTCATGGAGTTAGTATTAACAGGGGTAACGTACTCACGCCAACCGTATGAGTCGTAAACCATAGCACTGGGGTAGAAATCACGAAAGAGTTGACGTCCTGTGTATACTACACGGACCGTTATTTTCATTAAACACCCTTCACCACGGAGCTGAGAAGCGTGTGGCTACTGGGGGGACTTACGCTGTACAAAGTATGTAACCCCGTTAAGTATAATATAGAGCCGCTATGGGTCTACAAAGGCGTCAGCATGACAAGTAAAATCCACTAGTTATCCGCCAAGTTTGTCTCTGTTCACCACGGAGCAATAAGCTAGTGGCTACCTAAGGGGGACAACTGGTACGTGTCCCTAACGTAATAGCTATCAGTACAAAAGAACCGTCTAGGCCTACGATAGCATTAACGTACTACATCTGTAACATGAGTCGTTACCTCAGTATACTTCTATTCACTACGGGGCCACCGAGTAAGTGGCTACGCGTAGGGAAGTTGTACTCAGTACGCGTTCCTGTTGAGAATAGCTAAAAATATACTGGGGCCGTATGGAATACGGAGGAGTTCACGTGCTACGCAAGCTATACGAGTCATAAGCTTAGTTTGTTTCATCACGGAGCTACGAAACTGGTAGCTGCATGGGGAAGAGGGGACTACCGTAGTACTCAGTACGTGTCCCGAAAAGAAAAACGGACGCGGAACTCTGTAGCGCATGGCTACTGGTCCTCTACCACACAGCTGCGCTGCTGGTGTAGGCCGTTAACTCCGTTTGTATCTATCACTACGAAGCAGCGTAGCCGGTGGCTACGCGTGGGGGACTGCCGTCGAACGCTAAAGGCGTTCCTGTAAAAAAGACGACCGCGGAACACTGCGCAATATCCCGAAGTTCAGTTACCTGGGTTTATCGTACGTTGTACGTAAACCGCCTCAATATCTGTATAATTTGAGCGGAATGTCTCGTTCGACGCAAAAATCATATTCAGAGTAGTTTGAACGGTCGTGAAACTACCTGCTCGTAACCTGAGCAAGCGCTTACACGCGACGCATCCTGGGAGCGTAACGTACCGACAAACGGGGACTCGTCCTCGTGTTCATGATACTGGTGAAAATTATTGCGGAACCGTGACGTTCAACGCGGAAATCTCACCAAGGCAGCTCACATGGGCGTGGAGAAGGAATAGCTCTCCTAAGATTGTTACTATCACCTGACCACGTAGCTAAGAAGCTAAAGGGTCTACTCTCGGGTGTGACGTTCGTTGTACATTACCTCGCTGCAGAACTGTGCAGCCAAACGGATCCAAACGTCATCCCATGACCCTTACGGAGCCGCCGAGCTGTTTTAAGACCCCTACGAGGCTGTAAAAACGAGCCATGGGGCCGTATGGAACCGATCACTGGAACCGTACAGACCCCCATGGACCCGTGCAAGTAATCCAATGGCTCTACAACTAGCCATAAAGAAGGTTACTAACTCACGTATAACCCCGTAGGGCGCCGCCTCTTGTGGGCCTACCAGTCCCTTCGCGGAACCATGGTCCACAACGGTGTACACGGGCTTGATCATGTCCATAACACCGAGCGTAACATAAGAAGCGTTTACATGCGACGCATCGCAGGACATCTAAGGCGCTTATCCTGCCGGTCCCTTCACGGAACCGTGGTCCACAGTGGTGTACATGGGTTTGATCATGTCGATAACAACAGAGTGCAACTTAAGAAGCGTTTACATGCAACGCATCGCAGGACATTAGGGACCTACCCTCCGTGTCGATGATATAGGTGAAAAACATAACGGAACTGTAATGTTCAACGCGGAAAATCTTACTGAGGCAGTCTACATGGCCGTGGAACAGCGTAGCTAATAGCTACAGAGACAAGAAAAAAATAGCTCTCGTGATGCTATACTTCTCGTAAAGATTGTCACCTATCACCTGACCAAGTAGCTTCTTAGCTAGCGGGCTCAATTTCTGGGTTCATCGTACAGTGTACGTTATCCCGTTGCAAAACTCTGAAGTCGTACGGGCCCGTACGGTCTAAAGAAGCGTTTGCGTGCTGTGCATAGTGGGACCTCTTAGATGCATAACGTACCGGCACTCGGAGGCCTGTCCTCCGTGCCTATGATAATGGTAAAAATTATTGCGAAACTGTAACGTTCAACGCGGATAATCGTATTAATGGTGTTCACATGATCGTGGAAGTGCATAGCTAATGGCTACAGAACCAAGAAGAGAATAGCTCTCACGGTGCTATACTTCTTGTGAAGATTATCACTAGTCACCTGGCCACATAGCTTCGTAGCTAGTGGGTGTATATCCAGGTAAATCGTACGGTGTACGATATCCCGTTACAAAACTACGCAGCCGTACGCATCCGATCACTGGAGCTGCACTTTCTTGGTCCCACCTTGAACATACCGGCCGCCATGGAGCCTGTGCTCCGACCACGCTGCTTGAACCCAATCGCTACAAAGAGTACAAAGAATGGACTTGCAGCATAATCTGCACGCATAACGCGTGAGATGGATGTCACCAGAGCGTAAATCAAAGAAGTGTTAGCACGCTACGCTGGGACATCATGGGTGTGTAAAGCATCGACACTCGGGGACCTGTCCTCCATGTCTATGATACTGGTGAAAATAATTAAGAAACTGTGACGTTCAACGCAGACAATCCTAATTGCGTTCACACATGCCGTGGAACTGCGTAGCTAAAGGCTACAGGACCAAGAAGAAAATAGCTGTCGTGATGCTATACTTCTTGTAAAGAATGTCATCTGTCATCTGTCACCTGACCACGTAGCTTAGTAGCTAGTGGGTGTATAACCAGGTTAACCGTGCAGTGTACGTTATCCCGTTAAAAATACGTTCCGCTCACTGGAGCCGTCCAATGGAATCAAACAGACCCGTAAACTCAGGCCGTGGAACCGGATGGAACCGTAACCGTCTGGATCACCGTCCAATGGAACCGTGCGGACCCGTAAACACGGGCCGCGGAACCGTATGGACCCATAAACACGGACTGTGGAACCGTACAGACCCGTAAACATGGGCCGTGGAACCGTATGAAACCGTCCATGGCACCGTACCGACCGGTAAACACGGGCCGCGGAACCGTATGGATCTTGGAATCGTATGGAACCGTCCAATGGAACCACCCGAAACCGGTAAACACAGGCTGCGGAGTCGTATGGAACCGTCCAATGGAACCGTCCGGTCCCGTAAACACGAGCCGCGGAACCGTATGGATCTTAGAACCGTATGGAACTGTCCAATGGAACCGCCCAAAACCCGTAAACACGGACTGCGAAATCGTATGGAACCGTCCGGTACCGTAAACACGGGCCGCGGAACCGTATGGATCTCAAAACCGTCCAATGGAACCGCCCAAAACCCGTAAACACTGGCTGCGGAACCGTATGGAACAGTCCAATGGAACCGTCCGGTCCCGTAAACACGGGCCGCGGAATCGTATGGATCTCGGAACCGTCCAATGGAACCGCCCAAAACCCGGAAACATGGGCTGCGGACCGTATGGAACCGTCCAATGGAACCGTCTGGTCCCGTAAACACAGGCCGCGGAACTGTATGAAACTCGGAACCGTATGGAACCGTCCAATGGAACCGCCCAAAACCCGAAACACGGGCTGCGGAACCATATGGAACCGTCCAACGGAACTGTACTAGCCCGTAAACACGGGTCTTATCTTTCTCTCTTCAACTTTAGGTGACGCAACGCCCCTAAGAGGTTATCTTAGCAACTTAAACTTGAAGCAGCACGTTATGAAAAAATGCAGGTCTGCATTTGTAAATTTGTACAACATTAATAAAATAAGAAATATGTTGACAAACAGTGCAACAGAGACCCTAATTCATTTATTGGTTCATTCACACATTGACAACTGCAACTCTCTCTTGGCTGGTATGCCACATTGCTTAATTCAAAATGTCCAAAAAATACAGAATTTTGCAGCATGGTTGTAACTAACTTAAACAAATATTGCCATATTACTCCCTAGTTATATTCACTACATTGGTTACCAGTTGAAATGCGTATAAGATATAAGATACTTGTTCTTTTTTTTAAATGTATCCATAAAATGGCCTTAAAATATCTTCAAAACTTAATAATTTCATCAAACACTACTTATTATCTAAGAAACAGATCCGCAGTCTGGCTTAATGTACCCAATATTTCATGTATTACTCTTGGGGGTAGGGCATTCTGCAGACTCGGCCCACTTTGGTGGAATGATTTCCCACTTCAAATAAGAAAAATCAATTGTCTTCACGTGTTTCTGAAATCAATCAAAACACATTTGTTCATGGTTTATTTTAGTAATTAAGTATGTATTGTATTCATGTTATTCTTTGTAAAGCGTTTTTGAATATGCTTGTATAGAAAGGACGCTATATAAATGTATTAATATTTATTTATTTATTTATATCTTATCTCTCTCTCTTACCTTTTCAAGTCTGGGTGGCGCAATGCCAGGAAGAGGTTATCTTCTCTCTCTCTGAAGTTTTTTTTAACTGTAGGTGGCGTTCACTTGGAACGTCACGTAGGGCGCAACGCCACTGAGTTAATCAGAGGTTATCTTATCTCTCTTACCTTTTCAATTCTAGGTGGCGCAACGCCACGAAAAGGTTATCTTATCTCTCTCTTAGCTTTTTAACTCTAGGTGGCGCACAGCCACGAAGAGGACTAAGATCTTTATCTTCTCTCTCTCTGAACTTTTTTAACTCTAGGTGGTGTTCACTTGAAACGTCACCTAAGGCACAACGCCACTGAGTTAATCATTCTCAATATAATTTCTGAAAAGAGAAGAACATATATCAATGCGTACATAAACAAATACAGCAATAGCCCCCCTACTGGGGGAAGTATCTATGATCCTACGATCACGCTAAAAGAGAGAGACGAGGCATAGCAAATGAGTACATCAAAAAAAAATTAACAGAAAAAATCTTTATCTGAATTTTTTTTTAAACCCAAGAAAACGCATCCAACGTAAAAACTTTACAAGCGCCAGGGTAATGTGGAAAACACAAACCACTGAGTACTCGATGTCTGTAAAGATAAACAGAAGAGATTAGCTTCCCTGTAAAAAGAACGACGGAGATACTCCCCTCCGGTCTCTCCAACACCCCAAAATTCAAACTTGAAAATTTAAAAAAAAATTCTTTAATTTATGTAAGAAAAACGAAAACATTCATACGCTGGTAACGTTAATACAAAAATAAGATCTCTTGTAACAACTGTAGCTCCTTGGGAGTTGTTAGAAGCCGACTCCTCGAACACCCTACGGTGACGTCGACCAAATGCGCCACAAGTGAAATAAGAAAATGGCCTAATGCATACGAAACCCGGAACTGAGATATCCCAACGTGGAAGGGCGGGGCCGAGGGTGAAAAACACTTAAACCCCGGGGCAAGAGGTCCCCTAGACAGGCACACCTGGTGCTCTAGGACCTAAAACACCCGCCACGAGAGTAGGACGCTCCCAAACTAGCCACTCGCTATGTACGAATAAAGACAAAAACCCGCTATCCCAAGTGTAGGCTACACGGGTAAAGTCGTGTAGGTCGGCCGAAGAACTCTCTGACCCATGGCTACCTCGTCTTACCTCAAAAAACTTGAACAGGCGAGCCGGATGAGAAGGGGCAGCGTAAAAACCCTCCAGGTAGAAGTTGCAAAGAAGAAACGAGTTAGAAAAAGGTTAAATTATAATAAAATAAAAATGACCAGTTTCAGCGATGTTGTGCAAACAACGCGCTGAAAAAGAGTGAGGGATAGTAGGGAGGTATTATGAAGGTCAGGGCTTGGCTGGTTACTATGTTTTTAGGGCCGGTTAAAAGTGCGTTAGAATCAGGTCATGTGACCAGATTGCATATTTATAGCATGGAAGGTAAAGTATAACTTGAAGTAAATATTTTGCCTTTAAAATAACAAATGAAACTTTCCATTTCAAAAATAGAAAATGAAGCAATTAACATATCATCGCACAAAAGTAAAATTGTTTTATGTCCATTTTTGGCACAAATTGAAAAAAAAATTGTGCTATGTCCAAGAAATACATTTTGACATAGGACTGTTTTTATTTCCATAAACACAAACAAAATTGAATATATTTGGACAGAGCACTTTTACTGAATTAGGCAAAAATAATGTATATTTATAGTGGGGGTTAAATGGATTATTTTTTGTTTACAAATGTGTAATTTTGTTTAATCAATTATTTTCTAATACCCAGCTCCCTGTTTATAGTATGTTACCATGGCAACAAGTGTCGAAAACCTAGGTATTTCCTCATATTTCATACTTAAATTATTGTTCTAACCCCTTTTCCAAATCAAGTGGTCTAATCATCAAGTGATGAAACTATTTCTATATTCATGTGAATAGATTTATAATAGGATCAATGGATTTATGAAAAAAATATCATGGACATAGGATTTTATTGATTTCCCCAAAAATCAATATTCGTCAAAAAATATGGTATTCATACGTCTATTTAAGACCCAAAAAATATCCCAAAAATGGGCATAATCTGATTGTTGACAATGTTACCAATAAATAGTCACGTAAGCTCCACTAATATGCATCCTATGTCCATCTCAGCCTATTTTAAACAAAGGTGCTAAATTTATGCAGAATTAAGAACTTAAAATGCAATTATCTCTGAATGGCATTTTTGGACATGGGACAACATTACTTTCCTGCGACGATATACCCATGCAAGTGTGCATAAACCATGGTGTCCATAAAAACTAATTTTTACCTCCTTTGCAGCTCCGATTGCAAGAACTTCTTCTGGAGGGATTGAATTCATGAGTTGGGCATCGGTAAAAGTACTCTGTAACATCTGTTGCAGTTTTGGAATTCTTGATGAACCCCCTGCAAGAACAAGCTAGTAAACAGAAAAAAAACGATTGATGATTGATGAAAGAAAATGCACAAACATATGCAGTTCAACAAACTAAATATCTTTTATGAAGGTTTCATAGATAAACAGATTAAAGACACATTAATAAATGCTAGCATGGTATTCATCATCACTTAATAATAACACAACATGATTTATAAAAAAAAAAATACTTTTAAGGATATTTATCATATCATGAGAGAAGTCCTCTACGTTATTTTGTCATCTTTCATTAATGTTGTGGCATCTGTTCTTCATTACAGTTCAGCTATTGAAAATACAACCTCAGATTTGCAGGCAAAGAAAAGGTTGAGAGAATGAAAGGAGTTCATCAAAAATAATCAATCCTACAAATCTTGACTTTCAGCATCAGTTACTAAATTTGTTTGTTTGTTTCTTGATGATTAACAGCACCACGACAGTCAGAGTCAAATGTGCCAAATTATCAAATCAAATTGCAAGATGTTTATCTTACCTGACTGATATCCTGTGGTATTAACTGGCAGGATTTTACTGTTTCCTCTGCAAATTGTACACATTCTGACAAGGTTGAGCTTACAACTGATTCAAACTTTGCTCTGCATGATAAACAAAAATAGATACAATAAAATTAAAAAATTACACAATTAAAAGAAATTGATTACATTTAAAAGAAATTGATACAATCCAAAAGAAACTGATATCATCAAAAGAAATTGATATTATCAAAATAAATTAATATCATCAAGAGAAATTAATTTAATCAAAAGAAATTGATGCATTAAAAGAAATTGACACATCAAAAAAAATACATAACAAAAGAAATTGACAAGCAAAAGAAATTTCATCAGAAGAAATTGACAATCAAACAAAATTGACACCGTCAAAAGAAATTGACAATCAAAAGAAATTGATACCATCAAAAGAAATTGATACAATCAAAAGAAATTGACACAATCAAAATAAATTGACACAATTACAAGAAATTGATGCAAACAAAAGAAATTAATACAATCAAAAGAAATTGACACAATCAAAAGAAATTAATACCAAAAGAAATTTACACCATCAAAAGAAATTGATACCTTCAAAAGAAATGGATACAATCACAAGAAATTGATACATTAACAGAAATTAATACAATCAAAAGAAATTGACACAATCAAAAGAAATTGATACAAAACAAAATTGACACCACCAAAAGAAATTGACACAATCAAAATAAATTGACACAATCACAAGAAATTGACAATCAAAAGAAATTGACACAATCGAAAGAAATTGACAAGGAAATTCATAGCTTTTTATGTACACAAAAATTTGCTAAATTTATTATAAAGCCATAAATTTTGAAATATTATCAAATGGTCAATTTTGATTTTGACCTATTTCCATGGTTTGTAGCATATTTTCATGGTTTGTAACCTATTTTCATGGTTCACAGCATATTTTCATGGTTTATAGCCTATTATCATGGTTTATAGCCCATTTTCATGGTTAATAGCCAATTTTCATGGTTTGTAGCATACTTTCATGATTTGTAGCCCATTTTCATGATTTATAGCTTATTTTCCTGGTTTATAGCCTATTTTCCTGGTTTATAGCATATTTTCATGGTTTATAGCTTATTTCAATGTTTACAGCATATTTTCATTGTTTACAGCTGCATATTTTCAAAGCATATTTTCATGGTTTATAGCATATTTTCTTATTTTGTAGCATATTTTTATGGTTTTTGTAGTATATTTTCATAGTTTATAGCCTATTTTCATGGTTTTAGAGCCTATTTTTATGGTTTATAGCCATATTTTCATGGTTTGTAGCCTATTTTCATGGTTTACAGCAAATTTTCATAGTTTATAGCCTATTTTCATGGTTCATAGTATATTTTCATGATTTGTAGCATACTTTCATGGTTTACAGCATATTTTATTGGTCTATAGCACATTTTCATGGTTTATAGCATATTTTCATGGTTTACAGCCTATTTTCATGGTTTATAGCCTATTTTTATGGTTTGTAGCATATTTTCATGCTTTACAACATATTTTCATGGTTTATAGCCTATTTTAATGGTTCATAGTATATTTTCATGATTTGTAGCATATTTTCATGGTTTACAGCATATTTTTATGGTCTATAGCACATTTTCATGGTTTTATATTTTCTATTTTACAGCCTATCTTTATGGTTTATAGCCTACTTTCATGGTTTGTAGCATATTTTCATGGATTACAGCATATTTTTATGGTTTATAGCCTATTTTCATGGTTCATAGTATATTTTCAAGGTTTATAAGATATTTTCATGGTTCATAGCATATTTTCATGGTTTACAGCCTATTTTCATGGTTTACAGCTGCATATTTGTATGGCTCATAGCATACTTTCATGGTTCATAGCATATTTTCATGGTTTATAGCCTATTTTCATGGTTTTCAACTGTATATTTTCATGGTTCAAAGCATATTTACCTGGTTTATAGCATATTTTCATGGTTCATAGCATATTTTCATGGTTTATAGCCTATTTTCATGGGGAATAACTGCATATTTTCATGGTTCAAAGCATATTTTCCTGGTTTATAGCATATTTTCATGGTTCATAGCATATTTTCATGGTTTACAGCATATTTTCATGGTTCATAGCATATTTTTTTCCAATTAAGCTCAAGTTGTTGCTTCCTGTTCATAGATCTTTCATGCAAAACAGCGCCGCTATGAAAACATAAAACTGACCTTGATAGACTTGAGTGAAAATCAATCCCATCATAGAGTGAATCCACAGACAGGTGTGCCGTAGGTAGTGAAGCCAGCACATGCTTACAAGTCTCACAGGCATTGTACAGCTTGGCCATTGATCGTTTGCTCTCCTTAACATCAGCTTTCCATTGTCTAAAGAAGAAAAACAAATGATTAAAATAATCTTTCAGAGGATGTGGGATTTTTTAATGTAATATCTCATAGGAAGTTACTTGTTTTCTATATCAAAATATCATCTTTCAATATAGCCTATGTATTTTGCATGGGAAGTCTTCATATAATGTTCAGTTTTCTTGTGTGTGTGTTTCTGTTGTGCACAAAATGTCCAGCAAAGCGATCGAGATAAAAAGAAGACAAATATGAAACATGACAGTTCTTACTAGAGCACTCCATGTCATTATTAAGTTAAGACCATTCATGATTTGTAAGCAAGTATAAGATGGTACTTCTTGTTACTCAGCTATGAAACCAGCCACTTACAAATGAGCTAGTGAAAGCTCATAAACGTACAAAAATCTTTCTTTGCAATTGAGAATTTGTCCAATTTATTCAGCATTTTTTTCCTTAAATTGTGATCTATCATGCCAAATAAAAATGACCATGAAATTAACCCTTTGAAATGCAAAATTAAACAAAGGTTGTAAAGGCTACACCCAAAGAACCATGAAAAGATAAAAACACAGGATAATATCTATCACTAACACAAAAATGATCTCATTCTAAAATACTTGGTCAATATTTTAAATCAAGCTTTTTCTAAAAGCTATGGTGAATTAAGTAGTCAATGTTTAATTAATCTTTCAAACGCTGAAAAAAGGACTCACAGACAATTACAAGTAGTGTGAGTCCCTATTTGAGTAAGCATTTGGCCCGACCTGATGTTAAGGATAAGTTCAGTAGTCAAGCACAAATCTTATTCCGTTGAGGAGGTATTCAAATTCTAATTTTATAGAAACAACTGAAATCAGACTAGTTGTGACATCACATTCTTTCAAGATTGAATGCATTCTATTTATATTTTGTCCTTAGATTTTGTGACTTTAAAAACTGTTGGCTATGTTAGAAAAGTTGTAAAACAGAACAGATTCAAGTAAGGTTACTAAACGTTACCACATGAGGTAAGTATCTAACGATGAAATACTGAGAATCACTAAACATGACAAAATCAGCACTGAAGTAATAAGAAGGTGGAGGTGGGTTGGTCATGTAATGCACATGAGCACTATTAGGCACTGTGTGGCAGCTATGACATAAAAACCAGAGGGGAGAAGGAAAGTTGGTCATCCTA
Organism: Chiridota heheva; assembly: GCA_020152595.1. Taxonomy (NCBI): domain Eukaryota; kingdom Metazoa; phylum Echinodermata; class Holothuroidea; order Apodida; family Chiridotidae; genus Chiridota; species Chiridota heheva. The sequence continues at coordinate 1,043,402 of JAIGNY010000492.1, forward strand.
GAACGACCTGGAAAAGGACAGTCGAGAAGGAGAGGAATGTGATGGGATGGAGCTTGTGGACAGAAGCCAGACAAGTTGCAAATGACAGAGTCCAGTAGAGAGAGTGCACTGCAGCCTTATGGGCCAGGAGACCTGAAGAGACTAGATGAGGTGAGGTGACATGAAGTAAGTTCCAAAAAAGAAATTTAATAAGCAAAAAAGTATGTAATTAATTTTCTTTAAGATACATTAACAATTGTTAAGAAAGCGAGGATGAGGGCGCCAGCCTTCTACAGTAGACTGACTATGCCATTTCTTCTACAAAATGAGACAGAACTTAAAACCTAAAAATCTGCTTACAAAAATAAAATATTGAAGTAGTTTCTTCACCATTATGTTTCTTTTTAAAGCCCTCTTTCCCATAAGATAAACTTGCTTGTCTTTCCTATAAGATTATAGGATAAACTTGCTGGACCACTGAACAAATCTGTTATTGGAAACAGAAGATGTGGAGCAAACCTTTTGAACTCTGCAGCTGAGCTTTCGGTGAGTGATTGAGTCAACACATGACCATTCAGCTTGCTCTGAGTCTGGCTTCCAAGGATTCTGTACATCCCACCCTGGACAAGCATCACACTCACCGACAGGTTGCTTCCTCCAAATTTGAATACCAGCACATGACTATAAAATGAAAAGAAGATTCTCCCATTGGTCATTATGAAACAATTTATCATTTCAAATTTGATGTTTCAATAAGGGCTTCACATTCAAGAAATCACAAACTATCTGAAATAACAAAAATGATAAGGATCGTCCATTAATCTGACAGGTATGAGCTTCAAGATGGGAACACTCCTCATAAACCTTAGGACAGAGATTGCTGTTGCTGACTTGAATTGTAAACAAAAAGCATGTAAAAAATACATGAATTTCAAGACACACCTGAAAAAAAACATTAAGACATTAGACTTAAGACATTTGTGTTGTATTTTGATTTGTCTTCTATAGCTCAATATTTCTTCATTCTGTTATACTATACACCAACAATTCTTAATAGGCGGCCCGCAGGCCAAATTTGACCTGCCAGACAATCCTATCTGGCCCTCGAGCACTAATCATAGTGGAAAAAAATATATAGTACGCCCCAATCAATCCGAATGAGATCTGTAAAAATCGCAAAATCTTTGTTTATTTTGGGTTTTTCCAAGGCATATCAGTGCACTAGAACATCACGGCTTATCAAATAAAATATTATCTTTAGCTCCGCTATAAAATGGTGTGTCAAAGAAAGGCGGATAAAACAACCGTAGACATCTGGCGTACATCCTTATCGAGTGTGTTTGTTTTCAGAGATTGTTTTGACAGGTTTTGTTTGTCATGTGATGCTGGTTTTGCCATGCGATTGGTCCGCGGTCTGAGGCTGTTGTCAAATGGTGGCCCTTAGAAAAAATTAATCAAGAAACCATGCTATACACCATGTTATTCTATACACCATGTGAATAAAGAAAGAGTAATAAGTATTCAGTAATGTACCTGCTTTGTTTTGGGCTGGTCTGTCCAATGTCATACGCCAAAGCTGCAGCAGCAGGCTCTGATATACATCGTAGAACAGTAAACCCTGCCTGCACAGCAGTTTTTCTGAGAAATGGATTTGAAAAATGCAGAGTAGGGATGCACCAACATTATTACAAATGATAACCCTATTCTGAATAAAATAGACTTTATGTAAGCCGGTGGAAACAAAGGTTGTGTTCTGATCGATGGACAGATGAGTACTGAACACAAGCTAAGGACCCCAACTTTTGTTAACTCTACATTACAGACTTGTAAGTATGAGTGCATTGTTGTGAAAACAAGCATGAGTAAAGAGGTTAGAAAAACAATTGTATTCAAGTATGAGAACAAGTTTGTACACTTAGTACGAATGTGTACTCAAGCTAGTCTACTACATTATATAGGATTTCCCCACCAATCAGACTTATGCCAATTTTTGTCTGAATTGAGGTGGACTTACTTTGGGTTTTACCTTCATCTTTCATAATAGACAAGAAGGGGCTACAGAATACTCCCTAATGCTGCCATTTAATGTCCCCATAAGCAAAACCTATTAGCTACTACCATTGAAGGTTAAATGCAGGTCGATGTAAAAGACTGTTGTGCTACCTGATACTGTATTGTTTTACATACTGCTGAGATGGATAAGTGACTAGTAAGTGACTAGTAGGTGACAAGTAAGTGACTAGTTATTGGATTTGAAGCTTAATTGCTGGCACCTCAGCCATGCTCCCGCCAATTTAATATACAGCTAGTATATGTTTTAGTTTGTTTGTTTGTTTGTTTCATAAAGGCTCAATGACACCACGTCAGCCAGGGTCAAATTGTGCCTGAGAGGTTAGATCATTCCAGAGGTAGGAAGAAAAGAAAATAGGTGGAGTCTGACTGAGAGAAGTATGGGGACTAATAGCCAGGAAGCTGGGATTAAGAGCGGAAGTGCAAGGGTGCTAAGAAGGCAAGAGTAGGTAGAGGGGGTGGAAGAGGAGGACTAAATATGGTTGTAGAGGGAAGCACAATGAAGAAAGGAGATGATTTTATCTGGAGGGTTTTTCTGGAAGAGCTCGGCTATGGAGTTGTGAGGGGTGAGGGAAGCTCTGGAAAGGTTGTACAGGGGGCAGGCAAGGAGGAGTATGTTTTTAATCGGCAGTATCATACTACATTATTCTTAGGCTAATTTTGAAATAACTTCAGGTGTGTCAAAAAAGATAAACTCAGAACGCCTTATGGAACAAAGTAAATTGAACAAGAAGAAATTGAGGATTGCGATACAATTTACAAGCAATAAGATAAACTGTCAGAAATTTTTGTTGAAAATGTTTAAAACTTCAACTTACTTCAAAGCAATTTTTAGTTCTTCACTTGCATCAGCAGGGATTGTGAACACAGAATTTGTCAACGAATCACCTCCTTGATCCTCTGCCATTTCTATTAGAAATTGAAACAAAAATGTGGTATCATAGTCTTTAAATAGATCAATATGTGTGCTATGTATATTGATATATCAGTATCCAATTGATCAATATATTTTACTTTAAAATATTGTTGCACATATGTGGAAAGTTTTAGTCATACGTTTAAAACAATGAATGACCCAACGTTGTCCTAGTAAAATATTCAATACACAAAAAACATTGAGATCAATATTTACGAAGAATACAGTGTATATTCCCATATTTCTTTCTTTGACCTATTTTACATTTTATCCAAGCTTCTTAAAAACACCTAATCTCACCTTTGACCTTTTTGAGAATAAAAACTAAGATCTCCTCAGGTGTCACTTGATTTTGTTTCTCGCACCACTCCACATCGTACGCTGGGAATCCTTTCTTCTCAACGATGGAAACAAGACTCTTCTCTTTCAATGTCTGAACGTACGGATCATCAAATCTAAAAAATAAACAAATTTGAATGTATCTCTATGAAATATACAGTGATTTCTGAAGTTCAGATGTGTATAATGTCTCTTGACCCTAAACATCAGCTCAGGTTATATACATGTTGAGATGTTCACAGCAGTTCCATAAACCAGTTGTGAAGCACTGGTGAATGAAGACCCACCAAATTTAAGGTCCAACATGAATGACATAACATAGCATAACATAACATATGACAGGTCATTGGTCAAGAACATGGCCATGGAAACCATTTTACTCAGGGGGTGGTGACATTTTGCCCTACTAAAAACTTATTATGAAGGAAAATCACAATGAATCTGTAAATAAACAATTAATTTTGAGTTTTGGTTTCACCACAGTTTTGGAGGGAGGGGGCAGCCTTTGGAAAATAGCCTTCACTTTTTGGGAAATTTTAGCTAATTTTTTGGCCAATTTTCGAAAATTTTCCTCAATTTTGGGAGCTTTCCTAATTTCCAAGCAATTTTCGAAAAATTTCTTAATTTCCGGCAATTACCTTCATTTTCAGGCATTTATTTTTATTCTCACAAATGTTTTGGCCAGTTTTCAAAAAATTATCCTGAATATTCGGGAGTTTTCCTTAAATTCCAGGCAATTTTCTTGTTTTTTTGAAAATTTCCTTCATTTCAGGATAATTTTCTTCAATTTTCAAGAAATTTTATTTTTTTTGGGCAGGTTTTTCAATGTTTGGGAAATTTAGCATATTTTTGGGCAATTTTCAGGAAATTTTTTCAAACTTTCATTAATTTCTAGGCAATTTTCTTTGATTTTCTGAACATTTTAGGGGCCGTTTTTTTTTTATTTGGGAAAAAATCCTTTAATTATCAGGAAATCTAGCCAAGTCGGACTTGATTCCAACAAATCACTGATTTAAAAAGTACATTTTACCTCCCTACCTGACTATATAAGATTGGTACCCAAGTATCATATTGTCAACAGCATGCATGAGTTGGAGGGCATGAGTGATATCTAGCTCAGTCGGGCATGATTCTGCCAGACTAAAATGATTATCTGGCCAACTGTTGCCCCGTCCTCCCCAGCCAGACAAATAAAAAAATAAAAAAAAGACGCGTCAAGTTATTACCAAGTTCAAGTCATTAAATTACTTTTAAATGATATTGGTGATGTGATAATATTGGTCTTAAACTAAAAGACCAAAAAGTTTTAATAAGGAGTAACTTAAAGCAATCAGAACCAAGCAACAAATTTGCTTTCTTCCAGATAACATTTCTCCTCACTTGAAATAAAATATCACATATTTAACATTATTCAACTACTGCATATGATCTTACCTTTTACCAAGTATGTTTCTGACACCTGTCACTGTGTTACTAGCATTTCGAACTGTCCCTGCTTTGCAGCAAGTCCAACCACCTAGTATAAGATCAATAAAATGATAACCAGTCTAAAATTTTAAAGGATTCATATTTCAAAAGCCGCTTCCAATGCAAAGAGGTCTTATTATATGTTATATCTTTGGGAGGGGGGAGGGGGGAGGGGGAGGAAGCTTTTAAATCCTGACGGGATTCCTCTTCAGCTGTTAAATTATTCCTCAACTGACTTCTTCTCTTGCTAAAACTTAACTGAAATGATTGACTGCACTAAGTTTTAGCAAGAGAAGAAGTCAGTTGAGAAAAAGTTTAACAGCTGAAAAGGAATCAGTCAGGATATTCGAAAAGCTTCCCTTTTCCCCTCCGAAAATAAAACATATGATAAGTCCTCTTAGCGTTGGAAACGGCTTTTGAAATATTAATCCTTCAAAGTTATTGATCAAGACGCTGACCATAATTAAAGAATTGACTTCGTCAGTCACCTACAGATATACAGTCTAAAATTGCTCATTCTGACTTGAACATTATCTGAACTACTAACTGACTACTTGTCATACTAACTTAATGCTACCTCCTTAAGTTAGCCAAAATGTCAGGTAAGTTTTCAAAAATCTGATAACAATAAAAAAAAACTGCTTTAAGAATTTAATCAATTGCTCAAATGGCATTTATATGAAAATTAAAAATATCTGAAAGAAAAAATATTCATTTAATTTAAAACCTATCATTATCATTGTCAAAGTTTCAATAAAGGATTCAAGCAGGCTTAGCACACTCTCTCCCTAGTACTGTACTATAGGGTATATTTATAGTCAACTTGCTTATCACTTATCATTTTCATATTTATCATACTTCCTGTAATGCTGGCATTTCAAAAATATAGTTTGCAGAGCTGGAAAAATATACTTTAGTGGTATAAAAGAAAAAAAATCATTAAAATATATATATAAATATATATTAATGTATATATATATATATATATATATATATATATATATATATATATATATATATATATATATATATATATATATATATATATATATATATATATATAAAAATATATATATACATAAAATATATATATATATATATATATATATATATAAAATATATATATATATATATATATATAAAATATATATATATATATATATATATTATATATATATATAAATGTATATATAAATATATATATCTATATATATATATATATATATATATATATATATATATATATATATATATTTATATATATATATATATATTTCTTGAGTAAACAACAATATATGTAGTAAATATGTGCTCTAAAAACATCTCCTCTGTAATTGTGCAATCAAAAGTACATTAAATTGCAAAAAGTGACGTATACAAAGATGTATTCACTACATTATTATTATTTCTGTCACTATTTTTCATGGGAAGATTTGCAACATGTTCATTCCGAACCGTGGGAAAATTATAATTAATTCCAAGTCTGAAGATCTGCACAGTGCAAGTTTTATCTTCTATACCTCCCCTACCTGTAATATTAGTGGACTGTACAAATTACAAGGAGAACACATACCTTTTCATTGTCATTAAAAGCAACAACCATTGGTGTAGTTCTGTCTCCTGCATCATTGGCAACAACCTCAGTTTTCCCTTCCTGCAAACACAACAAGGTTAATGACACTTATTAATTTGATAAAACACACCAACTATGACCAGTTGGACTATTAAAACTGTAGGTTATGGTTTTTCTTTTGAAGCTTTAAGTAGCATTATGCCTTGATCAACAAGTGAGCATTATCTGTAAACATTTGAGAAATATGTTATTATAAGATTTTTCTTTATGTGAGTCAGAGCCAGAGTGAGACTTTTTACACAATTTTCAAGCTAAAATTGTAGTTGCAATAATGATCTGTTCTGGGTAGAATTTGAACATCCTTAAAAACTTTCCATTGCATGTCCAGAACAATCTAATTGACTGTTGATGCATTATTGCTCTAGACAGCGAGTTCTAGGATAGGACCGCTGCTCTAAAGAGTGTGAGCAAAGATTTCTTTACAGTTTGTTTCTTGCGTGAATTTAGCGATATTTTCACAATCAAAAGTCAACAATGATATTGCTCTTTATTCTAAAGGAATCTTAGATATTGTTTAGTTTTTCTATATTTGTTTTAAAAGTATGTGTAATAGTACTCAGGATTTTTATAGTGACTAGCATTTATGCATTTGTCAATAGTGTGACTCACCTTCATTGCACTAAAGTGGGTAGACAAAACATGTACATTGATGTACCCCTCAGTCACTTAGGTGACTGACATTTTTTGTGAAATGACTTACCACAAATCAATCACCACCTCTGTACAAAGTCAATGGGTCTGAAGTAAAATGACCCACCCTTGAGTCACTCTGGTGACTGACAATTTGGTACGATGCACATGTGAGTCACTATTTCATATGTCAATGACTCAGCTTTGATTGACATTGCCGGGGGTAGTAGAGGTGAGTCATACAACTGACAATTTACAGCATGTTGTTATATCATATGTTAACTTTACCCTTTTTATACAAAATGAATTTTGACTCAGGGGCCATATAAGAATAAGGATGATTTTTATTAGGAGAGGAGGGGGAGGGATTATAACTTTGTTTATAAATTGGTTTTCATATTTTCTTTAAAAGCTCATCCATCGCTGGTCATGAAACTCATAAAGTTTGCAAGATACATTTAAATTACTTTGAAATCCAGTACATCTCTTATAAAAAAACAATTTAAACTGAAGAGAGAAAACTAAAGGAAACATTCCAGGTTTTTACGACTCCAAAATGCCTGAAAAATAAAATTACAGTCTTTTTTGGTTTTGGTTTGTGGTTTTGCCAAAACAAACGAAACTAATTTTTTCTTTTGATGAATATCTGGATAAGTAAATATCTAGCTTCTGTGCATTTATCATGGATAAAAAGAGGAGAAATCAAAGAATCTATTTTTATTACTGACAACGAAAACAATTCATAAAGTTTGTTTGTTTGATAAGGGCTTAACAGTACCACGACAGCAAGGGTCAAATTGTGCCTCAAAGGTTAGATCATTCCAGAGGTAGGAAGAAAAGAAAATAGGAGGAGTCCTGAGAGAAGTATGGTGGCTAATAGACAGAAAGCTGGGATCGAAAGAGGAAGTGCAGGGATGTAAAAAAAAAGGGTAAGTATGGGTAGAGGGGGTGGGAGAGGAGGACTAAATATGGTTGTAGAGGTCGGCACGATGAAAGAAGAAGATAATTTTATCCGGAGGGTTTTTCTGCAAGAGTTCGGCTATGGAGTTGTAAGGGGTGAGGGAAGTTCTGAGGAGGTTGTACAGGGGGCAAGCAAGAAGGACATGGTGGACTGTAAGGGGGCATTGGCAAATGTTGCAGAGGGGTGAGGGAGCCAGTAAAGAGGTGGGAGTGAGGTGGGTGTGACCTATTCTAAGGTGGGTAATGTGGATGTTGTCAATACGGGAGAGATTGTGGATGGTGGGTTTGATCGGAATGGTGGGCTGGATGTCGTGGAGTTTGTTATCGATTTGTGAGTCCCAAGAGGTTTGCCAGCAGTCACGAACAAGGAAAGTGATAAGCGGTTTGATGTCAGAAGGGGTTTTGGGAAATGGGGTAGGGGAGGTTGAGGGCAAGCTTAGTGGCTGAATCAGCTCTGTCATTGCCAGGAATGCCAACATGGCTGGGTATCCAGAAGAAAATAATACTTTTCCTGCAATGGGAAGGGGGAGGGGAAGGGGGAGCAAAAGGAGTTTACGGAGGAGCTGGGACGTGGGGTTATCCCACTTAAGATTGAGTAAAGAAGTAAGGACAGACTTGAAGTCTCAGAAGATGGCAAAGTGGCTAAGTGGGGAGTACTAAATACAGTTCAGGGCAAGTAGGATGTAGGATGGCCTTGGACTTGGCCGAGAAGATGGACAAGTAGTTGGGAAGCCGTATACTGAGGGCGCTGTCTTGGATGACGGCAGCAGCAGCTGTCTTGTCACCTTTCTTGACCCATCAGTATAGATGAAGGTGTAGTTTGAGAGTTGGTCTTTGATTTGGTTGTGGAGGTTGATGAAGAGGTTGGGGTGGGTTTGGGTTTTGTAATGAGTGGAGAGGCCAGGTGGATGGAAGATAGGCCCAGGGAGGAAAAGTGGGCCAGGAGAAGGTGCCAAGAGTGGCGGGGTTGATGCCGAGATGGTGGAGGTCGGGTTTGATGTACAAGCTGATAGGGAGGGGATAGGGTACAGTATTAGTCCTATCAAAGAGGGTGGAGAAATTGGGGTACCTAATGAGGATGTATACAGGGTTTTGGGTGTTGGTGAGGGCTCTAAAAGCATAGGAAAGGCTAAGCTTTCTACACCTTAGCAGAAAAGGGGTTCGTTGACTTTAATGTGAAGGCTGGTGATGGGGGAGGTCCTGTAGGCACCCAGGCAAACCTGAGGGCTTTATTTTGGATGGTCTTGATGTGGTTGAGGTAAGAGTTGTGAGCGACAGTACGCAATATTGCTGTAGTCAAGCTTGACATGAATGGTGATCTTGAAGATTTTGAGGAGAGCATGGGGGTCTGCACCCAAGTGGCGTTGGAGAGGAAGTGGAAAAATTTGAGGGAGCTGTTGCATTTCTGTTTCAGGTTGGTGATGTGTTGCTTGTAGGAGAGCTTAGGGTCTAGGGTTAAACCCAGGAACTTAGGGATATGACTGCAATTGGGCACGAGGTTTGGATTAAGGTGGAGGTTGTTGAAATGACAGAAGTGCATGCAGACGGTGTCGTCTTTGGAGAATTTACAACCGTTATTGTTGCACCAGTCTTGCAGCTGGTTGAGACTGACTTGGAGCCTATTTTCGACAAGAGAAAAGCTAGGGGAGGAGTAGAAGATAGTGAAGTCATCCACGTTGAGGGAACATTTGATGTTGGGGCCAAAGTTATCCGCAATGTTGTTAATGCTCAGCTTGACGAGAGTAGGCGAGAGGATGCTGCCTTGGGTGACGCCCTTTTCTTGGGGTAGGGGTTGGAGAGGGTGTGGCCAATACGAAATTGGAACTGCCTGGGTGAGAGGAAGTTTTGAATAAAGATGGAGAGGTGGCCTCTGAGGCTAATGGTGTAAAGCTTGTGGGTAATGCCGTATTTCCAAGTAGTATCGAAAGTTTTCTTGAGGTCAAAAAAGATGACAATGAGGCGTTTCTTTTTTTGCAAAGGATTTCAAGATAACAGTGTCGAGCGTGATTTAACTGGTCCAGGGTATTGTGATGTTTCTGGAAGCGGCTTTGGTGAGGGAAAAAGATTATGTTTGTCTCAAGGAACCAGTTTAGTCTCTGGTTAATGATCCTTTCCATAATTTTACAGAGACAGCAGGTGACGGCGATGGGGCGGTAGCTGGAGGGGTTGGTGCTGTCCTTCCCCGGATTAGGGAAGGGGGTGATGATAGCTGTCCTCCAGATAGGAGGAAAGGAGTGTGAGGACCAAGTGCGGTTGAGAATGGTGAGGAAGGTAGCGGTGGCCTTGTTGGGAAGGTGGTTTAGGAACTGGTAGGGGATGTTATCTGGGACCTTGGAGGTGCAGCCAGCATCATGGATGGCTTGCTTTAATTTCAAATAGGGTGAGAGGGGTGTTGTAGCTCTCAGTGTTGTCAGAGGAAAAGGTAATACTCTGGGTTTCGTCGCAAGCTTTTTTGACTTTGAAAGCATTGGAGTAGTTGGTCGAGGACGAGATGTTGCTGAAAGAGGCGGCGAGGTGGTCAACGATGTCCTTTTTTGCGGTGAGAAGGTCTCCATTCCAAGAGAGATGGGAGATGGAAGATTTGCCTACTCTGCCGTGGAAGCTGTTAACCATTCTCCAAATCTTCTTAGTGGGGGTGTTGGTGGTGAGAGAAGAGATAAAGTTGTTCCAAGTGTTGGTTTTACTGTCCTTGATAGTGCGTCTGGCCTTGGCATGGCTGATGCGAAAGAGGTTAAGGTTATGGGTGGTCGGGTTAGTTTTAAAGTTCCTGAGGGCTCTTTTTCTGTTCTTGATGGCGGTTTTGCAGTCATCCGAGAACCAGGGGTTGGGGGGATGATTTGGGGGTTTGGAGGTTTTGGGAATTGAGCAGGTGGCGATGTTGATAAGGATATTACTGAAGTTAGACATGGGATCCTCATCCTTGAGAAGATGGGGGGAGAGGTGTGAGTCACAGAGGGTTTCAAAAAGGGACCAGTCAGCCTTGTCGAGGTTCCAATTGGGGGTGTGCTCAGTGGGGATTTGAAGATTGGAGTGTATAAGAAGAGGGTAATGATCACTACCACAGAGGTCAGCAGTGACTCTCCAACTAAAATCAGGGAGGAGGTTAGGGGAACAGATAGACAGGTCAATACAGGTGAGAGAGCCTGTGGCAGGATGAAGGTAGGTCGGGGAGTTAGTGTTCAGTAAGGACAGGCTGTGCTGACGAAGAGCGTTTTCAATGAACTTGCCTCTAGGGGTGGTGGTATTAGAGCCCCACAGAGGGTTGTGAGCGTTGAAGTCACCAAGAAGGATGAAGGGGGTGGGAAGCTGAGAGATGAGGTTGTTAAGGCTGGTTGGTTGAATGTTGGTGTTGGGAGGAGATAGATATTGCAGAGAGTGAAAGTTTTTGTGGGGAGATAGAAATACAGATGGCCTGAAGGTCGGTGTGCACACGAACAGGGCTGTGTGGGATATCGTGTCTAACGAGAATGGAGACGCCACCACAGGCCCTGTCAGCATCGACTTGATGTTTGTGATAGCAAGCAAAGTTGTTAAGGGAGTAATGGTCGGTGGTTTTCAAGAAAGTTTCTTGTAGGCAGAAGACGACCGGGTTGAAGGTGGAGGCCAGAAGGTCGATTTCTTCAGAATTGGCCTTTAGGCTCCTAATGTTCCATTGTATGATGTTGTGGGTGTTATTGTAATTGTTTGTGGTGTATGCCATAAAGGAGGCGGGGGGTTATCTGGAGGAAGATCTGCTGGGTCTGAGTTGGCTTGTTTTTTCTTTGGAACTATTTCTTTGGAAGCGATTGTTTTTGAAAATTGGACGAGAAGTATGATCGGTGTGTTCGGTAATCGAACAATCCATACTCTCTTCAGTGTGGGTTTGGGAGGTGGGTTGTTTGTTGATTGGTTGTTTGTTGATTGGTTGTTTGTTGATTGGTTGTTTTTTGGTTGGTTGTTTGTTGGTTGATTTGTTGGTTTGATGATTGTTTGCTTGGCTGGTTTTAGCTTGATGTATGAAGGTATTAGTGGTGTTGGTGTAGGGGGCGGTAGGGGCTTTAGAGTAGGAGGGGAGGTTGAGGAGAGAAGTGGTGGTGGAGGTGGTGTGGGTATTGGGTGTGATTGGGTTGTTGGAAATGGTGATGGGCTTAGGACTAGGTAAGAAGAGCCAGGTGAGGTCGGTTTGGGCATGGGAGTTAGTTTTTGTTGTGTTAGTTGTGTTTAAGGCGGAATTAGAATTAGAGGAGACTACGTTTGAGTAGGAAGGCTTGGAGTTAAGAGAAGCGAGGAATTGTTTCCTGGCCTCAGGGTAGGTTATGTTGGGGTTAAGGGTTTTAAGTTTTGTTATTTGTTTTTCCTGAAGCCAGGTGGGACAGTCTTTCGAGAAGGAGGGATGGTTTGCTGGGTGTTTACCGTCACAATTTGTGCAGAGTGGGGGGTTGGTGCAGGAGGTGTTGTCATGTTGTAGTGGCCTGGCTTTGGCATGGCTGATGCGAAAGAGCTTGAGGTTGTGGGTGGTCGGGTTTGTTTTGAACTTCCTGAGGGCTTTTTTCCTGTTCTTGATGGCAGTTTTGCAGTCATCGATGAACCAGCGGTTGGGGGAGGGATGGTTAGGGAGTTTGAAGGTTTTGGGAATGGAACAGGTGGCAATGTTGATAAGGATGTTTGACATGAGATTCTCACCCTCGTGGAGATGGGGGGGGGGAGAGGTGAGAGTTGCAGAGGGTTTCAAAAAGGGGCTAGTTGGCTTTCTTAAGGTTCCACTTGAGGGTGTGGTCTGTGGGGGGTTGAAGTAAAAAAAGAGAGGGTAATGGTCACTACCACAGAGGTCAGCAGTGACCTTCCAGCTAAATTCAAGGAGGTTGGGGGAACAGATAGACAGGTCTATACAGGTGAGGGTGTCTGTTGCAGGGTGAAAGTAGGTCAGGAAGTTAGTGTTGAGTAAGGAGAGGCTGTGTTGTCGAAGAGTGTTTTCAACAAGCTTGCCTCTGGGGTTGGTGGTATTGGAGTCCCACAGGGGGTTGTGGGTGTTGAAGTCACCAAGAAGGATGAAAGGGGAGGGGAGCTAAAAGATGAGGTCGTTAAGGCTGGTTGGCTAAATGTTGGCATTAGGGGGAGATAGATATTGCAAAGAGTGAAGGTTTTGTGGAGGGAGATAAAGATACAGATGGCCTGAAGGTCGATGCTCACATGAACAAGGCAGTGTGGGATATCATGTCTTACGAAAATGGAGATTTCCCCACAGGCCCTGTTGGCGTCCTCTCGATGTTTATGGTAGCAAGAGAAATTATTCAGGGAATAATGGTCAGTGGTTTTTATAAACGTTTCTTGTAGGCAGAAGATGATCAGGTTAAAGGTGGTGGCCAGAGGGCCAATTTCTTCTGAGCTGGCTTTAAGGCTCCTGATGTTCCATTGTATAATGTTGTGAGTGTTATTGAAATTGTTTCTGTTGTATGCCATAAGGAGGTGGGGAGTTATCTAGGGGAAGATATGTTGTCTGGGTAGGCTTGTTTTTTCTTTGGACCTGTTTCTGTTTCTTTAGGAGTGCTTGTTTTTGAAAATTGGATGAGAAGTATGTTCGGTGGGTTCGGTAATCAAACAATATGTTCTCTTCAGTGACATACATGTGGATTTGGATAGTTGGCTTTTTGTTTATTGGTTGGTTTTATGTTTGTTTGTTTGTTGGCCAAGTTGACTTAAATTTGATGGCATTTGAGGTGTTGGAGTAGTGGGGGTCTTAGAAAAGGAAGGAAGGTTGGGGAGAGATGTGGTGGTGGAGGTGGTTTGTGCAATGGGTGTGGTTGGGTTGTTGGCAAAGGCGATGATGGGCTTAGTACTCAGTACATGAGGTTGGTTTGGGCATGTGAGTCAGTTTTAGTTGTGTTAGGGAGGGCAGTGTTGGTGTTTGAGGAAAGGGTAGGAATTGCTTCCTGGCCTCCGAGTAAGTGGTGCTGGGATTAAGGGTTTTCAGTTTTGTTAACTGTTTTTCCTGAAGCCAGGTGAGCTCTTTTGAAAAGGAAGAATGGTTGGCTGGGTGAGTACTGTGGCAATTGGTGCAGTGTGGGGTGTTGGTGCAAGAGGCGCTGTCATGGTCCAAGGCTCCACAGTTGCCACAGAGCGCTAGGCTGTGGCAGGATTTTTTCCCATAGCCATACCTCGCTTGGCTGTGGCAGCAGTTTTTCCCATGGCCATACCTCTGGCACTTATGGCAATGTAGGGTGCGACTGGGATTCTCAGATAGCCAGGAGTGATGTGGGAGGGGAGAGTTGGTTTCGCAAAAGTCAGGAAGATGGTACTGGTGGGTATTTCGGCACCGAGAACTAGACGACGGGCCTCAGTGACGTGTTGGCTGGCAAGTTCCTCAACGAGGTCTTCATTGGTCAAGTACGCAAGGTCTCTGGTTCTGATGATGCCTTTGCTGGAGTTCAAAATATGGTGGGGAGTGACTGTTACGTCAATACCAGTATTAGCTAGGGTTTTGGTGGTGAGGAGGGTGGTGGCTTGAGTGTCCCTGGTACAGTGCACCACGAGATCACCGGATCTAAGAGTAGAAACCTCGGAAAGGGTACCGACAAGGCCGTGGAGCACCTTGTGTATGAGGAAGGGGGAAACACTTTTAAAACTGTCTGGTTTGTTGGTGGCTTGATTAAAATTTAGGGGACTGGGGCTGAGGAATGGTCAATGGAGGTTGCAGGTAGGTCACTGAGAGGTAGGGGGGGGGGGTAAAGATAGAAGTCAAAGTCAAGGCAGAAGCGTTTGGTCATGTTGAAAAAAAATTATAAGGGCCAGGAGACCCGAGGCAACTAGAAAAAAAAAAGTCCCGGAACTACTGTAAAAGCCTGGTCACAACTATTGAGATAAACACCTCACTCAGTATGGAACTACTTGCAAGGCAATACTTACATACTGAGTGAGACAACGCACAATACACTCGTAACATTAAAAACCACTCAGACAACAACAAATAGCATAATCATGAAATGAAAACCCTTCTCAAAAGTGACAAAAGTACAAATGACTTATGATTTTGATTTCATTAGCATCTTGAAACTTAGTATCTTTTAAACTAAGTTACAAATTAAATCAACATTTTGTACATAAAAAACATCTAAATTATGAAAGAATTGACATTCCGATTATTTCGAAAATCACTCACTTCAAAAAACGCGTACACAATTACTGTGCTATCACCCGAAAATGCTGGCACTGTTATTTTAAAATGTTCGACAGTAAATGCGCGCAGTGTTCGATTCAATGCTACACGCATGTTGACTTCACCGTCCCTCTATTGTTCGACAACTTTTCAACTAATTAACATCCATCCAAGGCGCTGTTTGAAATCAATAACGAAGGTATGGAAGGCCAAAAGGATTACAAAATATGTTCGCAAAACATATGTTCGAAAACAATGTGGTTGCAGAATATAAGTTCGGAAAACTAATATGCTCGCAAAACTAACATTCAGAAACAATATGGTCGCAGAAAATATGTTCAAAAATTTACTATGCTCCGAAAATATATGTTCACAATCATAAATGTTCGAAACATAAAATGTTGAAAACAAATAAGTTCGGTAAATATATGTTCGCAATCTTAAATGTTTACAAAAGATTTGTTCGCAATTTGTATATTCGCTAATGATACATTCGTAATATATACCTTCACTTGAGATATATTTGCAATTTGTATGCTCACAAAAGATAGTTCATCGCGAAATGTGCTCGGAAACAGTGGCATATGCATATTCGTGTCTCAATGATGCGTGAAATACCGGGGTCGTGTTTTAGGTTTCTCCAGTTTAATCTTGGAGTTATTGACTGTTTAATGTCATGAGGAACCTGGACCAATTAACCTCTATCTACGGATGTTAAGAATGAAATGAAATACAAAATAAGTATTAAAAATACAGTCTTGATTTAATAAATAAAGTCTGAATTTCAGTCGTGTCTACACAAAAGACACCAAACTTTAAACTTAAATATCTCCTTAACGATTATTTTTGCACTCTTTCTTTGCCATTTTCGTCTTTAAATTGTATACATTTTAGAACACACTTTTGGGAGCTAAGGTTAAGCCCCCTCTTCCCCTTCACACACACACAAACACACATACTTTTTTCATTGAGCTCAGCCCAAAAGCCCATGGTTTCGCCACCACTGATTAGTGTGACACTCCTCCCGAAAAACATGCATACTATGTTGTGGTTCTAGTGAAGTGGCATATTAAAATGGCATTGTCAAATGTTAACCTGCGATCGTCACGGAAAGGCTTAAGTTTTTTTAGTGAGTAGTCGAAATTCGTCTATGCTTCTATGATAAGCCAATAAAGCAGTTTCAACGTTATAAGTATTTTCTTACAGTGTATATCAGCCATGTAGTGGCTATAGTGTATACTAGTCAGATGTTATCTGACTAGGTCACAACGGGAGGGGAGGGGAAAATACAAAGGAACAATCTTACCAAAAGCAGTGACCCATCCACACAAAAGAAACCTCGGAAAATGTAAAGGTGCGGAAGTTCAGATGGAAAAGCGTGTGGTAGAATATAATCAGAATGGAAAGTTTGAGAGAACAGACAAAAAGTCACAAGTCTCAACACGGCTGATGATGTATTAAAGAGAAAGAAAATTTAATTTTAGAGCTGCACAAACTTTAGGCCCACCATGCTAACAACATCCAGTTTTTTCCATTTGATAATAACTTGCGTACTGTAGCAAATTCGAAATGGAGTGAAGTCAAAATAACAATTTCAATATAGCTAACGTTAGTATAACGTTCGTTATATTGTCATTCTTTAATTGGTTTCAATAATAAATTTCACAGAGTCTAACAAATTTTTTGAAGAAAGTATATAGTCTATGTACAAAATTTGCAAAATTGTACTAGGCTTATAATAGTATAGCATTTCAATTTTAAGTAAGGTTGTTGCGTAACTGGCTAGTTACTGATAAGCGTGCAAATTTTACTCACTAAGAAGCGAGGAACGGGAAAACTTTTTAAGGAGGATCAAAACACAGTAGTTTTAAAAATATGATATCTAACGTAAGACATTGGAGATGGGCAAGATTAAAATCGCAGCTTTGAAAAAACGAACCCTTTCAATTGCTAAACAAGCAGAAGTTCCACCAACGTGAATTCCTATGGAAGCAGCCATTTTATAACTTTTACGTCATGAAGTACTCTTATGAATGAGAGGTTAAAGTTTGGTCAAATTCTGAAATAGAAGATCCAATCAAAACCCGACAAATCTTCTAGAACACATAACGTATACATACACGTGTGAGAAAGTAGCCAGTGCATTGCGGGGTCAGCTGTGTTCCACTAATTTAACTGCACTGCACTCTTGTGTTCACTGTATACGTGTATATGTTTTGAGGGAATCTCGGAATTCAAGATTCTTCCTGCAATACTAGTGCCACTAGTTGAGACAAAACTTTGCATGTAAAGGCCTTTCAATCGAGATGAATTTTTCCACAATGAATGTGTGTGCCTGTGTTGCAAGTTTCATCACAGTTGTTTTATTATTGGCTGTGTCAGAAGCTAAATTGGCAGAAGGAGACTGTGAAGGTTGGTAGCTTACTCACTTTTTAAGTTATATTTGTTTGATAATCCTGACATTCATTACTCACATTAAGTTTAAAATGATAAAAGCAAACTGAAAATGGTAGAAAGCAGTCCGGCACTTGTCATTGTCAATGACTGAATCACCCAAGTTCCTAGGATTCACATGGCATCATTTTACTTCAGACATCAGTCATCAAACTGACTGGGGAAAGTCATTTTACCAGATGTCAGTCATTTTTATGACACATCGCCAGGGGGGAAGGGTCACTTGGAGCACTCTGATGCAGTGATGGGCAGATGAAGATCTTGGCCATGCTTTAAATTTATAGACTTAAATAAAACTGTAGGCCCTACAATTGTAAGAAAATCTTATTGCGGTTGTCAAATTGTGGTAAATTTTGTTTGTTTTGTGTAAAGGTGCATCAATGTATGTTCATCATTTATGTGATGGAGGGTGCATCAGAAGCCAACTTAACAATGCACCATGTTAGGGGGTAAGTCATACAATTGACAAAAACATTACATTTACAGGCTAAAGCATCACCCAATTGTTTTCACATTTCGGCTAGCTATAAAGTTTTGTAACTGTAAGGACATGACAAAATCCAAAATGAGATTTAAGTAATTAAAAGCTGTAAAACATGTTGTCAGCTTGTAGAAAAGCTCTGTATGGTTGTACAGTATCAATGCCATCAACAATATCTTTATTCCTCCGCAAGCTTATTGATTTTAGACTTGACCGATGTCATTGAAGAGTGTTAGAGAGTCACGTAATTCACACACGCTTACATATGCAATCCAGTGCTTTGACTCATAATCTCTTACTTTAACA
The DNA here is from genome assembly GCA_020152595.1 of Chiridota heheva. Lineage (NCBI taxonomy): Eukaryota > Metazoa > Echinodermata > Holothuroidea > Apodida > Chiridotidae > Chiridota > Chiridota heheva. The sequence continues at coordinate 1,061,769 of JAIGNY010000492.1, forward strand.
CTAAAATATATTTTCTCTGATTTTATTTCCACCAAAATTATAACAGTTGCCTGCAGTTCAGTTTTTCACTGACAAAACCATTACATATACATACTCATACATTAAGCAGATGCCTTACTGTATGAGGTCACTCTGAATATGTCAATTAGATTTGAAAATAAAACCTTTTGGCAGTGATTATTACAGAACATTTCTTTTTCTCCAATTTCCAGTTTGTATAGCAGTTGTCAAAAAAATTGAAGCATTGATTACAGATGAAGTCAGAAAAGATTCAGAAAAAATAGAGAAGAAAGTGAGGAAATTCTGTAAAGGAGCAATGAATAGCAAAGAAAACAGATTTGTAAGTACAGCAGATTATTAAAACATTCTTACCCGTTAATGTTTGTACTGTAGCTTTAAGGCCAAATAAAATGTATCTTAGTTCTTACTGCCGATTGACTATCAGATAATAGTACCAACCAATTTTCTTGCGATATTCTTAGGGTAAAAAAAAATTGTTTTAAAATGCTGTATACATGTCAATTTAATGTCAATTTTTTAGATTTTGAATATTTATTACTTATTCTTTCAAGTTGCCCTACATTTATTAGTGCAATACAAATTTCTGAAAATAAAATTGAAACAAACATATTTTATTTTGACCTTATTATTTGCCTGGTCATACATTTTTATTCTACAGAATGAACGAAATGGTCATAAAAGTATTTTAAAATCTTAATCTGGTAACTAGATGTATGTTTATCTAATCTGGGAAGAAATGACTAAAATCAAGACTATAAGTGACATGACATTCTCAAATTTTGTCTTTGTTTATTGAAATGTTTCCTGAGATTTTGTGACTTATACCCTTGCAGATAAAAAAGATTATATGGTTTTACAAACTGCAGTTTCTAGGGTTGTTTCAGAAAGTTTGTCAGATTTGAAGTATGTTCATTCCACAGTTTGATGTGTTTTATAGCTGAAGTGAACACAACGAATACGCCTTGTATATTTGAAGCTATAAGGAGACTGATACAGCAATTTTAGCCTTTCATTTCTTATTAAACAAATCTTCAAATTCTGAGTTTAACAGTCTTTAAATTTTGAAAATGTCATTTATGGATTTAACATTATGACATTTATGGATTTAACATTATGGTCGATCAAAGTTTTATGACTTTTTGACCAATGCAAAATTTGTGATGTATGAACAAGAAGAAGATTCAAAATCTTCTATGTAATCTTTTAGGCTTCTTTTAAGCTTCTCCACAGCTTCTCCACCTCAACTTCAACATGGCTAAGATACAAAAACTTGTTGTCACTGTTTCTCTCCTTCCAAGCTTTAGAGACAGGTATGACGATGCATTGCAATAAAGCACAAAAATGTGCATGCTGTACTCGACCAAACATTTTAAAAAGCTGTAAAAGGATGAATTTCTACCTAATTTTGATGGGATTTTTTGCTATTATTATAGTTTTTAAGGAAATTGGATAATGCTACATCTAACTGTCTACACTCCATAGATGTTTAAATGTTTGCTATATTATATTACTTTTGATTACTCCTGGCATCTCCTTTTTTTGAACAGTGTTACTACATTGGTGGAACAGCTGATGCAGCAACAGGTATGCTTCACTCACTCACAAAGCCTTTGCATTCTTACGTGCCTGCAGAAATTATCTGTGAAAAACTCAAGAAGAAAGATCATCAAGTGTGTGAAATAAAATATGGTATGTACCAATTCTAATAGTTTTCATACAGCTACTTATTACCTCTGGCAAAACTATCGGGAGATGTTAAGTTTTCATGTTTGTGTTTGTTTTAAGAAGTAAGGGATAGATTCAGAGAACTTTGAATGAATCATGACATGGTGACATTTTGTAACAAAATTTCATTGTCCAAAAATCTGTGACATTTTGAAAATTTTGTGACAAAATGAACATAAACAGATGTATAAAAAGGTTTGTCTGACATTTTATGACATGGGGAGCAAATCGTCTCACCCTGCTCACCTCACCCTCCTCACCTCACCCTGCTCACCTTATACCGCTCCCGCCTCGGATCTAGGCTGGACTATGGCAATTTCATCTTCGCCTCCACCCACAAATTTTAATTAAAACACCTGGAGGTCACTGAGAACACTCCCCTAAGGCTTTGTCTTGGTGCCACTCACACCTCCCCTATCACCAGTCTCCACGTCGAAGACAACGAACTCCCCTTCGACCTCAGGTGCACGAAGGCTGGCCTCTCCTTTGCTCTCTGCATCCTCACCGATCCACGCAACCCCTGCTTCCATTTCATCCACTCTCCCTCCTTCACCAACCTCTTCAATCTCAACAAAGCATCCCCCCCCCACCATTCGGGGTCCGGATGCACCCCCACTTCTCCAAAGCCAACATCAACATTTTCTTAATTGCCAGACACACCATCCCACCTACCCTATTCATCCCCCTCTCCCTCCCGAGGTTGACCTTGGTCTTTCTTCTTTCACTTAAGCTCTCCACAACCCAGCTTTCTTCCACTCCAAATACTGTCAACTCAGTAGACATTTTCATGACTATTCCTTCCTCTTCACCGACGGCTCCAGACGGGAAGGCTCCTCTGCAGCTGCCGCTGTCTGTCCTAACCTCACCTTCTCCTCAAGGTTATCCGATGGCACCTCTATCTACTCTGCCAAGGAGAAGGCCATCCTCCTAGCCTTAAACTTCATAGAACTCTCTTTCTGCTCCCGTTTCCTCTTTTTCTCTGACTCTAAATCCGTCCTCACTGGCATTCTTAACATGCTCTGGCCCATCCCTCTCATTCTACAAATCCTCAACAAACTCCACTCATTCCTTCCTAGGAAAGAAAATTATCTTTTCTGGATTCTTAGCCATGTCGGCATCCTTGGCAACGAGAGAGCCGACAGAGCTGCTACAAAGCTCTGTCAAATAACAACTCTCCTTTTCCTATTCCACACTTAGACCTCCATCTCTCCATCTCCAACTACATCGACAAAACCAGGCAAAACTCCTGGAATTATGAAACCAGTAATAAACTTCACACCATCAAACCCAAAGTCGGGACCAACACCCCTCTGCATAGTTGCAACCGCAGGGAAGACATCGTTTCCTGCATTGGCCTCGGCCACTCCTCTCTTACTCACTCCCATCTCTTATCCGGCTCCTCTACTCCACTTGCAACATCGATCTCTCCATCAAGCATATTTTTTTAACCTGTCCCCTATACCAGAACTCCAGATCTCTTCTCTCCTCAATCTCGGACCTATTTGAAAACAATTCTTCCTCAAACATCATCAACTTCCTCCGCAACAACAACCTCTTCCACCACATATAATCTCCTCCCCTTCTACACCTAATCTTACACACCCCTTACTTTTCACCGAAATTTTTCTCCCACATTCAGCTTTTCCCCTTGATCTCCCTTACAAACCTTCCATCTCCTCACTATCCTTACTATAACTTCATTATTTATTAAACCCTCTTGGCACATTTGACTCCTGACTGTTGCGGTGCCATCAGATATCAACAAACCAAACCAAACCATGACATGTTGTACCCCTTTACTTACACTCATTGGTAATTTGATGTTGTATTTTAGTGGTAGATTCCATTTTACATGAAACAGACAACGATCCTTTCTATGAGTAACACCGGTCAACTAGTGATGAGTGAGTCTATGCCAGTCAAATGTGACAAAGGCAAAACAGATGTGACATTCTTGGCAAAAGGTGCCAAAAATTATTTGGCATTTGAGACATTTATGTGACATATTTTAAATTTTGTGATGTGACATTTTGACAAGCCATCAATCCATTCTCTGACGACTTTGGTAGTGCTTACAGAAGAAGTGATTCAAATGTGGGGGTGTATTGGAACAGGGGAAGGACATAAATGGAGGGTTGACTATGTTTTATGTGGATATGTATTAAGACTTCGTTAAAACTTTCCAATGGAATGTGCTCAGTAATGTATTCATGCCCTGAAAGAAAATCCAAATAATCAATTGCCTGTTCCCTAAGAAAATCAAATCCAAATGTTTCTTGCATCAAAGAAAACCAAAACAATTGGGTTTTGTGGCATGGAAGGAAAAGAATGGAATGTGAATCTGGCCTGAAAGGAACTCAAACAATTTTGTTACATCAATACACATAATGAGCCTTGATATTATGAAACCTTGACCTTCAAAATATATTATATAGCATACACCCAATAATCAATCTCTTTCATTGATCAGGCAGACCAGGACAAAATATAGGGTTCGGCGGTTATAACCGCGGGAAAAACGGAAATCCTTTTTTTTTTAAAGATTTCTTTGAGGACTTGAATTGCAAAAGAGGGAAGCATATAAAGATGTATTTAAAGCTAAATCCATCCGAGCCATCAGGCTCATTGAGCCGGTGCTTATCCACAGTTTCCATAGCGTAAGCGGATGAGAGTACATGACTCTCCCTGGATGAGACGCCAGTCCTTCGCAGATTAACTCCCTAGCGGTGCTGGTACTCAGTTTACAGCTGAGTGGACTGAAGCAAGTAGAGTAAAGTGTCTTGCTCAAGGACACAATGCAGCGCTCACGACAGGAATTGAACTCGGTACCTCTCGAATACAAGCATGACTCCTTAACCACTGAGCCACAGCACCTCTTACAGATGTATTTAATACATATTAATTTCAGTCACAATTTTTTGTAGAAAGATTTTCAACACTTATATTCAGAACTGAATTTCACAGTACATTTTTGCTAAATTTCTCAAGTACAAGTGTATTGTGAAAATTATACAGGCACAATTGTGCAAGTCACTTAAAAGGGAAGTGGAGGTTTAAAGCCATAAAAAAATTTCCATAAATTTATTTGCATGTACTCTACATTTCCTGCAAGCTGCTATTCTTTAGACAACAATTAAAAAACAATAAGTAACAACCCAATGCATTTTCAGGATGGGTGGCAGGAAGGGGGAGGGTGGTAGTTTTGAATTCTATTCTTATTTCATGAGTAACCATTTTAATTATTTATATCTTTTTTTTCTTCAGAAAAACAAATTGACCTGGACAGTGTGGACCTGAAGAAACTCAAAGTAAAAGACTTGAAGAAAATCCTGAGTGACTGGGGGGAAGACTGCAGGGCTTGCACAGAAAAGAAAGAATTTGTTGATAGAATTAATGAACTTAGAGACAAACATGCACCTAAGAAGCAAGAGTTATAACTTATGTGGTATTTAGGACATTTTTATATACTTGTTTATATTTGATAGTATTTCCACAGAAACAAACAAAAAAATGTATTTATTTTTGTGCAAATGAGGGGGTAATATCCAATCAATTAGTTTTAAATGTGTTTCTGGTTTGTGATGGAGAGAAGAAGAATGTTTCAGTTCAAGCAAACTTTTTCCGTTAAGAATGTTTCATTTCTGTATATAGAGAATTCTTTTCTTGTTGAAATCTGGCTTTCCTGTGGAAATCTTGTTTCCCTGTTTTAATCTTGTTGGTGAGAATGCGAAGCATAATGCGAACCTATGTAATGGCAATTTTGTTCGGCCAGCCAGCCAGCCACAGTTTTCCTGAGATTTCCTCAGATATGCTAAAGTTTTTTTGAGAATTCCTCAGAAAATGTTCGAGTTTCTTTAGAGTTTCTCAGAAAAAGTTAAAAGTTTCTTCAGAAATCCTCATGGAAGGTTAGAATTTCCTTACAAAATGTTCAAGTTTTTCAGAGACACTTAGGACAGATTAAGTACTAATTTCCTTAGAAAATAACTGTAAGATGATATAATTTTTCAATATCATTCAGAGATCCTCAAGCGTCTCTCTCATAGCACTAAAGGTTTAAGATTCTTTCAAATATTTGGGCACCAACAGCTGTATCAGGCATGATTATTAAACTCCACCTTTATTATTGTGTTCATTTGCATAAAGTTGCTACAGTATATGAACTGACAAGACCAAGACATTTGATTTAGTATTCTCAGTCAGCGAGTGTGACAGGATGTGACTGCATATGGAATAGGGAAGGATGCCTTCTGGGACATGGATGGGGGCCATAGGATAGAATATATACCATGTGGTATGCACCAAGGGCTATATCAGGCATGATTATTTGACTCCTCCTTTTTTTCTTATTCAACAAGTCATTTGCAAATCATAAGTCAGTTATTATAACTGACAAACTTTCATACATAGTGGGCTCAATTAGGGACTGTGATAGCTAGGATAAGACTTATTATGGAGCCTATGGGGTGGAATGCCATATGGGACATGGGGTTGGATACCTTTTGGAACAGGGTGGGATGTCATGTGGGACATGGGATGTCATGTGAGACATGGGGTAGGATGCCACGAGTAACACAGAGTGACAGGTTGGGATGCCATGTGTAACATAGGGTAGGAGGCTATGGGGACTTGAGATGTGATGCCATAAAGAAGGATGTCATTGGGAGGGATACCATGTGGAACATATGGTGGGATCCAATGCAGCACATCAGGTGATAAGCCACTGATGTGGAACACAGGGAGGGATGCCATGTGGAACATAGGAAGGGATGCCATGTGGAACATAGGAAGGGATGCCATGTGGGACATAGGATTGAATTAATATGGGACATAGGATGGGATCCATGTGGGACATAAGCTGGGATGCCATGTGGGTCATAGGGTGGGATGCCATGTGGGACATGGTGGAACGCCATGTGGGAGATATGGTGGAATGCTATGTGGGACCAGGGATGAGATGTCATGTGGGTCATAGGGTGGGATGCCATGTGAGACATATGGTGGAATGAATGCCATGTGAGACATATGGCAGAATGCAATGTGGGACATATAGTGGAATGCAATGTGGGACATATAGTGGGATGCAATGTGAGACATATGGTGGAATGCAATGTGGGACATAAGGTGGAATGCAATGTGGGACATAAGGTGGAATGCAATGTGGGACATATGGTGGAATGCCATGTATGAGATATGGTGGAATGCCATGTGGAACAGGGATGGGATTGGATGTCATGTGGGACATGGGGTGACATAGTGTGATGCCATTTTTATAATTGGCCGGGTCATATGATGTGGTTGTCAATTTGCATGGGCATGCGAACCATGACGGTATTTATTATTGTTGTGGAAATCTTGTTTTCTTGTTAAAATCTTGTTTTCTTGTTGAAATCTTGTTTACTTGTTAATGAATTTTCAATGAAGGGAGACATTTAATATTTCTCTTAAAAGTTTCCCTAAATGTAGATTTGAAAAAGAAGTCTGAAAAGGAAAAACAGCTGTTTGCTTCTTTTGTCTTGTGTGCATCTCTTTTGAATATCTGGGACCCTCTAACTCTAACACTGATTTTGTGATTGGAAGCATTGATTTATTTTCAGGTAGCTGATATTATTTATTTACCAGGAAAACTTTTTATTGGCTTTTGGTGAGATCATCAAATGATTGTATATCATTGTTCTACTACTAGCTTTCTAGTGTATGCTGCAGTGAAATCATGCAATGTATAGTGCGCTGGTCGTGCAAGCTTGCAGAAAGGATACAAATACTTTACCACAAACAAGTTTCAAGAACTATGAACAGGATGGGAAGGAATTAATGTAACCACAAGCAGACGGAAAACCTCACTGTACAGTTTCTAATAAGCCTACCCCACTTCAATACAAGAAATTATTTGTTTGATGCGAGGTATGAGCTGTGAAAGCATTACATGTAAGGCTATGAAATCATTTTAAAAATGTTGTATATCCTAACTCTAGCACCATAAATTTTTAACACCCCCTTGGCACATCTGACTCTTGACTGTCACAGTGCTGTTAAACATTAACAAACAAATAAGTTAAAAATGATGGTTGGTTTTGTGATTGCGCAATAACTATCCTACCAGTGTTATCAATCATTCGATTTATATAGCGCCTTTTGCCAGGGCCTCAAAGCACTGGACCCAATTAGCCACCTAATGTTCTTTTGCAGCCAGACGAATCAGCACACCGAAGGGCTTGACTGGGCTAGGGCAGAAAGTGAACGAACACCGCGTTTTCACGCTTCTCTTCTTGAATAGTGTTCAGAGAACCAGGCAGGGTGTGACTGTCCTACCATTGGGACCGACGGCTTAACATCCCTTCCGAAGGATGGCAAGCGCCATTCAACCATTGTCACTTCTCTCAAGAGCTGATGGGGGAGCAGGAGCTTCAAACAACATACTTCTAATTTGATGTATATCTGTCCACATACATGTAGCAGTGGGAAAACAGGTTTGACCTGACCAAGGTTTGAACCCGGTACCTCCAGCATCTGTCGCATGCTCTACCAACTGAGCTACCTTACTCCTAGTGTTGTGTTGTTGTACCACTCAACAAAAATCTCTGAAAGATATTTATTATTTACTATTGCTTGATTTATAAAAATAATAATGATAATCCAAGAGGAATGTCTGAAAAGCTGCAAGTCTTGATAATCGAGTCAGTGTAGGAAAAATTAAGTGCCTTTGATTGATAATTTTTGTGGTGAAATAAGTTGAATGGTAAAATTTGCCTATTTTGGGTTTCTTGTTTAAGTTTTGTGCGCATAGAATCTGTCATACATGCAGCTCCAATCTTAGTTATTTGGAGGGTTTGTTATTAATTACAATCACCATATTCCTTACATGGGGTGGTGCAAATAAAATGGCTGTTTAGTGTATTCATTTATTTATTATTGGATTTTAAACTAATACACAAGTCAGTAACTGGCTGGTCATATACACATCTAGAGACTAGTTGTAATGTAACATAGTAAACATACCAAAATTGTTTTTTTCTTCAAATGTTTTTAACTCCTTTTATCCGCTAGCCATAACCACTGCACATACTGTAGAACAGATAGATGCAATATCTAGCTTCAATTTAGATGCCTGTGAAAGCATCAAAATGTAAAGAGCCTCGATGAAACAATACAATAAAGTACTTTCTTCATTTCCTTGTTCCTCCAATTGTTCTGTGTTGTAGGGAAAAGCTCAATAATACTTGGTACAGTACTTTCACTACTTAATTCAAAATGTGTGTTGACATTTTGCACAAATACAAGCATTCCTTTTGACTGAGTATTTTGGGATGTAGTATGCTAGCAATAAGAATGTTAAGGCATGTCTTTGTACTTACTGTACTGTAAAAGCACATCACCGTTTGAGATTTTTCAATTTTGTATCAAGTATTTCTGTTTTCTTCCCATCTATATTGTATTATCATTAAAAAGGAACATTGTAAAATATATTGGGGAAAATGCTTTTAAATTTGTGGGAAAATAAAAATATACATTCATACATTGCACAAGTTCTTTTGTTATTTATTGATGTAGCGATTTTGTTTTGCATGACAATCCTTCCAATTGATCAAAGTGCAAACTCAGAAATGGGTGAGGGGGGTACTTTTAGAACCCAAACAGCAAATCTTAGCACTTGTGGCACTTTATTAATCCAAAGTCCAGTGTCCCCACCATTTGGGTAAGTGCTGGGGTTACTCATTACCCCTTCCCCCTCCTTGCCATACTGCATTTATAGGACATACAGAGCACTTAATACAGCTAAACTATGTGATGTTGATACACTGTAGATACTGTTAGCACTTTTTAATAAATTTGAGGACCAAGCAGGGGAATTTCTCCCTTCCATTCATTTTTCAAAGTACTTTTTTAATCATGTGGAATAATTATTACTGCATATTTAAGTTTACTAAGTATAAACTAATTCAATATACAGTACATCTTGGAAGAAAATAGATCTTACAGTACCAAAGCACTGTAGTGCAGTTGTTGTGGTGTCTAGATACATACTGTAACTACCATAAATCCACAATGCACATACTTAATCCTGCAAAGTTCATAAATTACAATATCAAAGGGGCTGTTTATGTTTATGTTATTTATTTATATAGCGCTCAATATCTATACAATGCACATTCAGCGGCGCTGTACAGATAATAAATAAAACTGTTCATAAAGTTCATAGGTTAAAGATAAACAAACAATTATAAAAAAAAACCTGGGTAAACAAAAAAGTTTTTAGTGCCTGTTTGAAATTGTCGTAGTTATTGATGCAACGAAGAGAAGATGGCAAACTATTCCACGTGACAGGGGCAGCTACAGCAAACGACCTGTCTTTAAATGTTCTGCGTTTTGTGAGAGGAATGTCGAGGATAATGCCCATGGTCTTAGAAGAAGAGCGTAAACCTGTTCGACCTGTACGTATAATGATGAGTTCTTTAAAATATGAAGGAGCCAGATCATGAAGACCTTTGTAGACGTATGTTGCAATTCTATATCTTATTCGGGATTTTATTAGTAACCAAAGAAGGGAGCGAAGAGAGTCAGTAGCACTATCAAAGTTTCCTCTACCTAGAACCAGCTTGGCAGTTATGTTCTGGACCCGTTGGAAGTGTTTTATATCACAATCAGGAAGATCATAGTACAAGGTGTTTGAATAGTCGAGGTGAGGTAAAACCAGAGATGAGGCAAGTGTTTGGCAAATATCAATTGTCAAGTACTTTCTTATGCTCCTGATCCTACTGAGGTTCAAGAGTGCACTTTTACATTTAGCCTTAATCTGTTGGCGAAATGACAGTGATTCATTCCAGTAAACTCCAAGATATTTGATCGAGGTATATTTTTTTACTTCGATACCACTCACCACCATGGAATGGGAGTTGCACTTTTGTAGTTGGTGTTTGCTACCAAACAATATAAACTCTGTTTTATGTGGGTTGACTTTTAATTTGTTTGAATTCATCCAAGAGTGAACTTCAGATAAGCAACTTTCCAGGTTTAAAATGGCATCTCTTTCAAGTTCTCCTTTGGGTGTAAATGCTTTATAGAGAGCATGGTCGTCAGCATATCCCATGACATTGATGTCAAAGGCATAAATTACACCACCTAACGGGCTGGCATAAGCGGAATACAACACTGGCCCAAGTATTGAGCCTTGGGGTAGCAAAAATTTGTGTTCTTGTAATCAGAAGAAGCATCCTGAACAGAAACATAAAATAATCTGTTGGACAGATAGCTTTGGAACCATGACAGTGCGTCATCCTGTACTCCATACATGTTGCATCAAATCTTCAAGAGAATGGCGTGGTCGACGGTGTCAAATGCCGCGGACAGATCAAGACCAACAAGTGCTATAACTTTTTGATTTTCCATGGCTGCCAATATGTCACAATGTATTTTCATAAGTGCCATCTCTGTACTATAATTGCTGCGATAAGCACTTTGATATGACGGTAGGTCACCATTTGAGAGATGATCATTGAATTGCAGAAGTGCGCGTTTTTCCACTACCTTTGACACATATGTGAGATTGGATATGGGTCGATAATTAGCGGGGATAAGATCCAGACCTTGCTTTTTAAGAAGAGGGAGGACAACTGCCTTTTTCCAAGATGCTTCAAACCACCAGAAGTTAAGGAAAGATTGACTATACGAGTCATGAGAGGCACAAACGTATCCAAGTTGTCTTTAATCAAAGACGAAGGACACGGGTCAATCTCAGCCGTGGTTGGTTTGGAAGATCTCATGATATTTCGAACGGTGGTGACCGACACAGGTGAAAATGCACAAAAACGAGGACAAGTGCGAAACGGAGCTGAATATGATGGAAATTCTTTCAACTCTGATTTTTACAATTTTTGAATGAAAAAAGTTCGTGAAATTATTTGCGAGTAAGTTCCAATCACACCCTTCTGGAAACTGGTTGCCGGATGTCTTACCTAACAGACCTGATACAGTATTGAACAAACGCTTTGAGTCATTACCACAGTCAGATATGGCCTGTGAATAGCATTGTACTTTGGCTGTATAAAGTGATTGGTTATATTTCGCTCTACATTCCTTGTATTCCTACATTCCATATGCCTGTCTATTTGCAACATCACCAATCCGGTCTTGCTGGTCACGTGACTGCTGATGAATATGAAAGTTAGTTTTGAATATGCATACTAATCCTTACAATCTGATCATACTAAAATAGTTAACAGGTTATTAAAGACTCAAATATAAATAATTGTGGTTAAATATGGAGCAAAAGTTAAAAAGAAAATATAAACATAATATTAAGTAATTTAATAAAGTATTACAAATTATTGGGTGAGGTATACACTATTTCCACTTATTGGGACTTGGGAATATGGCCTGGAATATAATCATATTCATAATTTATATGCAACTGATAAATAAATGTTTAACTTTTAGTCAGAAACAAAGTTGATATGTGTACTGTAAGGTCATTCTCATTGTTGGAAAGAAGTTGATAATCATCATTTAATCAAATTAAACGGATGAATGATAACTTAGATTATCTAGCCTTCAAATGTACAATATTTCTAATCAAAGCTATAGCTCTAAACTAACCATGCTATAGTAGTTTTTTGGAGCTAACAAGTCCTAAATGCTCACTTAAAGCAACTCAAACCCATGCGTTATGGTAATTACAACTTTACAAAATGTAACCACTTTTCCCACCATCTTTCACGATCTCTCAGATCAGCCATAGACATAGACCCATAGACATAGGCCCATAAACATCCCGTAAGTTAAGTACATAAGCAGTCGCATTCACAGCGATCAAATTTACATCAAACAGACTCAGAGAAAACATGCATATTTAAAACCAACTTTCATACTCATTAGCAGTCACGTGATTAGATTAGTGATGTTGCCAACAGACATGCCTGAATGGGGACAAACATTTTGAAAAACAAGTAATCCTTGATCATATGAGAATTTGACTTGATGACTGTTAACATGTATCATACATACATAACTAATTTGTAGGATGGTAATTGTGCTGATATTATAAAATAATCTTGTTCTAAAGTTAACCTCTGAAATGAGGAGCAAATACTCAGCCATAATTGTTAACAAATCTGCAGTCTTATTTATTACAATGTGTGAAGCTCTATAACATTCCAACAATTTTGTTTTCAATTGAAGCCTCTACAAAAGTTTAAAAAATTTGAAACCTATTTGGTTGTTTCTTGTGATGCTGTAAACTACTCTTGACTGATGACACATGTCCTGTATCCTTCATGTAACCATGTCCTGTAACCTTGTAAGGACCCAGTTTTTTCTTCCTACCTAAGTTTTGCCCAGAGTTATCTCCCCTGGTTCTTTAGTTCATCCTTGTTTATTTATTAAAACAGTAATGGTGTTATGTAACCAAGTATATTAAGTTTCTTGTTTATTGCTCTTGTTATAAAGGAACTATAGACAATCATTTGCATTTTCTAGATTATACAAAGAGGGAC